>JAMPIV010000216.1:250000-539272 GCA_024509875.1 Oreohelix idahoensis
TCTCCCAGGATAAAGGCAATATATAGTGAACAGTAAAGTCAGCTGGACAAGGAAGTAAAACGTCAAACCCGTGCTAACAAAAGGACATTTCTAGATGACCTTGCAAGACAGGCAGAAGAGGCAGCACTGAGAAATGAACAAAGCACAGTTTATAAAATAACTAAAGCTATCAGTGGAAAACGAGGTGCAAACAGCATAACGTTAGTAAGAGACAAGCAAGGAAATCTCATCACCACAGCACATGGGCAGGAAACAAGATGGGCAGAGCACTTCAGAGAAACACTGAATAAGGAACCACCAGAGACTCAGCTGAATGTTCCTGAGGCTGAAAGTGACTTAGATGTAAATACAGACATTCCACGAAAAGAAGAAATCATCACAGCTATCAATGGGCTAAAAAATGGAAAAGCGTCTGGTCAAGACAATCTAAATGCTGAGCTATTCAAGACAGACCCTGAACTAGCAGCAGAACAATTAGAACCCCTATTTGCACAAGTCTGGGAAACTGAGACAATACCAACAGAGTGGAGTAAAGGAATAATTGTCAAATTGCCCAAGAAGGGCGACCTTGCAGACTGCAACAACTGGAGAGGAATTACCCTCCTCTCAGTTCCCAGCAAAATACTAGGCAGGATAATCATCCAGAGAATTTCAAAAGCAGTTGACCATAAACTGAGGAAAGAACAAGCGGGCCTCAGAAAGAATATAAGATGTGCAGATCATATATTTACAATCAGGAACATTATAGAGCAGTGCTCAGAATGGCAGAGACAGCTGTACATTAACTTTGTTGATTTTGAAAAGGCTTTCGACAGCATACACAGGGACAGCATATGGAAAATTCTGAGGCTTATGGAATTCCCAGCAGCATTTTTTCCATCATTAAAAGCCTCTGTTCTAACTTTACGTGCAGTGTTGGATCGAGTAATGTAACTTTCGAAGTGAAAACAGGAGTATGACAGGGATGCCCCTTATCAACAACATTATTTTTGACAGTCATAGATTGGGTGATGTGCCAGACAACAGAGGGCAGTCGATGAGGAATTAGATGGACAACGTCTTCTACACTGGAAGACCTGGAATATGCAGATGACATTGCACTACTCGCGCATTCACATCAACACATTCAAGACAAAACCGATAGACGGAATAAGTATGACCAGCAGGTTGGACTGAACATCAATTTGAAGAAGACAGAGGTCATGACACTAAATGTGGGTAATCCTGAGCCAATAACAGTAAGGAACCAGAAGTTAGAACAGACAGACACATTTACTTACCTAAGATGCATAGTAACACCTGATGGCGGAACAAGCAAAGACATTAACAACAAAATGAATGAAGCGAGAACAGCCTTTGCTGTTCTCAACAACATTTGGAAGTCTTCCCAGTACAGCACAAACACCAAATTAAAACTGTATGAGAGCTGTGTACTTTCTGTGCTTCTCTATGGTGCGGAATGTTGGAGAGTAACAGAGAAGGAAATGTCGAAACTGTCCTCCTTCCACCCAATCTGCTTAAGGAAAATTCTCCGAATCTTTTGGCAAAACACCATCAGCAACCAAGAACTACTTATTCGGAGTAACCAGGAGGACATGCACACCATCATAGGTGGCAGACGCTGGAGTTGGGTTGGCCACGTCCTCAGAAGGGACCCTGATACCATCACAAGAACAGATATGCTATGGACCCCCGAGGGAAAGCGAAAGAGTGGCCGACCAAAAACAACTTGGCGGAGAACTGTGGAAGCTGAGATGCAAAGAATGAACCAGAGTTGGGGCACTGTACGAATGATGGCCGCCGACCGAGCAAAGTGGAATCAATTTGTTGCTGCCCTACAAGACGCCACCAGGCGTGATGGCCGCTGACTGCTTTGACGGTTGGCGGTTATGGATCAAAGAAGAAGATTACTAGCTAGTTGATATCGTTTTTACACATGATATTAAACACTAGCCATTTAAATTACACACACTGAAAATATAATGCGCATTCTACTCTGTCCCTTTATCCGTCACTCATAGCATTTTGCTTAGTCAGCTAAACCGTATCTTCTGGTGTAAAAAAATGGTTGATGGATTTTTCATTACTGAACCACTGGTAAGAAAATATCTACGCGTTTGCTATTCCGCTAGTCTTAACGCTAGGGACTCACAGTGAATAAAATGGTAAAACTTTAACACATTTAACACTTAAGCACAACTTATATTATTACCAGAAAAGTAGAATAATTCCCACGAAGGCTATTAACGCACTATTACACATAGGTTCTAGCGTACGCATTTAGATTATCCAAAATTTCCTGAGAGACTTGATAACTGACTTGGAGAGAACGCAGTATATATACAGATTTTGTGCAATATCTCTAAAAGATGTGACAATTCACACCTTCGGTTTAGCAGGGAAAATCAACGAGCTTGGCTTCCGAGATAAAGGATTCTACGGTTCGCTCTACCCGCGATGCCGAACAACATCAGAAGACATGCCTTGCGAACGGGCCTCCTTAGATTTCGTCCCCCCTGTCGTAGATCAAAGAGATCCCCTGAAAATGTCTGACATCAAAGGTGGTCGGAAAGTATTATTATCGCCCTTGAATTTGCTACAGAGTCTGATCTTTTCCCCCACGTGCTTTCTGTCACTGTCCGATGATTGACAGATCAGCTCGCGTGAGAACTCAGGTAAACAGACCGGTTCGCTCCCCTGTTATCTGGCATGTTGCGAAAATAGGTAAACAACTCATTAGCGCAAGAAAGACAGGAAAAATAGGCGTGGCTCCAAAAGTGAGTTAACAGACAGCGAATTGCGTGGTTTTGCCTGATGCAGCAAAGGTGGTCGGATCTCCGTGGCTATATTTACATTACACTTCACAATTCGTCCGTGCTTGAAGATATGAAACCCTTTCATGTCTCATTTATGGAAATAGAGCTACTGTTATCCGTAGCTTCCGAGTGATTGCTATCTTCAATTTCATCCTCCTCCTCCATGCTCCAATTTCGACTCATAAAATCGGGTCCTACATTTTCTTTTCCTGGTATGTATTGTACTTTGAAAGAGTACATGCTTAGCAGCAGAGCCCAACGCATAATCTTCGCGGTAAATTCCTTATTGGCTCAAAGAAAAGCCAGTGGATTATGGTCCGTTTGCACCGTGAACAAAACTTCATATAGATATTCATGGTGCCTCCTGATTCCATTCACAAATGCTAAACATTCCCTCTCCACGGTCGAATAATTCCTTTCTGCTTTATTCAGTTTTCGGCTGCCGTATTATTAAGGTGGGGGTTGAGAGAGTTGGTTGAGTAATCGTGTTGAGTTTTTATTTGAATGGCGTGAGTGTCCAACAACATATATATATCAACCTTGAATAAAGTTTATTAACTATTCTCGTGGCTGGGTCCACATACAAGTACATTTAATGACGGACATCATATTAATGCATGGCAGTAGTTCAATACATATGCAAAGCAGTCTCCTACAGTCGATAATGCATCGTCGCATGTCAGCCTATGTACTCGCAATGCCAGTACACGGAATCATTGGAGTAGTGACAACTGACAGCTGGCGATCAAAATATTATAATAGTACTCCCTGAATGTCCTTCTTCATAAGGAACATACTCATCAATATCGGATTCTCAAATACTGCATCAGTAGAACTAAAATGGCGACCTTCGTATAATTTAAAGCCACGTAGGAAGACCGTACAATTCATTAACATCGGGAGCAGTAATAATCCACGTCTTGCTTAGACGGATTCAAATGACGAAAGGTCAAGAAGGACCGTTGCATTCATAGTGCAGCGCCTTACTACGTCATCCAAGTATTAGTGACGTCTACACATAATCGCGTTCAATAAAAATATCTTCTAATGTAAAATACATCATGTTGTCCTCAGATAAACATGTTAACGCGTAAATTTAAACTGGTAACAAAATCTAAATGAGGCCAACATGTAATATACATAAATCTATCTTAACAGTTTCTCCGCCCGACCGGGTGAAAAAATTAATTATATTAATTTATTTATCATAATATCGATGAATATATTAACGCAATTAATCTAATCAAAAATCTGAACTCGAAAAAATTTACGACATTCAGCCAGAGATGTTTACAATAAAACAGTGCCTAATGTCGTTGTCACTATCATAGTATGTCATACATGTAATAAATACTACCTTAACTAACGAACAGAATCGTCAACAGTCAATAAAGGAAAGTATAATTAACATAATTAATGAATAAATATGGGAACTAAAATATTTGTAAAGTAATGTGATATTGCAAGGAAGCAATCTTAGTAATGACATATAACTACGTGTAGGTAATGGTAAATAAATAAAGTAAGTTAATTAAATTACTACAGTATCATCTTAAACGTAGCAAAACCAAGTAATAAGAACAGAAAATATTGAGAGACAAACACAAAAGTAAAGAAATAGTAAAGAAATAATAAGTAAAGAAGGTAGCTATGGTAAGCAGAGATAATAAATTAAGGCGGATAGCATGTATCAAGGAAAATAAGCCATGAATTAAATACCTAACCCTCAACTATCAGAAAAAATAAGTTAAATAATAGTGGCAATTAATATCAAACAAATATCATATCATTATGCCCTATAACTATGTGAATAATATAATTAATTACAATAAGCTAAGAAGTTAAAATACTATATATTATTAAGCAAAGTTACTGTCACGGCATATTTTCTGGTGGCAGAAAAATAGATTGGGGACATCGTTATCAGCGAGTTTTGGCAACGCTGATAACTTTTGAAAAACCGGTGAGTCGGGCAACACCGGTAGAGGGTAAAAGAAAGGCGCGAAAAAGACAGTGGACGCTGGGCCTTTGTCCGAGAGTGACGGACATTTTGTGGTTCCCTTTTCTTTGAGTATGGAATATGGTTAATAGTTGTTTATCCGGTGGACATAATTATAATTCTGGAGTGGTTTAGTATCCAGTGATATTATTGTCAGGCCATCGGGTATAATTTGCCAGTGGATTGGGTTTTCCATTGTGTAGTTTCCAGTTCGCCATAGTGAGCGATTGTTCAGTCCTAAGTTTGTATAGTACTGTTATACTGTCATCTGTTAGGAGTATTCTGATATATTAATTCGAGAAGTTTCTCGGGCAGTGTTTTATGTATTCCATACTGTTTTCAGCCGTGTGTGGCTATACTGTGTGTAGTGTCCGATTAAAAATGGAATTCCTATAGAAAGTGTTATCTTTCTGTGTCACCCATTTCATGTTGTTGTCATATTCTTAGATAATGAGCCACGTATTAAATTAGCGTCAGTGTTAAATCCACAGCATAAATGAGGAGTTGACATCTGGTTGGTTCGTCCGATTCTTTATAAAAGGCCATAGGGCCTAAATGTTTATTATAAAGCCAGAGCTTAGGATGCACACAGTGTTAGAAGGTTGTAGTCACAGTGTGTTGGCGCCTTCATGTGTACCAAGTCACGATAGTGAGTTATTTTCGATTGTCCAGCTTCAGGTCAGTGTGTTTGTGAGTCAGTAGCTGTGAACTTTGGTTGGTCAAGTGTGACGCGTAGCGGTAGGTGACCCAGTTTTTCTCTTTCTTGGGTCACAGTGTAGGTTGTCATTCTGGTGGTAGTTCAGAAAATATTTGGACATTGTTATTGTGTTTGACACGGTGTTCCAAGTTAATTTTGATGCTAGTTTGGCAAGCATTGCTAGAATATGTGTCAAGTTTGTTGAAATAGAGGTGCAGTGAAGTCAGGCTTTCAACAGATATATAGCAAGGTAGTCTTCACGATTTCTTGGTAACATTCGGGGCTCCCTGCGGAGTAAAGTTACATGTTCAACAGGGCTGGGAGACGACTTCGGTTGTTGCGCTATCCTGCTTGATACATTGTGACTTTGAGTGTTACCTTAGAAGGGTTAGGAGTTGTTGTGGAGTACCTTTGTGAACTTTTAAGTTTACATTGGTCTACGAGTGTGTTAGGGTGTTTTGGCTGTAGGCGAGTTGTCCTGTTCCCGCCGCATGAAGTAGCTTTTCAGCCGAATACTTGCTGCTACCTTCCTGCGGGTGTTCCTATGCAATAGACTGTGAGGGTCGGAGTCCATGTTTTGCTGCCAACCTGCGCAGTAGGTGGAGACAACGGTCCAGTGTGCTGAGACTTGCATGTTATTGAAGTTACTGTCCTGAAGTGTGAAGTCTGCTGATCTGGATGGTTCCGGAAGATGCTATCCTGAAGTCTGCTGGATTCCTGAAGTGCAGTACTGTGGAGTGTTCTGTGCGGGGACATATTTAGAACCGGGCACATAGACTTGTGTAGCTAGCCATTCGTGTGAACATTCAGTCGGGATATTGGACATATTCGTATTATTATCCCATTGTGGACAGTGCTGTTTTAGCACCGTTTAGAACAGTGCATACATATAGATATTTGCTGCAGTACCGTGCCAAGGGACAGTATTGTATATGCTGGCACACAGATTTACGTAGAAGTCTGGTTCTCTGGACTGTATTCTGGATATTCTGTCGGGATATTCGATACCACAGTGGGGAATATTTGTTTTGGAACTTTACGTCAAGTGGGGTGTTCCGTTTGTTGGTCTACATCTTGGATCATCTATGCTGAAGAGTTTCTTGGACAAGCGTCGCTGGACCGGCAGTTAAGTGTTCTTTTGTAAATTTTGTATGATGTGCTATATTGATGTTTCTTGTTTTTCCTCTAAATTCTAAATTTTCTTTTCTGTCTATTAATTTGATCTTTTAGAGTAGGATAGTCCTACTTCTTCATCTGCTTCTTGAAGCTTGTTTATTAATTGGTTGTTGTTTTCTTTCATTTTGTTCTGTTCTTTTTTCCTACTTTCTGTCTAGAACTTAGTCTGGATGTTTATATGGGGTTAGTTAGTTAGGTATGATCTTTCCACTCTATTTCTTATTACTTGGGCCATTGGTATTATTTCTGTTATTATTGGTTATATGTTAGTTAGTTTCTTTTGACTGGAGTGAGTTGATAGTGCCTATTGAAGGACATAGCTCTCAGCATTTCATTGTTAAGTGTAGTTGTTGTTTAGTCTATTGTGTAATATTATATTTGTGTGTTCAAGGGAGGAAGGTGGCGAGTTTAATTCATTCTGGGCCTACTTGTGGGAAAAGATTGAATTAGACTGATTTCTTTCTAGGGGATGGCTGTGTATGTTTAGTGCTGGAGTAAGGCAGACGGTTTTCTTGCGACTGCCCTACTTAACATTCCAAGCCCTGTTGGTGTTAGGTGTATTTGTGTAGTTTGTATTGACATTGTCTTGCACATTCAGTATTCTTTTGTCGTGCTTAAGTGGTGTGTTCTCTCGTTCCATCTTACTATCTTGTAAATACGTTTACAGGGATCCTTTGTTTTCGTTCGTGTGCAGTCACGTATTGTATATATTAATCTACCTCTGCTCTACTTTGTCTATCATCTTATTTCTCGTGACTGGGATTTTTGTTTTCGTAATGTTTAGTGCGTGTCTTTTCATCTGTGTAGTGCTCATTTTGCCAATATAAATATTTATATAAGACAGATTAGTAATAATTAAAAGTATTATCTGAGTATAGCACCAGTGTGGGTGCCAGTGACAGACTGTGGAGTGAAAGCTGATTTATTGTCAAGTTGGTATAGTGGTGTCATAGAACCAGGAAGTATCATCAGCTGGTGTTGTACAGTTGTCGACTATTGTAAGTGTCTTTGAGTGTATCACAGAGACTAAGTGGTTGGAAAGACCAAATTTTCAGAGTAATGAGACAGTAGCCAAGTGGCAAAGTAAGACTATATTTATACAATAAGAGGTAAAGTTGGATGATGTGTATACAGTGAGAGGTGAGGTGATACATACTTACATGCATATACATGTGTAAATTTGAGAAGTGTTATCAATATTTACTATAATTACTGCATACCTTGTAATCAGAGAGTTATCTGGTGACATAAGTGAATTATATACGAGTGAGTAATTGCATAGTAAAAATCGATAGCAAGAGATAATAGTGAGTATTCTGGGTGTACACCATGGACCTACAGGCTTTCATTCAGATTGGTAAAGAATGTGGGTACATTGGCAAAGAACTAAATGACAATGCCAAGGCAGAATACTACTCAGTGGAGAATCAAAAAGCTTTAGAGCAGAAAAAGAAGGAGAAGGAAGAGAAGAAAAAGAAGGAAAGGATTGAGAAACAGAATACCCTAAGAGATGCTCGAGCTGAAGGGCTAGAGCTAAAAAGAAGAGAATTTGAAGAAAAGAAGATGGAGCGAGAATTGCAAGAAAAGAAGATGAGAGAAGATAGAGAGTTAGAGTTAGAAAAGGAGAGAATGAGAATAGCTCTTGAAGAGAAAAAGATTGATAAAGAAATACAATTGAAAAGATTGGAAGTGGGTGCGAGTGGTTAGAACTCGACTCCTGGGGGGTCTCATCGTCCCTTTAGGCTGCGTCTGCCAAATTTCAATGACAAAATCGATAGTTTAGATTTTTTTTCTTGAGAGATTCGAGGCCGAATGCGTGGCTTGGAAGGCTGACAGAGATCAGTGGCCAACTCTGCTATAGACGTTGCTAGTGGGGCCTGCGATGGAGACTTTTTATAGCCTCCCGTTAGAAGAAAGAGCCGATTACGACAAAGTAAAGGAAAGGTTGCTCCGAAAGTTCCGTCTGACTGCTGGCGGGTAGCGGACGCGTTTCAGAAACGTGATGCCATGTGAAGACCAAGACTTTGAAGATTTCATCTCGAAGATCAAACTTCTGTTAAATAGATGGATCGAGATGGAGGGAATTCCAAAGGGCTTTGATGGTCTGGTTGACCTTGTACTGCAGGACAAAGTGTTGTCCTCGAGTTCTACTGATTTAGTAGCTTTTTTTCAGGAATGTCAACCGAAGGACATTGATTCCATGTCGCAGTTGGGCCATCAGTATGTCCTTGCCCACTCGGGCAAACCCATTCAGTAGTCGGGTCTGTCAGACGCCTTAATTGCTGGTGTTGGCAAAGTGCAACGCCAACTGTGGAAAAATCAGTCAGGCGATGCAGATAGGTGCCAAGAGCGGCAGGACGGGAAGTCTTCCAGTGCCTATCAACTACGTAGAGGGAATTATGGGAATTTCCGATCCCATCGGAATGGTCGGCCGAGGTGGCAGAACCACCAATTTAAAAGTAATAGCGATGAAGTAGAGTACCAAACGCGAAAGCGGGTACACTTCGAGGATTCTCGGGACGAAGACCGGTTTTGGTACAAAGCAAAACATCCGAAGCAGATGAGTGGTTCCTCAGAGAGTCGATCATCCGACTCCGATGCGCGGTCTTCGTCACCAAAAAGCTCCAGCAAGAGTACACGCGAGGAGAAGAAGAAAGAGCGCATGTGTACCAATTGTGGGGGCAGGGGTCATTACACTGTCATATGCACTACCCCGATCGAACACGCGAATTCCGCGGTTGTGTTGGACACAGTCAACGATGAGGACTGTGCGGGGTGTCGCCCTCTGTTCCACGCAAACGATAGGTTAGTGCTTCAATGCGGGCATGCGACACCATGTCTATCGGCAGTCCATGAGACTGGCAAGATAATTCTCCACGAAGGCAAGGTGGAGAATAAACCAGTCCGGGTGTTGAGGGACACTGGATGCATCACAATTGGGGTGCGTCGGTCGTGTATCGACGACTCCTGCCTTACAGGCAAAATGGTAAAGTGTACTACATTTGGGGGAAAAGTGGAGTCTTACCCCCAGGCATGCATAAGTGTGGACACCCCGTTCCTGTCGGGGAGAGTGAATGCGTTCGTTCTCGAGGACCCGATTACAGATTTAATCGTCGGCAAGGTACGGGGAGTGCATATTGCCGAGGGTGTGGTTGGAGCAGAGGCTCCGCAACACCAAAGGTCCGAGACGGATGATCAGGTGGTCGACGTAGCACCACCTGACAAGAAGGTACATTGCAGACGTGGTTCGCGGCAAGTACAAAGTGACATGATTGGGAGCAGTAGGAACTTGTACGGGGTCCGATAGCTGGTGATCGCACAGTTTGGGTGCGTAAAGTTTCCCTAAGGGCTAGTTGGCGCACACTCAGAAGAGTGTTTGATGAGGTCGCGCCGGTTAGATTTGTGGAGGTATTGTCGTTGTGCGACAATACCAAAATTGCACGAGTGACTTTCGTGAATAGGTGGGGTGCGCGTGATGCAGTAAGGTTGAAGCATATGTCCTTGCTTCACAACCACCTGCTGATAGTCCAGCAATAGTAGGGTTAGGTCTCGGGTTCGTGGTCAGTGCGGTGTTTCGGTTGACGCGAACCGAACCTTGGAGTCTGACCCACGCCCCCAGTTCTATTCTGATAGGAATATAAGAAGTAAGGAGACACCATGGTCGGTGTAGTTTCAAATAGACCAGTAAATGATTGATCAAGTAGTGCGGGTAGATTGCACTGTATCAAGTGGGAGATCTCTATGGACACAAACCAAAATCCATAAATATAAGTACAAACATCGGGTATGAAAGCGAGTTGAATTAACCCGCCGGAGTTCTGGACGATCACAGTAAGTATCAATAATCCTTGAGACGATAGTATGTTATGTTCCAACAGACATGGGTTGCGAAGTAGAATTAATCAATGCAGATGTGTGCAGTGTAGAATGCCGTAATGTATCATCGTAAATTACATGAATTATGTAAAATGAATACTTGAACGATGCATTCTTAACCTTCGGAGAGTTATATCGAGTGCACAAATTAATGCACGTGAGGACAAATCTGTTACCTCTGGCAGAAGGTAGTAGAGGACCAATAATGTCAATGGCCATCTTGTCAAAAGGACGGACCGATATGTCACATGCCTGGATCGGAGCAGTATGGAATGCTCCTCGAGACTTGACTTCCTGGCAGGTAACGCATGAACGTACGTATAACGATACGTCCCGGGAAACACCTGGCCAAAAACATGAAGATAGCACTCTAGAACGAGTACGAGTGTATCCCATATGACCCGCGCAGTGTGAGTCATGTGCATGTCTTAAGATATACTTGTATGGCCTCAAAGCAAGAGGAACCATACCTGCTGTTTGACATTAGAATGATCCATAGAGTTTCTAAGTAAAATGTCATTTTAAATAGTAAACCAATGTTTACGACTGGCATTCAAACCAATATAATCATTTTTTTACCAAGGCTAAAAATGTTTTAAGGAGTTATCTTCTCTTTGTTTTGAGGCAAAGGACACTCTATCTTTCACTGGCTGAACTTCAGTGTCAGTCTGAGTCAATGTGTCAGGCTCTGAATTATATTCATTCTCAAAAGCTTGAGCTTGGGCTCGTGTCGTAACTGCATTGGCAATCAACACATTTTTTTTCTTTCCCAATCTTCAATTTCCTCTGGTGTGCAGACTTTACTCCCATGAATACGCCCAACTGTGAGGTCAGCGACTGGATTCTGTAATAAACATACATTAACTTTGCCCGAAAAGAACTGTGTATGTACATCAATTATGGCAGTGGGATAGTACTCAATTGTCCCACCGAATGTGATACACTTCACACTTTTACCAGTAGAACAACTAGGGTGGACAAGTGACTGTCTAATGCCGATGGTTGTAGACCCTGAATCCCTCAAAACTGATACCATAGTACCATTGACCAAACCTCTGTTAAATATCAAAGTCCCTGTACCATCATTAGCGGAGAGACTAACAGCTGGGAGAAGGTGTCCACACTTCAGAACTGTAGTGCTGTCCTTCTGAAAGATAGTTAGGCATTCTGGGCAACTATTTGCCACATCTAAGTCAAATGAACAACATGCAGACGAATGTACCTGATTATTATAGTCTTGACTACCCAATGGTACACTGCTAGTCCCGCCCCTGCATTATGTTCGAACCTCTGTGGTCCACGTGAATGAGATCGCCGTCTTTGACGATCAACAGAATTATTTTGATGTCTGCCATTTTGACTATTATTCCTGTTGTCATAATATTGACTTGTTTTACCCCAATTATTATTATGAGGAATGAAATTACCTTGTTTTCTCCAGTTTGATCCTTGCTGAAAATTGCTATTATTCCTATATTGAGGTGACTGGTGTCTAAACTGTTGTCGACCTCTACTGAAATTATCATGCTTGTTAAAGTTATTATTTCTATAATAATTGTTGTCAGTATTTCTTTTATGTACAAAATTTATGTCTAGACTTTGAGATCTTGCTCTATTGTTATTATTCCACACTGCAACCTAAGCAACTGGTAAAGCTTCTCTTAATTGAGTGTTTGCAATGCATGATCCAGGATGTGCAGTGCAGAATTGGACTGCTATTTCTTCCAGAGCAGATAACGTTGGTGGTTTGCGTTCCTGTAAAAACGACCAAAATTGTTTGCTTACTGAGGGTAACACTTTATCCCACAGCATTAAATCTACAACATATAAGGAAGGGAAACCCGAGGCCTGTAAACGGTAAATTAATATGAAACAAACATAAAGGTATGTTTTCAGGCACTCGTAATAAATAAAGAAGTAGAACACTAGACAACAGAAAAACAACAGACATGAGTGGCATACCCAGGATTTGAACACTGGACCTTCCGTGCGACAACCCCACCTAGCTATGCCAGCGAATCACACTATCCTCCCTGCCATCTACGCATCACCAAAAAATGATGCTTTGATGGCAGGCATTAATAGACCGTACTGCCCATAATGGACTTCCGGTGTTATGTCTTTCGGTTCGTACTATTAACCTGTCATCAAAGCATCATTTTTTTGGTGATGCGTAGATGGCAGGGAGGATAGTGTGATTCGCTTGCATAGCTAGGCGGGGTTCTCGCACGGAAGGTCCAGTGTTCAAATCCTGGGTAAGCCACTCATGTCTGTTGTTTTTCTGTTGTCTAGTGTTCTACTTCTTTATTTCTTACGAGTGCCTGAAAACATACCTTTGTTTGTTTTAAATCGACAAGCTTATCATAAGATTTAATACATGAAAGTTCAATCCATATATTAAAAGTAACTCTTATTGCAGCAATAAATTCAGAGAAATCTTTGCTCGAATCTGGAATCATTGTTCTAAATTTGACTCTATAACCTTCTTCGTTAAGTTGGAAACGATTCAACAGTACTACCTTAGCAGAATCATAATTATTTCTGACTGACTCATCCAGTGTACTGATGGCAGTCATAGGTTCTCCACTCAAATATTGCAGTAATTTGCTGACTCATAGAGATTTATCTAATTTATGTGACATGCATACCCTCTCGTACCTAGCAAGGTAGCATGATATATCGTCAACCAATGGGTTCAATACAGGTAATTTAAACCATTCATTACTCTTATTATTACCAGATGAAGAAGTAGTATTTGAATTCCCAGTATTACCATTATTTGCTAATTGAGCTTTTAATTTCAATTCTTCCAACCGAAGAAGTATTAACTCTTTTTCTTGTTGCATTTTTTCTCTTCTTCAATACTTTTTATTTCACCCTTAGCTTCCTGTTCTTTCAACTCAGCGTTCCTTTCAGCTTCTTCTTGTTCGGCTTTAGCCAGTTCAGCCATTGCAAATTCTCTAAGTGCCTCCCCTTTGTAGGAAAATTATTTTCCAATATTCATAAAAGTTTCAAAAGTCGCCATGTTAACCAACTAAGGCACTCACTTAGTCAACCAGATATGTGGCAAGTTGCTTTACAAATTATTTGTAAGCCGAAAAAATATTTTTTACTAATATTTTATAATACTATGCCTTACTCAGGCTAACTAACTAGTGGCTAATGGCCTACTAGTGCAATGCAATGCAATTATTGCAGTCATATAATATTTTTTATAAATATTTATGTAATTAATATTAATATCATGTTATGAAAGGTTAGTAAAGATAATAGAACAGAAACAGTAAACAAAAAGATTACACAAACAATATTACACCACAGATCGAATTACAAACAGCAAAACGTTTTATAAAACTGAATAAAATTCCACAAAATGGAAAAATCTACGAAAACTGAAACTAGGTAAGATTACCGCACAAAAATCTAAAAATAGACATTACAGACAGAACCCAACAGCTGACATTTTGTTTTTTTTAAACGAAACGATAGTCAGATTAGATTTACAATATGTGACGAACAAATGACGTAAATAAACAGAAATGAACCAAAGTACAAAGAGAATACAATATATAGATACAACACGTAACAACAAAACATATATATATTGACCAAATCCAGTAGCAAACAGAACAATCGGAGAATTCACTCCAGCCGGTCTTTTGCTAAAAATGAAAATGGTCAAATGTCCTAACGAAACGACCTTGGATCTCTGTGGTCAGCCGAAAGTGACATTACAGAGGTCCTAGGTTCCCCCTAACCGCCCACATAGATGAACAACTATACATATAAATACATCATACACATATAAACAAGTAAATATGCGAAGAGACCTGCCTGCATGACAACCTGGCTAAGTTTTTACTAGACCAAAGATGGTATTTAACTGACGTGCCAAACCAAAATCTACAGAGATGCTCGTATACACCACAAGCAACGGCAGGAACAGGCTGGTGATTTGAATCAGGCTTCAGGCATAAAAATGGTAGGTCCCTCGATCATTTGATGCCACTGGAGACTCGAGAAAAGTTGAATTTGATAGAAATTTCTTTCAACCGGCAAGACATCTTCTGCGCAAATTTGTTGCGTTGTCATGACACCAATCCGCGCATGCGCCGTAAACTGGACTTGATGCAAAAAATTTTCCCAAACGCCGGAACAATTCACAAAGTTCATGTAGATAATAACATCCTTTCTCTTCACCGTTTAGATTTAATGTTGTGTCTTCTGGACAAAATCGTTCCCCATCACACAGGCCACCATGTTCTCTCTGTTAAGGTGGGGGTTGAGAGAGTTGGTTGAGTAATCGTGTTGAGTTGTTATTTGAATGGCGTGAGTGTCCAACAACATATATAAGTCAACCTTGAATAAAGTTAACAACTATTCTCGTGGCTGGGTCCACATACAAGTACATTTAATGACGGACATCATATGAATGCATGGCAGTAGTTCAATACATATGCAAAGCAGTCTCCTACAGTCGATAATGCATCGTCGCATATCAGCCTATGCACTCGCAATGCCGGTACACGGAATCATTGGAGTAACAACTGACAGCTGGCGATCAAAATATTATAATAGTACTCCCTGAATATCCTTCTTCATAAGGAACATACTCATCGATATCGGATGCTCAAATATTGCATCAGAATAATTAAAAAGGCGACCTTCGTATACTTTAAAGCCACGTAGGAAGACTGTACAATTCATTAACATCGGGAGCAGTAATAATCCACGTCTTGCTTAGACGGATTCAAATGACGAAAGGTCAAGAAGGACCGTTGTACACATAGTGCAGCGCCTTACTACGCCATCCTATTATTAGTGACGTCTACACATAATTGCGTTCAATAAAAATATCTTCTAGTGTAAAATACATCATGTTGTCCTCAGATAAATATGTTAGCGTGTAAATTTAAACTGGTTACAAAATCTAAATGAGGCCAACATATAATATACATAAATCTATCTTAACACGTATGCAACTGGCAATAATAGGTTCGGATTATTGTCATCTGCCTGAAGCAGTGTTGACCCGATTCCTTGTCCGGAGGCATCGACGCGCAAAATGAAAGGTTTCTTAAGGTCAGGTAACCTTAAAATTGGGTATTTGGACAGCTGTTCCTTGAGAGTGACGTAAGCGTCTTCACACTCTGCATTCCAAATAACTTTGTCAGGTTTTCCCTTCTTTGTGAGGTCAGTAAGAGATGTTGTCAGACCATTAAAAAATTTAATGAATTTTTGGTAATATGCACACAGTGGTAGAAATGAACGTGTGTCTCTCTTCGTTTTAGACCTCTTTGCTGCACGTATTTTGTCTACGTTTTTGGCAACTGGCCACATACACCCTTGATAAATGGTATGTCCCAGGAAGTCAAGCTTTTCGAAGCCGATAAAACGTTTGCTAGGACGGGCTGTTAGACCAGCTTCCTTTAGTCTCCTGAGGAGGATAGCGACCATAGCAATATGTTCTTCGTATTTGTCCGTTGCGATCAGTATATCGTCCATGTGGATATGTGGATTTCGCAAGGGTTCTAAAAGCTTTATCATTCTGGTGAAGACTCCTGGTGCGTTGTGCAAACCGAAAGGCATAACGTTGAAAGTATAGTGTCCTTCAATGGTGCTAAAAGCTAGCAGGGGTTTAATTACCTCCTTGACTGGTATTTGGTAATAACCTTTACTCAGATCAATCTTGGAAAAAAAATTTGCCTTGCTGAGCTTGGTGAACAGTTCAGAAGTGTTTTGCAGGGGCTCAGGCTGGAATTCCGTTACTGTGTTAAGTAAACGGTAATCAATACACAGCCGAACTTCCTTATTAGGTTTCCGCAACCGAACGAAGCTCGAGTTATAGGGCGATGTCGACTTGCTAATAATCCCAGTTTGACGTAGCTTGTCTTTTTCCCGCGTAACGTGTCTCCTTTTGCATACGGAATCGGGTAAACTCTGGTTCGCGCAGGTGTCTCGTTTGTCAGTTTCATATCGAACTCTGCGAGATGCGTTCGACCAGGTATGTCCGTTAACACTGCTGAGTACTGTTTCAGTAGCGCCCTCGTTTCTGTCTGTTGTGCTTCCGAGAGAGTGTCGCCAAATTTACCATCTTTGAATGATTCCGTTTGGTGCAGTGGATATTCCATGCAACTATCGTCATCTTCCTCATCTTCGTTTGCTATAGCGACCGCCAAGAGATGTTCGGGAGAAGGCAGCGGTCTTTCCAGATATTTCTTTAACAGATTTATATGGTAGACCTTTTCCTTTCCTTTAATAGAGATCTTGTAGTTAGTTCTCGAGATCTTTTTAAGGACGGTAAACGGCCCTTGCCATCCGATACGTAGTTTGTTGCTTCCGGTAGGAAGTAACAACAAAACGTTCTCTCCTGGTTGCAATTCTCTCTCTATCGCTACTCTATTGTATCGTTTAGCGTGCTTCACGCGTGCAAGCTTAAGGCTGGTTGCTGCTAGATCCCATCCTAGTTGTAACCTTTCCTTAAGTTCCGATACATATTTACTTGCTAAGACGACTGTCTCATCAGCCTTCTGGTCTGTCAGTGACCGGAGTAAGGCTTCAAGCTCGCCCTTAATACCTTAATAGGTCTGGCGAATAAGAGTGTAGCTGGTGGCAAACCTGTAGATGACTGTGGGACTTCCCTGTAGGCGAATAAGTCTGCGGGAATAAAAAGATCCCAATCTTCAGGTTTCTCTTGTCCCAGCTTACGTAACCTCATGGTGAGGCTTCCGTTGACACGATCCACTAACCCACTTCCGGCCCGATTATAGGGGCTGGTGTAGATGTGCTGGTCCCTCAAGACCTTAAAGATCTCCTCCATCAACAGGCTCCGGTGTTGGGATCCGTTATCCATCAAAACTTGTTGAGGGAATCCTAACCATGTAAATATCTGCACTATGGCTTCTGCGACACGCTTGGAATCCGTGCATGTTAGCGGTATAGATTCGGCCCACATAGTTCATGTGTCGACTAAGGTTAGGATAAACCTGTTCCTTCTTTTAGACCTTTCTAGGGGTCCTATAATGTCGACTGCAACCTGTTCAAATGGTGTCCCCACTATTGGCATTTCTCCCATGGGAACTGGGGGTGTCCAATGCTTGGGTGCCACACGTTGGCATTTGGCGCAGGATTTAACATATCTGATAATGTCAGTGTTCATTCTTGGCCACCAATACTGAGTCGATATTCGCTGAATAGTGGCGTTTTGTCCCATATGTCCACTAAAGATAAGAGAGTGCCCCATTTCTGAGATTTGGTCTCTGTACTGCGTCTGTACTAGGAGCTGGTTATGTCCCTATTCAGGGTCGCCCTTTCTTCGATACAGCACTCCATCCTTAGAAAAGATGTCTCCGTTGTGTCTGGGGTCCTTGGCCATGGGCAGTTTTCTAAAGCAGGGCTCCAAGGTAGGGTCCTTTTCTTGCGCCTCTTTTAGTTCCTTAGGTAACATGTTAGGCGCAGGCTCCCGTTCTTTCTTGGTTTGCTCTCTTGTGGTTACTGCTGCCACAATCGGCTCTTTCGGTCTCCCTATAAACACATATTTACTACCAAGCATGACTGGGTAGATCGGATCATCCATTATAGTCGCTTTGATAACACCTCTGAAGAAATCAGAGTGTATATAGACCAATGCGATGAGAAGCGTTATGGGTGCATCACCTTTCAAAACTCCACATAATTTGACGGTTTTGTTCTGTCTCTTGACCAGGTTTGACCAAATGCCTTGCGACAATGCAGTCAAAACTCAAACCTGTATCAAACAGAAAATAGGTTGAAGTCCCGTTCAAAATAACAGTTCCTCGTGTTGAAGGTCTCTCACACTCAGGTTGAGAATCACTGACATTAATTCTTCTTTGCGAGTCTGTCTGCAAGCATCCGATGCGGCTGAGCTCGGTATGTTTGCCCTGATCAGATGTACCTTGCGCAGGGGTTTTCTCTTTGTCTTGCCCTTTCTGACTGCGTTGCCATGCAGGACGGTTGGGCTGATCATGGTTGTTGGTGGGGTACCTGTTTTTGTAGAATTTCGATTTTTCATGAGGAGGATTCTGGGGTACAGTTTCTCTTTGGTTTTGGTGATGACAAGAATGGGAAGACTTATCTAGATTATTTTTTCGAGAAGGCTCATCTGTCGGTTTCCGTATTGAGCCTGGCAGCTCGGCTAAAGCATTTATGTAACGCTCAGACTTACTGAGAATGTCTTCCAGCTTTACAGCTCCTTGTTCAGCAAGAAATCTACTGGTTTCATTTGAAAAAGTGCTTTTTATTTGCTCGGTTAAAATAAACTCTTCTAACCCTTCAAAAGTGCAAGGCAGCTATGAAAGTTCCAGGCACTTCGTCAAATATCCCTTCAGACGTTAAGAAAACGGGTAAAATGTCTCGGTTCCTTCCTTCCTGCTGTTTCTGAACAGTTGCAACAATTTGCGAGCGTTCACCTCGAAACGCTCAAGTAAAGATTTCTAAACCATACAGTGTTGCCATTCTCTCAAATTTCTCTTGATAAGAGTCAATTTTCTCATTAGGGCTTGGAAAGGATTCCAGGGCAAAAGACATAGCTGCTAGCTGAGGAGATGGAGTACTGGACTGATTTGTTATGAGTGCCTGAGGTGAAGACGTCTCTCTGTTGTTGGAGTTAGATGTTGCACCGCGATTTTGGACCTCTAGAGTCTTAAGCGCCAATTCGCACTGACGTCGTTGCTCATTCTCTCTTTCCTCATGTTGTCTCTCCCTCTCTCGCTCCATGTCTCTGCGAGTTTCCATTTCCGTCTCCATTTTCTTCTGCTCCAATTGACGCTTTTCAGTCTCTTTCTTCTCCGTGTCATATCTGTTGAGTTATTCGTTGACAAAAGCGATCACTTCTTCTCCTTGTAATCCTGTTTCCCTTGCTTCCTCTCTTAGCATTGCTCTAAGTTTTGCACGCTCAGCCAAGACAAATAACTGACTGCGACTTACCCGAGAAAGAAAGAAGAAAAGGATACTCTGCTCCCTAACCGATTACGAGAAAATACAAAAAAAATTTATGTTTATTTAACTGGGTTACCTCCTCCCTGTTATCAGTTATCTAATCTATCGCTGTTGTTAACTGGCCAAAGCTCCTAACGCAGACGACGTAAACCATAAAAATGGTAGATCAGGCTAACAACTGAAAAACTACTATTACTACTGTGAACAAGAATTTTTTTTAAAATATTACGGGAAAAAACAAATTTCCCCTATATATCCTCTACACTCTTCCACCTCTGAAGTCAGTTATTGGAGTTATAGAAGACTATTAACTTGGCGATAGCCAGAATGCTCTTCCTTTGCTAAGCTCATACTCCACTGCTCCAAAAAACATTTGTGATTGTTAAACAATCACGTGTACCAGCGGCCTTCTCTATTTCTTTTCCAAAAATTATTATATAACAAATCTCCAACAAGGATTATCATCAAAATCTAACTTTATATAACTCTAAGATGCTGTGGAAAGAAACAAATTCCTAGTTTTGTGTGGTCAGAACCCAGTAAAAGACCGTTGTCTAGTGGATACTTATTATTAATATTCTTAACTCACAACACAAAATGCACCACGCTCTATCTAGAGTTAGAATAAGATACAGTAACAGACGTTAGTCAATTATCTAAACTTAGACTTAGATCAAATCCTCGAGACGAGCAACCATTCTGTGGCGCTTGCTCCCGATCTAGATAAAATCCCGCGGACGAGCGACCATTCTGTAGCGCTTGCTCCCGATCTAGATAAAATTTCGCGGACGAGTGACCAATCTGTGGCGTTTGCTCCCGATCTAGATAAAATCCCACAGACGAGCGATAATTCTGTGGCGCTTGAACCCTATCTAGATAAAATCCCGCGGACGAGTACCATTCTGTCGTACATTTTTAGATAGGTTAGAGATTTATTTGGTCCCGTCTGAGTAGAGTAGAAGGTGGGGGTATATGACAAAGAAAGGTATAAGAATAAATTCCACGAGTGAATAAATTAAGGTGAAGATCTGTCTCTGGAATGAGTGGTTTCTCTAGTCCAGCCTATCTAAACGACTATCTTTAGTTATCAGACAATCTGTCAAACCTCCATAAACGTATAATTATAAGTTCACTACTCACACATACACAATTATGTGACAACAAGACACACAAACGTGAAAACTATGGTAAATGGATTTGGGTCTGACCAACACTATAAGTTAAGCTTTGTTTAGTTTATTATCACTTAAACTTTACAAAATCTAAGATATATATATATATATATATATATATATATATATATATATATATATATATATATATATATATATATATATATATATATATATATATATATATTATAATAGCCCCTTCAGTCATAACTGATTATGGGAATGCGCCCCTGAGGTGACAGCCCTCAGCTGCTTATTTTCCTGGTGCTCCTTTCGACGTTTTCTCCTCACCTCTGCTTCTTGTGTGAGCCTCTCTTCGCCCAATCTGAGGTGGCGCCGTAAATAGCATCGCCACTTAGTGCGATCGGCAGCTTCATCCTCCAATGTTGCTGGATCCATGTCCAGTGCCCTCATGTCTCTCTTGCACACATCTTTGAACCTCAGCTGTGGTCGCCCAACTGTTCTCTTGCCATCTGCTAATTGTCCGTAGAAGATATCTTTTGGGATGCGACCATCTTCCATGCGGCGAACATGGCCAAGCCAGCGAAGTCTGCGCTGTATAAGAAGCGTATACATACTTTGAAGGCCAGCACGTGACAACACCTCGACATTTGTCACTTTATCTTTCCACGAGATGCCGAGGATGCGGCGTAGACACCGCAAATGGAAGGTATTGAGCCTTCTTTCTTGCTTAGCATAGGTCGTCCAGGTCTCGCTGCCATATAGGAGTGTGCTGGTGACGCAGGCATTATATACCGCAGCTTTGGTCTTCATTGTGAGTTTAGAGTTTCCCCAAACACGCGATGTGAGGCGGGCAAAGGTAGCTGCAGCTTTGTCAATGCGGCTGTCGATTTCTGTATCCAGTGAGAGTTTGTCATTTATGGTAGACCCTAGGTATGTGAAGTGGTGTACCACTGCCAATTCATAGTTATCGTTAGTGATAACTGGTGCAGCACCCACATCCTGACTCAGCACATTCGTTTTCTTTAGACTTATTGTGAGGCCAAAGTAATTGCATGCTTTAGTGAAGCGATTCATCAAGCTCTGAAGCTCCTGTTGGCTTTGAGTGACGACTGCAGCATCATCAGCGAACAACAAGTCTCTTATAGTGACCCTTCTGATTTGTGTTTTTGCCTTCAGCCTTGAAAGATTAAACAGACGGCCATCTGACCTAGTGTGAAGGCATATTCCTTCAGTTGCATCTCTGAATGCATGTTTCAAGAGTAAGGCAAAGAAGATTCCGAAGAGGGTCGGAGCCAGAACACAGCCTTGTTTAACGCCACTTCGTATATCAAAGGGCTGTGACGTGCTTCCATCATATTGGACTGTTCCCTTCATGCCGTCATGGAATGACTTTATCATTTCCAGCATTTTAGAAGGGCAGCCTATTTTCAGTTTTATATATATATATATAATCATGTTTACAGACATAGGAAAATAACCCAAAAAGTGCCCTCCTCGTTGAGAAAAAAAGGATCCCAAAGGAAGTTAATAACCCAAAAGTTCAAAGATTAACACTAAGGTATAGAATAAACAGTAAAGAAAAGAACAAGTTCCCACTAAAATGTTCTCCAATTAAAAAAAGATAAACAATGGTAAAAAAACAGAAGTTTCCAGGTACACTGTTTCCTGTAACAAAAGAAAATATTTCACTCTTTCTCTTTCTCTGTTATACGTGGCCACTCATTCGCTCCTTACCTAATCTGGTGAAACAATCTTTTGGAAGAATAATCCATGAATGTGCATATAAAGTCCAGTAGTTGATATCATCCGAATCGGGCCCCAGTCCCTCTAATAATAACTAAATTTTACACTGGGAACGCCTAATTTGGTGGTAGATTTCTGGATGCACAATTGTCACCTAGAATAGTTAATGCCGGAACTCTCTGAGATATGGCATTCCCAGTAAACAGCAGGAAAACATTTGATTGCTAAAACTGTTAATTGTGATGGTGATGATACCCTATCGGCTTGCTCTGGGGTGAGTACCGATTATGAAACAGCGTATTCTCCTGGATAAAATCCACTTGGGTAAACGACTGTCAGAAGTCGGGAAAAATGTTATGTATATTGCCACAGCGGGCTGATAAAACTAAATGGAAAAATCTGGGTATTTTGTAAGTCCCGTTACTCAAATTTACCGTTAGAAAATGTTAGTGTGTCGCCTTGGCAATTCCTCTTCACACCGGTAATTTAACACTTAAGCACAACTTATATTATTACCAGAGAAATAGAATAATCCCCACGAAGGCTATTAACGCACTATTTCACATTTGTTCTAGCGTACGCGTTTAGATTATCCAAAATTTCCTGAGACTTGATAACTGACTTGGAGAGAACGCAGTATATATACAGATTTTGTGCAATATCTCTAAAAGATGTGACAATTCACACCTTCGGCTTAGCAGGGAAAATCAACGAGCTTGGCTTCCGAGATAAAGGATTCTACGGTTCGCTCTACCCGCGATGCCGAACAACATCAGATGACATGCCGTGCGAACGGGCCTGCTTAGATTTCGTCCCCCTGCCGTAGATCAAATACTTAAGTACCCTGAAAATGTCTGATGTCAAAGGTGGTCGGGAAGTATTATTATCGCCCTTGAATTTGCTACCGAGTCTGATCTTTTCCCCCACGTGCTTTCTGTCAGTATCCGATGATTGACAGATCAGCTCGCGTCAGAACTAAGATAAACAGACCGGTTCGCTCCCCTGTTATCTGGCATGTTGCGAAAATAGGTAAACAACTCATTAGCGCAAGAAAGACAGGAAAAATAAGCGTGGCTTCAAAAGTGAGTCAACAGACAGCGAATTGCGTGGTTTTGCCTTCGCAAAACATAAACACTAACTGAGGCAGCAAAGGTGGTCTGATCTCTATGGCTATATTTACATTACACGTCACAATCAGCTCGAAATATAACAAGACGTTCGCCAAAAGTCAGTTTTAAAGAGATAATTACTTGTGCGTGTCAAATAATATTATTCGAAAGTCACAATCAATTTTCCCTTCACGAGTCCCTACTGCATATCAAGGGAGACATCGCAAAACTTATAGCTTATTTAATGAATGCTGGACGTGAATTCGGTTTAAATGGAAAAGAGCTGATGAAATTTGTAAGCGAAAAGACTGATCAATTCCATGCAAGAGGAGTTGAGTTACAGAAACATGCAGTGGAGAAATAGAAGGCAGATGCAGAAGAGCAGAAGGAGAAACTCGCCGCAGAAGCAGCGGAGGAGAAAGCCGCAGCAGATGCAGTGGAGCGGATAACCGCGACAGATGAAGTGGAGCAAAGGAGATAGCTGACAGGTAACATGCACTTAAAATGAAGCAACTTGAAATCCTGGAAGAAACCATACAGCCACTTCCTATTCTGCTGGAGGTTCTTCACCAGGCTCAGACCATGTGCCTGCTTCACAACATGTGCCACTTAATGCCAAGAACTTTATGCCAGAACTTTTCTCAAACAGAAACGATACCATGGACCCTATGTGGACCACTTCGAACGCTTTGCAACCGGGTTTTGGCTGGAAGAACGGAAGTGAAACTTGAAACTTTCTCAGGGCCTGACAGGAGCAGCCTACGAGGTCTTTAACACACTACCGGAAGGGGAGCAAGATGACAATAGGGCATTGAAAAAATCTCTCTTGGTGACATACGAGCTTTAATCAGAGGCTTACCGGAAAAAGTTTAGAGGCTCTAAGAAAGAGTCAGGAGAGTCATTCTTTCAGTTTGCGGTCCGTATTGAAGACTACCTAATGAAGTGGTGTACACTGGAAAACTTTACCGAGGATTATGACCGGTTGAAAGAGCTGATTGCAATAGAGCAACTAAAGGAGTCAATGTCGCTGGAAATGCGTAGATTTATCACTGAAAACGGCGCTGACCGGTTAGAAACTATTATTACTCTGGCAAACTGCTCACTAAGATGGTTTGGCCATGTCTGCAGAATGGGAGAAGATCGGCTACCACGACAAGCATAGGAAACAAAGAGCCAGGGATCCAGACCTCCAGGACGACCCAGAGTCCGCTGGGAGGACAACATTAGACAATCTTTGAAGGACCGAGGACTAGAATGGAACCAGGCCAGGAAGAAGACAGCCGATAGGATAGTCTGGCGCTCTCTCTTCCAAACCTCTACACCTCACGGTAGAAGAGGAACGACTAAGTAAGTAAGAATACTAATGAGTGCATCACTAATGAGTGCAAGCGCTGACCTCCCCCCTCAACATGCTGCAATGTCTCTAGTAAAAATCTTCACCCCCGGATGAAGTAGGGTTCGTCTACCAGAAACCCCTCTCTCCCACCCGTTACCGAAGCAGTCCTCGTTATCGGAAAATCTGTGGAATAACACGAACTTGCTTTCCATGGAAGTAGTCAGGGCATCTCTCGTCACGCCAGACCAGATGACAGAAGAGAGTGTAGACATCCAAGGTCCGTCGAAGGATGTAGCCCCCATGACACTGCCGATTGCACGCATCAAAGTGCAATCTCATTACGTGACAGGAGAAATTCGTGCAGTCATAATGGAAGAACCATTCTACTCTTTAATCTTGGGATGTAGATATGTGTTCCACGGAGAGCCTACTCAACCACTAGTCATAGTGGCTATACAGACTAGAGGACAGTCCAAACTGGACACTGAGCAAGAACCTCTACTAACATCCTCCTAGAGGAATTGAAGAGGGCCCAAAAGGAAGATTCTTCACTGGCGCCCTGTTTTTAAAAAAAATTCCTAGAACACGTAACCCACCATCTAAGGGAGACTTCTTTATGAAGAATTGATTGATGTATCGCAGGGCTGGAAACGGAGGACAGGAACACAACCAATTATTAGTTCCTGCTACCTATAGGAACCATGTGCTTGAGATGGGCCATTCCATTCTATTTAGTTGACACATGGGAATGAAAGCCACGTCTCAGCGGATAGTATGCCAGTATTATTAGCCAGGACTCACCGGCGACATCTAATGGTTCGTCAAGTTCTGTCCTCGGTGCCAGAAAGTTGCCCAAAAACACTGGACGGCACCAGCGACACTTGGGGAGATGCTAATTATGGGCACCCTATTTGAAAGAGTGGCCGTGGAAATACCTGGACCTCTGTTAAGTACTAAGAAGTTTAACACCCATACCTTGATCTTGGTGGACACATGTTCTTATGAGGTGAAGCCATAGCAGTGCCAGCATACGACTCAGTGCTTGTGCCTGACACTTTACTCAATATTTTGACATTTTACTCAATATTTTTACGAGTTTAGGCTTCCCACACTAAATTCTCACAGACAATGGGTCACAATTTGGAGCCAGTTGACAGAAGAGGTGCTTAGCTTAGGATATTCCAGACTAAGCATTTCTATAGTTCGCCCTATCACGTTCAGAGTAACGGGCAAATAGAGCGGTTTAATGTAACGCTCACCTCTATTCTTCGGGAGTTGGTCATTATTTCATCCTCTTCCTCATTGTTTTTTTAAATACTGAAAAAAAGAATGTAATCTAATGAAATTTGTTATCTAATGCTGACAAAATAAGATTAAAATGTTTGAGTAAAATAGTATTGACATAATCAGGCATTTTCGGTTAAATGTTTCTAAGTTTTTAATTTTTTTTTAAACAATCGCTAATTTTTGCGGAATTTAATTTCAAACAATTTTTTAAAAAGTGAATTTAAGATTTAGTAAACGCATCACTAACTACAGTTCTTACTTCTCATAAAATAATGTTAAACTTCAAAGCAATTTTAAAAAAACAAAAACAAAAAATCAAGGGTTTTAATAACGGAAGTCGTTATCATTGAGTTATTTGTCTTCGTTATTATTATCCAAAGGCAAAGTAAGATACTCCTCCATCGAACGATCTGAAGATCCAACTGCTTCCAGATCAACATCGTTTATTGGAAATGATACTTACTTATTTAGTCGTTCTCCTTCTACCGTGAGGTGTAGAGGTTTGGAAGAGAGAGCGCCAGACTATCCCATCTGCTAATTGTCCGTAGAAGATATCTTTTGGGATGCGACCATCTTCCATGCGGCGAACATGGCCAAGCCAGCGAAGTCTGCGCTGTCTAAGAAGCGTATACATACTTTGAAGGCCAGCACGTGACAACACCTCGACATTTGTCACTTTATCTTTCCACGAGATGCCGAGGATGCGGCGTAGACACCGCAAATGGAAGGTATTGAGCCTTCTTTCTTGCTTAGCATAAGTCGTCCAGGTCTCGCTGCCATATAGGAGTGTGCTGGTGACGCAGGCATTATATACCGCAGCTTTGGTCTTCATTGTGAGTTTAGAGTTTCCCCAAACACGCGATGTGAGGCGGGCAAAGGTAGCTGCAGCTTTGCCAATGCGGCTGTCGATTTCTGTATCCAGTGAGAGTTTGTCATTGATGGTAGACCCTAGGTATGTGAAGTGGTGTACCACTGCCAATTCATAGTTATCGATAGTGATAACTGGTGCAGCACCCACATCCTGACTCAGCACATTCGTTTTCTTTAGACTTATTGTGAGGCCAAAGTCCTTGCATGCTTTAGTGAAGCGATTCATCAAGCTCTGAAGCTCCTGTTGGCTTTGAGTGACGACTGCAGCATCATCAGCGAACAACAAGTCTCTTATAGTGACCCTTCTGATTTTTTTGTTTTTGCCTTCAGCCTTGAAAGATTAAACAGACGGCCATCTGACCTAGTGTGAAGGCATATTCCTTCAGTTGCATCTCTGAATGCATGTTTCAAGAGTAAGGCAAAGAAGATTCCGAAGAGGGTCGGAGCCAGAACACAGACTTGTTTAACGCCACTTCGTATATCAAAGGGCTGTGACGTGCTTCCAGCATATTGGACTGTTCCCTTCATGCCGTCATGGAATGACTTTATCATTTCCAGCATTTTAGAAGGGCAGCCTATTTTCAGTTTTATATATATATATATAATCATGTTTACAGACATAGGAAAATAACCCAAAAAGTGCCCTCCTCGTTGAGAAAAAAAGGATCCCAAAGGAAGTTAATAACCCAAAAGTTCAAAGATTAACACTAAGGTATAGAATAAACAGTAAAGAAAAGAACAAGTTCCCACTAAAATGTTCTCCAATTAAAAAAAAGATAAACAATGGTAAAAAAACAGAAGTTTCCAGGTACACTGTTTCCTGTAACAAAAGAAAATATTTCACTCTTTCTCTTTCTCTGTTATACGTGGCCACTCATTCCAACTGCTTCCAGATCAACATCGTTTATTGGAAATGATACTTACTTATTTAGTCGTTCCCCTTCTACCGTGAGGTGTAGAGGTTTGGAAGAGAGAGCGCCAGACTATCCTATCGGCTGTCTTCCTCCTGGCCTGGTTCCATTCTAGTCCCCTGTCCTTCAAAGACTGTCTAATGTTGTCCTCCCAGTGGACTCTGGGTCGTCCTGGGGGTCTGGATCCCTGGCTCTTTGTTTCCCATGCTTGTCGTGCTAGCCGATCTTCTCCCATTCTGCAGACATGGCCAAACCATCTTAGTTGGGACTGTTCTACTTGGGTCTGCAGGGGGTGGGATTTTAAGCCTTGACGTATCGTCTGGTTGCGGACCATGTCTCTTCTTGTTATTTCAACCACCTTCCTCAGATACCTCATTTCTGAGGTTTGGATCTGGATTTTATGGGTTGTAGTCATTGCCCATGACTTGCATCCATGTCAAGACTGGGACATAGGTGGAGCGGTATACCTTATCAACCTCTCTCTTGCTTAGGAATCATCGATTTATGGCCTGAAAAAGTCTCCCAGCTGCTGCTTTTCGAGTGGCCAACTCTTCTTTGATGTCTTCCTTTCGGTCTATAATAGCTCCGAGATATTTAAAGTGGTCAACCTGCTCCAGGACCTGTTCTCCCAGCTTAATCTGATGTCCTCTTTCTTCTCGTGATATCACCATGGATTTTGTTTTAGAGCTACTTATGACCATCTCTCTCTTCTCCAGCTCTTCCTTCCAGACTTGCAGGTTGGATTGGAGATGTGCCTCTGATTTAGCAATCAAGGCAACATCAGCAGCAAATGCCAGCTCTGAAATACATACCTGTCTCATTTTCCAGTACCCCACTGAATACTTTCTTGTTCTCTCCTTACATGACTTGGTAACATCGTCCATGAGGAGTATGAAAAGATAAGGTGACAGGATATCACCTTGTCTTACACCAGTGGTGGTCCTGAACTCTTCTGACTTATGGTTTGCTGTCCTCACATAATTTCTGCAAGACTCGTAGAAGCTCTCCATAGCATGAATCAGAGGTGCTGGAATGTTCTTCCTTGCCAAACAGTCCCAAAGTTTGCTCCAGGGGACCCTGTCAAATGCCTTTTCCAGATCTATGAAACAAAGATGGATCTCACTCTTATACTCAAGGGCCCTTTCACTCATTTGTCTGAGTGTGAAGATTAGGTCTTGAGTACTTCGGTTTGCTCGGAATCCGCACTGGACCTCATCCCATTGTGGCTCAGCTAGGCGTCTGAGTCTCTGCTCTAGGATTCTAGAGTAGATTTTACCAGGGACACTGAGAAGGGATATGCCTCTATGGTTTCCACATTGTCGATTGTCACCCTTTTTGAAAATTGGTGTTATGATGGCAATCTCCCAGTCCTTTGGTATGGTCTTGTTGCACCACGCTGCCTGTAGGACCCTTAAGAGTAATAGGTCGCCTGATGCTCCCATGTACTTAACCATTTCTGGTGTTATACCATCATGCCCTGCTGCTTTGCCCATCTTGATTTTCTCCAGTGCTGCCTTCAGTTCTTCCATCTTTATGTCATCTTCATCACCATTTGTTTCCTCTTCTATGCTAGTGGTTATCATTTCTGATGCTTGACCTTGCTCACCATCAAGGAGTTCTAAGAAATATTCTTTCCATTTTTCCATTACTTCCTTCGGGGCAGTAAGCAATTTGCCTTGCTTGTCCTTTATAAATTTGAGAGGGCATTGTTTTTCCTTCCTCATGTTCTTTAGGGTCTTATTGAACAATTTCTGGTTTTCTTGCGCATCTTTTTCTAGCTTTTCTCCAAATTCTTCCCAGGACTTCTGTTTTGCTGCTAGCACCTTGTTCTTTGCTTCTGTTCTGAGTATCACATATTCTCTATATTTCTCTATTTGTCCTGCTGTATTTTTAGCTCCTAAGTATTGTTTCCATGCCATTTTCTTCTCTCTTATTTTCTCTTTGACTTCCTCTGTCCACCAAGGTGTCCTCTTTCTCTTGTTCCCATGCCGGACTTTACCATATGCTTCTGCAGCAGCTGTCTATATGATGTTCTTGAATTTAAGCCACAGGGGTTCCAAGTCATCAGGCTGTTTTTCTGTGTTTCTCACCGCTGTAGCAATAAGCCCCTGATATCTGGTCTTAATTTCTGGCTCTCTCAGCTTGTAGGTATTAATGCTCATTTCTTCCGTTCATTTACTTGGTTTCTTGCGTGATGCTGGGCAGTTCCTAGGCTGAGCAACTCTTTCAGTTGTTCTTTTGATTGTAAGCAGGTATTGGAAATGATACTCCTTCCAAATAAAACTACTCCTTGTCAGTCAAATCTGAAATCTTCTCTTTCATGTGCCACTTCGCATCACGAGACAGGACCCAATCTTTGCTCTTCACAACTAAATGCTTTTGTATTTTATTTCTACACGAAAAGTTAAACATTCACGTCATTCAGAACACCATATTTCAACTTGCTAAATTTTCGTGTCTTTGATCTCTTCGAACTATTGTCGGGTATGATTATTGTTGTTTTATTTTTTTTAATCTAGCTTTAATCAACAGTTCAGTGTATTTTGTTTTTGAAGGTGTGTATTACAATACTTTAAAAAAAATGTGATTAAAACACAATTTAAACCAAGTACAAGTTATAACAATTATCCCATATTTTAGCAGAGATTATGAGGGAATGCTCGCTTATTCCCAGTCTGTTGCTTAAATTTTGGAGGTGGCTTCTAACTTATGAGAAAATTTGTTGCACCCTTCGGCGACACTACCATCCACATTAGCTAACTAATAAAACCTTATTTATTTATTTTTATTTTAGGCTTTGTTTTCTGTGTTTCTTTCCCATGCGTGAATCGAATCTGAATAGATGTGACATGTCTACGAATGTCAGTCAGAAATCATGCACTGTACACAGCAATTTTCGTTAGCCTAGTCACGCTCAACTTCACCCACATCATGATATCTGTAGCAGTAAGCAGAAGCCAGGCCGTCAGTAATCGCGTTAACAATCATTTTCGTCTCGTGCTGTATTATCAAAAGGTCGTAAACTAGGAGGGGGGAATCATTTGTTCACTCAACACTGAAGCCAAATCTCGTGATGGACATCAGAGGTTTTCGCGTTGTTATGTGGCGATAGCTAAGTATAAATATAATAAATAATTGGTTAAATAAAGACAGATATCCAACAGGGTGGAGAACTATAGAAGATCTAACACAGTTCAAAGAACTGTCAAACACAATTTAAAATAGTAATAAATGTAGAAGCACAATACCACCCTGGGAACTAAAAACACCAATCATAGACTACTCACTTACAGAAAAGATTAAACAAAACATAGAAGATAAGGAAGCCAAAATGATAAGTAGAAAGATCATAAATCAACTTACAAAACATAGTCTGGCCGTCTACACCAAGGGATCCAAGGGTGATAGTGGGCAACTAGGTGCAGGAGTAGTAATACCACAGTGGGGAATTAAGAAGAGCTACAGTTTAACTGAAGGGGCTTCGATTTTTACCGCAGAGATGGTAGCAGTTCTAAAAAGTTTAGAAATAATCGAAGATAACCCACCAGAAGCTGTTACGATATTTACAGACTCACCATCATCACTTCAAGCACTAGAACACTCGGGTAAATGTAGCCGGCCAGATATAAAGGAAGACATTCTTGCAATTAATACATCACTAGGGAACTGAGGATGTAGTGTGAGGCTAGTGGATTCCAGCACACATAGGTATAGCTGGTAACGAGTTGGCAGACCAGAGCGCCAAGAAGGGAGAATAAGTAAAAACAATATAAGAGCAGGACTCGGAAGGTCGGAGATCAAGAGCCAAGTGAAGCTAACTATAAACGAGGAATGGAAAACAACATGAAAGAACAGTAGAAAAGGCTAACACGCGTTCAAACTGCTGAAAGAACCAACAAGAACGTGCAAGGTCAGAGAAGAATTAAAGATACCATCGAACAAAAGCTGTGGCGTCTCCGTCTCGGTGCAGCATACTTTATGATAGAGGAACCACACTGCCAAGAATGTCAGGAAGAGAATGACATAGACCACTACCTGATCCACTGTAAAAAGTACGAACATCAAAGGCTTGAATTAAAAACTTACTGTAGAAATCACAATATAGACATGACAGGAGATAAGGTTTTAAGTGTAGATGCCCCAGGTGAAGCCCAATCAATACTTAAAAGATATATACATAAAACAAAAGAAAACATATACGGTTAGTAATTCAGAAAAGACATTCAACCAAATAGAAATTAAGCAACAAGAACTAACAAATCGTTAAATAAATAAAAAAGAAAAGAAAAACAGAAAAATTAGCAAACTTACTAACTACTCATAGGACAAGGAAAGACAACGAGGTTTAAAAAAAAACAACCCTAAAAGAACAAATACTAATACAAATTAAAACCAAGTGTAAAGGACAATAGTTATCTATAAACAATACAAAAGAGAAAATAAAATGACAAATACTAATCTAAATTAAAACCAGCAACTGCAAGAGACAATAGTTATTTAAATTTAATACAAAATTAGTAAATAAAATGACACTAAATACCCCAATTATAACCAATTTTCAAGTTGAACAGGGTAGACAAAGATGAAACGAGAAGAGGCAATAACGGTCAGCTGTTAAGTGCCCGCTCTCCACCCATCATCTCTTCAAAACAACAACAACAACTTCCCAGCTTGGGATACACGTTTCCTAAAGGGGTACGAAAAGGTTATTAAGGGGGTACGAGAAGGTTATTAAGGGGGTACAAGAAGGTTATTAAGGGGGTACGAGAAGGTTATTACTGGGGTACGGGAAACATTTTATAAATAAATATATCATCTTATTGAAATCTTCCAAAAGTAGAAAGGTTAGAAAAAAAAATAATTGTGGATTGGAGAGAAATCGGTGAATCCTTTTCTCAGAACAAATTTTCTTTCTGAAAAATAATTAACCTGTTTGTTAATTGTCTTACGTGCTTGCTGAACATTAGAATTTATTTCCTTTCATTCTGACCATGGGGTACCGGCTCACAACGGGCTGATCACCCGTTTGCCAGTCACTTTGATTACGGAAACAACAACGAGCGGATTGATTTGTCGTTGCCCTAAAGACGCCATTAGGCGTGATGGGAACAACGGCTAAGAAAATCTGTTCGTTGTTGCCCTTAAGACGCCACTAGGCGTAATGGCCACTGACTGCTTTGACGGTCGTTGGCTAAGGACGGAAGAAGAAGAAGAATGGGGTATCGGACCGTTTACTAAAAGCCAAAGGACGGAGCCTGAAAAAAAGGTTGGAAGCGCGCGTAATAAATGATGGCATTCATGACTCTAATACGGATAGGGCATACACTGAACAAACCTGCTGATAGCATTACAAGGTAGTCCATGTTCGAGAATCCCTAGGACAAGAGAAGAAGAAGTGGACAACAAAAATACACATACGGAGAAGAGAACTGGCCACAGGAATGACAATAAGAAGACATTGAAAGACCTTGGAGGAGATTGGAGGATTTTGTATGCGTTTGTTGAAGGCCTTTGCTCCATAGGGATCTCAACAACGGAAATGAATGACTTGGCGATAGTAGCAGCTTGTGTGATAGATGACGATAGTAGCAACTTGTGTGATAGATGACGATAGTAGCAGCTTGTGTGATAGATGACCATAGTAGCAGCTTGTGTGATAGATGACAATAGTAGCAGCTTGTGTGATAGATGACCATAGTAGCAGCTTGTGGGATAGATGACGATAGTAGCAGCTTGTGTGATAGATGACGATAGTAGCAGCTTGTGTGATAGATGACCATAGTAGCAGCTTGTGTGATAGATGACCATAGTAGCAGCTTGTGTGATAGATGACCATAGTAGCAGCTTGTGTGATAGATGACCATAGTAGCAGCTTGTGTGATAGATGACGATAGTAGCAGCTTGTGTGATAGATGACGATAGTAGCAGCTTGTGTGATAGATGACGATAGTAGCAGCTTGTGTGATAGATGACCATAGTAGCAGCTTGTGTGATAGATGACCATAGTAGCAGCTTGTGTGATAGATGACGATAGTAGCAGCTTGTGTGATAGATGACGATAGTAGCAGCTTGTGTGATAGATGACGATAGTAGCAGCTTGTGTGATAGATGACAATAGTAGCAGCTTGTGTGATAGATGACCATAGTAGCAGCTTGTGGGATAGATGACCATAGTAGCAGCTTGTGTGATAGATGACGATAGTAGCAGCTTGTGTGATAGATGACCGTAGTAGCAGCTTGTGTGATAGATGAGGATAGTAGCAGCTTGTGTGATAGATGACGATAGTAGCAGCTTGTGTGATAGATGACCATAGTAGCAGCTTGTGTGATAGATGACGATAGTAGCAGCTTGTGTGATAGATGACCATAGTAGCAGCTTGTGTGATAGATGACCATAGTAGCAGCTTGTGTGATAGATGACGATATCTATGACTATTATTAGTAAAGGTAAAGGTAGTCCCGTAGAAGTACAGCCGTAGGGACGTTAAGTGTCAGAGACTTCACTATACTATGCCCAGCATCGAGAGGTGAGGTGATCAGTTCCTTCCTCGCTGCTTTTTCCGTCCCTAACTCAAGAGCAAAGTCAGGTACCCATTTACAGTGGGTAGAATGGAGCATGTCGATACTGTAAATCGAACCCGGCACCGTTCCCGCGAGAGACCAACGCTCTAACCACTCTGTCAATCGGTCGCTCTTACGAAGAGTAACAGTCGGTAAAATAAAGCAGTCGGGTAGAAGCAGCAAATAGACAGAAGGCCGGCATGTTCACCCAGTTTGTGTTGATACACGGCATTTCATTTCCAGTTTGAATACTTTTTTTTGTTCTTTTTTTGTTTTTGTTATTATTTTTGGCAAAGCTCGAAACAGGGTTGGGGTTAGGTTAAGGTTAGCTGTTTTACCGCGCTCGAAACAGGGTTGGGTTAAGTTAAGGTTAGCTGTTTGACAAAGCTCGAAACAGGGTTGGGGTTAGGTTAAGGCTAGTTGTAGCATAAATATTGATTGCCACTCAAGGCAACATGGCAAACTATGCCTACTATTACCTCTTCTACCAGCAATAGTTAAAATAATGAATTTAGAGGTCTTCGAAAAGTATAGGCTATGGTTTCCCCATGTATAACGTCTGGTGTTTGTATAATATTTGGATTTGTAAATGCAGATCGGTGATAAACAGAACAAAGAGCCGGAATAGATAAAGACGATGAGGGGGTAAAAAAAGGTAAAAGTAAAGGATCCCGTTACACGCCCATTGAGGCATATTGGGAATATGGTGTTAGGCCCATATTTTCTTGACCATCGGCACACTATGGGTGATGTGGTCAGCATCACGCTGGCCGCCTTAACCTTCCCAGAAGTTGCTCTGGTACCCAGTTGGTGCTGGGTCGACCCAGGAGCCGTTTGCGGCCTAAAAAAATCCCACCTCATCTGGGGATCGAACCATAGACCACTGAGCTAGGAAGCCAGTGCACTAACCACTATGCTACCGCGGCTCCCGTGGATGAGGGGGTAGTAACTGTTTATTTTCTGGTAATGATTTCTGCAGCTATAAAATGGTGGAATAATGGACTCGGCCAGTCATATCAGGACTTGGTTAAAGTGGTTCCACAACGGATACTGTCGTAGGGGAGTGAAGTGTTAGAGAATTAACTTTACTAGGTGCATCTTCGAGATGTGGGGTGATCATTTCCTGTCCTCCCTGTCTTTGCCTTCTACTATTCACTAGCAGAGTCGGGTGCCCATGTACAGCCGGGTAGACTTGAGCGTGACGCTACATTGTTTCGAACCCATTACATTCGCCGTGAGAGGCCAGAGCTCTAACCACTTGCTGCCAATGGGGCTCTTTCTAGGACCTCAGTTATGGAAACGAATTTATGAATGTCACACCGATTACTGCATCTCCAGCAACAAGAGCATGGGAAAAGAAGAAACAAAAATTGAGTTCCGAAAAGGTTATCATGCGCACAGAATTGATGATATCAATTTTAAATGTCCACATCACAGACTCATTGTGTGAGCTTGCAGACACGTGAAAAGTTAATTCCGTACGGTACTATTTAATGCTTAACAGTTCAAGAGAGGCATGAATTCTAACGCAACAAAAACATGACACTTAATTTTAAGAAAATAAAAGATCATTTGGTTAAATAGCAAACTTTATTATTATTTTTTTTTTTTAGTTGCTAACGGCGTTTGCTTACTAGTGGCGATGAGCGCTTCTACTCGTCATCACCATCACCCTTCAGCTCCCCGCGGAGCATAGGCCTTCAAGGAAATCTTCCTGTCCTGTGCCATCAGATAAAGGTCTTTCTATATCTTCTTCATGTCCTTCACGTCTGTCTCCAGTGCTCTTCTCCCTGTGTTCCTTGGTCTCCCTATACCTCTTTTACCCTGGGTATTCCAGAATAAGGACTGCCTAGTAACGCTATCAACAGTTTCCACAGTATGTGTCATATCCATCTCCACAGTCTTCTTCTCATCTCTCTTTCCACCGGCTCTGGTCTAGTTCTTGTCATCAGTTCCATATTAGTGATCTTGTCATACCACTTCAATCCTTCTATTCTACGCAAAAGATAATTAAAAAGATAAACATGCGAAGTTAGAATGGAACCAGGCCAGGAGGAAGACAGCCGATAGGATAGTCTGGCGCTCTCTCTTCCAAACCTCTACACCTCACAGCAGAAGAGGAACGACTAAGTAAATAACATGCGAAGTGTGGTCAAACCCCAAAAGGTTTGTGTTTATTGTTGAAGAATGTACCTCCTTACGTAAAAACTGATTATCGGAACTTTCTGACCTCGGGGAGTTAAGGCTAGGATGGATGTCGCATGATGAAACAATGCCTTACCATTCATTGTATAAGATAATATATCGTCCAATCAAATCAACGCACTCTCTTGTGTGTGTCGCGAACGATTTGCAAATAGTGCAAGACAGAAAAAAATTGTGTGTTAACGGTACCATTTATTTACGAGAATTGCAAACGAATGGAGTGAAGGAAAAAGATGGAATATATTGCATTTTATGAAGGAGAAGACCATGCAGTTATATTCAAAAGAAATAGTTGCTATGTGTCTTAATTTCAGAGATATTCAAGGCAGAGGCGTACTAAGGGGTGCGATGGGGGCGGTCCGCCCCGGGTGACAGCCAGGCTAGGGGTGCCATTAGACACTATTAAGATAGTATTTTTTGTTAAAAATGTACTTGCGCGTGTGTTTCTTTATAGGGGCAGAGGGTGTCGAAGGTAGGACCGCCCCGGGTGCCAAGTACTTTAGGGACGCCTCTGATTCGAGGTAAAGTAGGCCAGCATGTTAAAAGTTATTGTGAAAATGATCTTCTAAAAATTTCTACAAATCGAAAACAAAACTAATTAAAGAAAACCAGAGATGCAAAGGAAGCTAAGGATCGTCCCAGTAAAAGGAAATATAGATGAAGGTAGTAGATGCCAGAGTTGAGAAGAACGAATAGGTTTTCTGGACTAAACTAACACAGCTTGCTCGAATCTGCATACAAAACGCAGAAATACGAAGTCTGAGAAACTGTGACGTCGTAATGCGCTCCGATACGGCCGCAACCTCTCTATAAAAAGGCCAGGAGCGGACTTTTCAAACTTTAGACACACACTCAAGCAGACGACAGATAGACTGAAGGAAGGAAACGCTTGCCAAGGCTAAAACCTTTTGCCGTCTGTATGCCTTGCAGCTCTACCTGACAAAACTGAGTCTGTTCTGTACTTTGCATCTGTTCTAGAGGGTATGTAAATCTATGAATAAATAACTTGTTTTATTGCGGATTATTATTATAGAAATATGTAACAGGATCAGACCAGAAGACTGAACTGAAATTAAGTTGTAGGTGTATAAAGGAATTCGATGCATATCAACGATTATCATGAATGTCAGTAGGAGTGGTCAATTACAAATTATTATACTAGAATAATGGACTTGGCACCCCAGAATGTGAAAGGCGAAGGTAGCATCGTGATTTTGTATAAAATGTATTAGATTTTATTCATGCATTATTTGGAATGTTTATGCAGATAGACACCTGTCTTGTCTCGCTATCCTGATCAGGCAGATCCATGTATCATTCATATGGATGCACACATTCTGAACACTCTCATTCATGGACACATAGGCTTGTGGAACCAATGACCAAAGTCTAGCCACTTGTCACATATTGTCTCCAGGTTCGTTAGTGTCATACTCCAGCAAGAGGTCTAGAATCTTAGATCAATAGTGCCTTCCTAGATCAACTCAGGGGCATCATATATTGCCATCTATATTCGAGTACTCTGCCCCATCTGTGTTTGGTGGCCTGGTACAAGATCTGCTACTAATACTGCTGTGTAGCACTACAAAAGGACATTCACAGAACTTAATGGTAAGTATTCAATGTGAAAAATTCAAGCAGCCATTGTGAGTGGTCACAGCGAATTAACTAATTTGTGTCATGATGAACAAACTGTTCTAAGATAATAGGCAAGACAAGAGACAATTTAGTTATAAAGGAAAATTTGAAGATTCCAGAAAGGACTTTTTGTCTAGTTAATGATTGAAACTCAACTATTGAATAATTTTTTAATTAACCTTTTATTCATTCAATTTTCATGGATTTCATCATTCATAATTTGCACAAGAAGAAAACAAAAGATAGATGTACATAATAAATGATTCAGTAAGTGTATTTCTCTGACTTATCAAATTTATATTGTTGCATTTGGAGTTTTACTGAATTGTTGATTGTCATAGGTTAGTTACAAGCAAAGGTGGAATTTTAGGTTTCTAACTTTAATCTGATTACTATCTGAAGTAGAGACCTTCACAGCCGTGACTATCCTGTGATCCAGCGTTCTTCTCTGACACTGGGGATATATTCTTTTCAGACATAATTTTTTTTCTGTTCTATCAGTAACTACTACTGACAACTATACTCATAAAAACCTTTCGCTACAATAGACATGAAAATTAATTGGACGAATATGCCTAATGTCACAATAGTCATTAAAAGAAATTTTTTATATGAATTGTTTCTTTTTGTACTATTATCTTTTCAGCTGCATCCATGTCAGTACTTTGACAGCAACTCTGTAATAACAGTAACCTTCCGGGGAAAAGGGGAGGGGGGAATTATCTGTATTTTCAGCGACTTTAATATGGCTGTCGTGAAACAAGTTGTGTAAACCCACTACTTTGTTAAATCCCTATGTCGAGAGCCCAACCAATCAACGAGCACCGTTCACCAGTCGCTGAGCAGAATAAATTACAAGAAGTTACGCCAGGAAAAAAAACTTAAGCCCTGTTTTTTTCGGATGTGGGTCGCGGCCATCTTGTTCACGCAATATGGCGGAAAAAACGGAATAATATTAGCCTGTACGAGGCATGAGACCAAACTGCAGACAGCCAATCAGCTTGCCCCTCCAGAAACCAACCAAACGCTTTCTTTAAGCTGTAGAAGTTACTTCACCTGCCTATATAATCGGGCGGATTTTATGCATAATCACACATCACCGACACGACGCCAGAGATACCGACCGACTGAAGAGGAGAAGCAGTCATCTTGATTTATAGCTTACCTGAGTGCATTGACCTGCAGCCTGCTTCACTAAGTCGAGTCAAAACCTGGCCGGTTTAAAAATCTTAGAGGGTAAATATATTTTTACTATAAACTGGTAGGAAAATAGGCCTTCAGCAGATAATATAATGTTGGTATTTGTTGTGTGTCATTTATACTACCTACACCTGTATATATTTAATATATTTTGGTTCACTATGAATATATCAGGTTACTGATTGTATCTTGGAGGGAATTAGGTATAATGATTGTATCTCCTGATATGATTGAATAGACGAAGACTAACAGGACTCATACTTCAACCTATTGTCTTCTATAACTTCAATCTATTATCTCAGACCAACTGCAATATAGCCAAAACAGTCCTTGTTAGGACTCAATCTATTGTCTCCTATAACTCAATCTATTGTCTCCTATAACTTCAGTCTATTATCTCAGATAAAACCAACTGAAATGTAACCAAAACAGTCCTTGTTAGGACTCAATCTATTGTCTCATCTAACTCCAATCTATTGTCCCATATAACTCCCACCTGAAATATAACCAAACAGTCCTCGTCTCATATACTCCTATCATAAGAACATAACAATATTGTTAGGATATATGTTACCAGCTAGTATAGCACTTGTCAGAGAGGGACTGGCGTATTATAGGGGGAAGGAAATGGTTGTATCACACCTAGGTGTACATATTATTGGATGTATTCATGTACTGAATTTATATTATGGGATGTATTCATGAATTGATTGTATTCATGTATTGAATTTATATTATTGAATGTATTCATGTATTGAATTTATATTATTGAATGTATCCATGCATTAGTTTATCAGAAAGAATGTTTTGCAAGTAGACACCTGTCTTGTCTCGCTATTGCTAAATCAAACTGAGCCATGTTGTCATTCATCCTACATGCAGACACCTGAGACACGCTCATTTCACCCACACTAGAAATAGGTGGGCTTGAGGACAGAAATTAGCCCCTATTTTTACTTGTTACAGGTTTATTCGTGTCATCAAAACTGAGATCGTATGTCCAGTCAATCCAGCTGCCTGGAACTTCACAGGAGCACAGAGATTGTACCTGAGATACATCTTTAGTCCCCCTCAGTCTTGGGTGGGCTAACGAAACGATCAACAGCGGGTGTTTTGTGTCAACCAAATTAAGGAGAACAGAACGTTTTGAGAGATGAGTACACATTAGTACCATGTCCGTCGGCAATTGTGAGCAAATTAACTGTCAGTGACGAAAAAGAGATTTAGCGTAGCAAGAGACAATAATAAGATTATAGCTGATAAATTATACGTAATTAACAGCACAGCTGATACATGTACTATAATTGAGTAACAGCACAGCTGATATAATTTTTGTTCCTATAATTAGAAAACTTGTTGTAATATATTTATATATCTATATAAATATAAATATTTGTAAATCATATGTAAACTTACAAATCCATTATATTCCATTGTTTCAACATCCATCCTTCAGCACAAGAGTAGATAGTGTATATACTAAATAAATAATAGGGAAATTGTATTTGAACGACTTGTCAATTTTATCATTGTTAAGTAAAATCTGTTTCCTTGTCTTAATATCACAATTAGTTACACAGCGGAGGTGGCAATTTATGTCGGTCTCCTCTCTACTACTTTTTCGAGATCAGATCATTCACAGCCGTAACTAATTTGTGATACCAGTAGTTCTCTCAGACACTGGGACTTCACCATTTTCTGCAGAAATTCTATTTCTGTAATTGTCAGTACTATACTGATCTTAAAGACAAATAAAACCTCACGCCACACTGGGGGCTCGTTCCTGGGATGTTTCTGTATATCTTGAGCCATACTTAGTCTATTCATCTATCTACATTCTATCTTGTGCCACCCATAGATAACATAAGAAAATTGTTTTTGAGAAAATCATAATAAAAATTTTTTTTATTATTTTCTTAGGAGGAGTACCAGTTAGTACTCAGTAAATAGTTGATGCTCACAAAGTTGCACGGAAATTTTTTGTTCAATTAAATTAATTAAGTTTAAGTACAATAATTTGGTTATAGTAAATTTACATACCCTCTCTAAGTAACGCCATGGCTGTTCTAGTGAAGTTCAGAACTGCGATCATGCAGATGGGTAAGGAATTAAATATGACAGGTGATGCTCTTACTCAGTATGTCACAACAGAAGTGGACAAACACATGGATAGGGAAGAAAGAAAGTTGCAACTGGAAGCTGAAAGAGAAGCCAAAAGACTGGAAGCTGAGAGAGAAGACAAAAGACTGGAAGCTGAGAGAGAAGACAAAAGACTGGAAGCTGAGAGAGAAGACAAAAGACTGGAAGCTGAGAGAGAAGGCAAAAGACTGGATGCTGAGAGAGAAACTAAAAGGTTAGAAGCTGAGGAAAGGAAATTACAAGCAGAGAGAGACCATCAGTTGAGATTAAAAGAGCTTAAAATTCAGGCAACTACTGGCAATAATGGTGATAGCTCACTTCACTCTGAGAGTAGCTCCAGCTAGAGTACCTTAAGTGGGGCCATGAATTTTCATCTGGACCCATTTGTTGAGAATGAAGACGCCATTGAGTCGTACCTGGATAGATACGAAAGACTTGCCACTACCTATGGCTTAGGGAAAGAAAAGTGGAGTCTTAAACTATCTCAGGGATTGAGAGGTGTGGCCTACGATGTATATTTGAAGTTCTCAAGAGATGACCAGGAAGATTATGAAGTTCTGAAGCAGGCACTGCTTGTGAGATATGAAAAAACTCAGAATCATATAGAAAGAAATTCCGAACAGCTAAACTTCTTCCAGGAGAAAACTATCACCAATTCTCTGCTAGGTTAGAAACCTATTTGGAAAAATGGAGTAGTTTAGGAAAATGTCAGGATCTGAAAGAAATGATAATGATGGAGCAAGTGAAGGAGTCCATGCCTCAAGAAATGAGGAAGTTTATCATGGAACAAGGAGCAGAGAGATTGGAAGATATTGTAACTGTTGCTGAGAGATATCAAGCAGCTCAGGCAGAATTATTAGGAAACAGGAAGAAGTAGGGTGAAAACTTCAAATCATCACAAAACTATACCAAATATGAACAAAAGGACCATACCACAAGAAACAAACAAAGATTTGACCAAAAGGACAAAAACCCTCTAAGATCGGATAAGACACCTTACCGGAAGGAAGGAAAGTGGTGTAAAACTTGTCTAATGAGTAACCACAATACTGCGGACTGCAGAAGGAAGAATCCTCCTCATCATGCTGCATGTCTTACAACAGGGAAGCAGGGAAGGAAGGAAATGGCAGTAAGTCAGAAGGACTTCCATCATCCCCCTGTCTGTGAGGAAGTGACCGTGAATGGCACTCAAGTACTGTGTTTATATGACACAGGATTGGACTTTGATTCAGTTGTGTGCTCTTCTCTAGTGAGTCCTGACCAGATAACCACAGAAACCGTGGAAATCAGAGGACCGATCAAGGGAGCAAGAACCATGACATTACATATAACCCAAATCGACATAAGATCTCGCTATGTGGAAGGAGAAATCAAAGCAGCAGTGATGGACGACCCTATTTACCCTTTGATTCTGGGGTGTAGGTATGTTTTCCTTATAGAACCTATAAAACCTGTAGTTATGGCAACAGTCCAGACCAGGGAAAGCTCCAGGAAAATGGAGGAAAATCCTATCAATACTCATCCAGAAGAGATGAAAAAGGCTCAAGCAGCAGACAGCACACTGAAGCCTTGTTTTGGCAAATTGCCTAAAGCACATAACCCCCCAGAGAAAGGAGACTTGTATATGAAGAATGGCCTACTATACAGAAAAGCTGGAACAGGACCTAAAGGACATGGACAGCTTGTAGTGCCAAAATCTTACAGGGAGAAGGTTATGACGCTAGGACATGCTATACCCTTTAGTGGACATATGGGAATAGGGGCCACTTGACAAAGGATAGCCTGTCACTACTTTTGGCCAGGAATCACAGAGGACATAGATATGTAAGATCCTGTCCAGAATGCCAAAGAGTAGCTCCTAAACATAGGACTGCACCAGCAACACTGGGAGAAATGCCTATTATGGGAACCCCTTTTGAACGTGTTGCAGTGGATATTGTTGGACCCCTCACTAGGACCAAGAAGAGAAATGCTTACATCTTAACCTTGGTTGATACTTGCTCTATGTGGGGAGAAGCAGTGGCCATGTCAGCTATAGATTCAAAGCATGTGGCAGAGGCCCTATTGACAATATTCACCCGATTAGGTTTCCCGCATCAGATATTGACTGACAATGGTTCTCAGTTTAAGGGAAAGCTAACACAAGAAGTATTCAGGATATTTCAAGCCAGGCACTATCATTGTAGTCCCTACCATGCCCAAGGGAACGGTCAAGTAGAGCGGTTCAATGGTACGCTAATTTCAATCCTTAGAAAGTTGGCTAGTGAAAAACCTGATACTTGGGATACGTACTTACCTGCTGCACTATTTGCATATAGGGAAGTACCCCACAATTCAACTGGATTGGCTCCAGCTACATTGTTGTTTGGAAGACCAATAAAAGGTCCACTGGAAGCATTGCTGCGGACATGGACTGATGAAAAAGCAGAGGAAACAGTGACTTCCTCATACCAGTACGTCAACGAGTTGACATCTCGATTGACAGCAGGTTGGAAACTGGCCAATGAGAACTTAAGACAGGCCAGGAGAAGGCATGCTACGTACTACAACAAAAAAGCAAAGGATAGGGAACTAGAGGTGAGTGAAAAGGTGTTATTACTGTTGCCAAGCAGCAATAATAAATTGCAGATTGGATGGCAGGGACCCTATTTCATACTGGAGAAACTTTCCAGGACCAATTATAAGATTGACAAGAAAGGAAAGGAGAAGGTATATCATGTCAATCTTCTTATAAAATACTATGACAAGGAATCATCAGAAGTTGCACATATCATGACCCTAGCCATTGCAACAGAAATGCACGGTGAACCACTTCACTCTATGGAGTATCCACTCACAACTACAGAGGATTATGTTCAAGTAAATATTAGTGAACATTTAACTCCAGAGCAGAAGAAGAGGGTTCAGAAAGTGTTGGAAACCCATGCTGATGTGCTCACAGATAAGTCAGGTCGTACGAATCTGTTAGAGTACGACATGAAGGTTACAGACCCTACCTCAGTATGCATGAGAACATACCCTATACCCTATGCGAAAGCCCAAGCACTAAGGGAGGAAGTTGATTATCTGTTGAAGGAGAAAATTATCTCGAAGTCAGACTCTCCCTATAGCTCAAGTGTGGTGCTATTGAGAAAACCGAGTGGTGAACACAGGTTATGTATTGACTACCGGGAGCTTAATGCGATCACAGAATCTCAGGTGGACCCATTACCTGACACCAACCAGCTGTTCTCTACACTGAGTAAGGCTAGGTATTTATCGAAGGTAGATCTAAGCAAGGGATACTACCAAATACCAGTGAAACCAGAAGTTAGGAAAATGCTGGCATTTAGTACATCAGACGGACACTACGAGTTTAATGTACTACCCTTTGGGCTGAAAAATGCTTCAAGTATCTTTTCAAGAATGATGAGGAAATTGTTGGAACCTCTACAAAATCCCCATATCACTAACTTTATCGATGACATTCTTGTTGCTACAAACACATTTGAAGAGCATATAGTAGCGCTCTCCATGTTGTTTGACAGACTGAGAGCCACTGGATTGACTGCACGTCCAACCAAGTGCTATATCGGTTGTAAGGAGTTGGAATTCTTAGGTCACACTATTTCTACAGGTCATATGTCTCCTGACCCAAAGAATATAGAGAAGTTAAAGAAGGCACCCAGACCTCAAACGAAGAAAGATGTGAGATCATTCGTGTCATTATGTGGGTTCTATCAGAAGTACATACCCCACTTTAACTCTCTGTGTGCACCATTAACTAACTTAACGAAGAAAGGACAGCCTGATAAAATCCAATGGAATGCTGATTGTGAAAAAGCTTACACAGAGCTAAAAGCAAAACTCACCAGCAAACCCATCCTTACCCTACCCGATATCACACAGGAATTTGTATTAAGGACGGACGCTAGCAGTATAGGTATTGGTGCAACTCTCTTGCAGAAATCAAAAGCCCAGCAGGAGGAACATTTACCAGTCGCCTACGCCAGTAGGAAGCTGAATGCAGCTGAGTTGAACTACTCGACCATAGAGAAAGAATGTTTGGCTCTAATTTGGTCCATCGACAAATTTTAACCTTACCTGTATGGGACACACTTCATTGTCCAAAGCGATCACCAGCCTTTAACATTCTTGGCTGCATCTAACAAGTTAAATTCGAGATTGTTAATGTGGAGTCTGCTTCTGGCGCGTTATTCCTTTACCGTGAATTACATTCCGGGAAGAGACAATGTAGGAGCTGATTTTTTAAGTCGACACCCTATTACTATGGAAGGACAGACGCAAAAGGATTAACTACAGCAGGGGTTTACACGTCAGATATGACAGGTCACAGCTAGGAAAGGATGGGGCTATTTCGGGAAACGAGTTGTGTAAACCCACTATTTTGTTAAATCCCTATGTCGAGAGCCCAACCAATCAAGGAGCACCGTTCACCAGTCGCTGAGCAGAATAAATTACAAGAAGTTACGCCAGGAAAAAAAACTTAAGCCCTGTTTTTTTCGGATGTGGGTCGCGGCCATCTTGTTCACGTAATATGGCGGAAAAAACGGAATAAAATTAGCCTGTACGAGGCATGAGACCAAACTGCAGACAGCCAATCAGCTTGCCCCTCCAGAAACCAACCAAACGCTTTCTTTAAGCTGTAGAAGTTACTTCACCTGCCTATATAATCGGGTGGATTTTATGCATAATCACACATCACCGACACGACGCCAGAGATACCGACCGACTGAAGAGGAGAAGCTGTCGCCTTGATTTATAGCTTACCTGAGTGCATTGACCTGCAGCCTGCTTCACTAAGTCGAGTCAAAACCTGGCCGGTTTAAAAATCTTAGAGGGTAAATATATTTTTACTATAAACTGGTAGGAAAATAGGCCTTCAGCAGATAATATAATGTTGGTATTTGTTGTGTGTCATTTATACTACCTACACCTGTATATATTTAATATATTTTGGTTCACTATGAATATATCAGGTTACTGATTGTATCTTGGAGGGAATTAGGTATAATGATTGTATTTCCTGATATGATTGAATAGACGAAGACTAATAGGACTCATACTTCAACCTATTGTCTTCTATAACTTCAATCTATTATCTCAGACCAACTGCAATATAACCAAAACAGTCCTTGTTAGGACTCAATCTATTGTCTCCTATAACTCAATCTATTGTCTCCTATAACTTCAGTCTATTATCTCAGATAAAACCAACTGAAATATAACCAAAACAGTCCTTGTTAGGACTCAATCTATTGTCTCCTATAACTCAATCTATTGTCTCCTATAACTTCAGTCTATTATCTCAGATAAAACCAACTGAAATATAACCAAAACAGTCCTTGTTAGGACTCAACCTATTGTCTCCTATAACTTCAATCTATTATCTCAGACCAACTGAAATATAACCAAAACAGTCCTTGTTAGGACTCAACCTATTGTCTCCTATAACTTCAATCTATTATCTCAGATAAAACCAACTGAAATATAACCAAAACAGTCCTTGTTAGGACTCAACCTATTGTCTCCTATAACTTCAATCTATTATCTCAGATAAAACCAACTGAAATATAACCAAAACAGTCCTTGTTAGGGCTCTATCTATTGTCTCATATATCTCAATTTATTGTCTCACATACTTCAGTCTATTCAGATTACTCCCACCTGAAATATAACCAAACAGTCCTCGTCTCATATACTCCTATCATAAGAACATAACAATATTGTTAGGATATATGTTACCAGCTAGTATAGCACTTGTCAGAGAGGGCCTGGTATATTATAGGGGGAAGGAAATGGTTGTATCACACCTAGGTGTACATATTATTGGATATATTCATGTATTGAATTTATATTATGGGATGTATTCATGTATTGAATGTATTCATGTATTGAATTTATATTATTGGATGTATTCATGTATTGAATTTATATTATTGAATGTATCCATGTATTAGTTTATCAGAAAGAATGTTTTGCAAGTAGACACCTGTCTTGTCTCGCTATTGCTAAATCATACTGAGCCATGTTGTCATTCATCCTACATGCAGACACCTGAGACACGCTCATTTCACCCACACTAGAAATAGGTGGGCTTGAGGACAGAAATTAGCCCCTATTTTTACTTGTTACAGGTTTATTCGTGTCATCAAAACTGAGATCGTATGTCCAGTCAATCCAGCTGCCTGGAACTTCACAGGAGCACAGAGATTGTACCTGAGATACATCTTTAGTCCCCCTCAGTCTTGGGTGGGCTAACGAAACGATCAACAGCGGGTGTTTTGTGTCAACCAAACTAAGGAGAACAGAACGTTTTGAGAGATGAGTACACATTAGTACCATTTCCGTCGGCAATTGTGAGCAAATTAACTGTCAGTGACGAAAAAGAGATTTAGCGTAGCAAGAGACAATAATAAGATTATAGCTGATAAATTATACGTAATTAACAGCACAGCTGATACATGTACTATAATTGAGTAACAGCACAGCTGATATAATTTTTGTTCCTATAATTAGAAAACTTGTTGTAATATATTTATATATCTATATAAATATAAATATTTGTAAATCATATGTAAACTTACAAATCCATTATATTCCATTGTTTCAACATCCATCCTTCAGCACAAGAGTAGATAGTGTATATACTAAATAAATAATAGGGAAATTGTATTTGAACGACTTGTCAATTTTATCATTGTTAAGTAAAATCTGTTTCCTTGTCTTAATATCAAAATTAGTTACACAGCGGAGGTGGCAATTTATGTCGGTCTCCTCTCTACTAATTTTTCTAGATCAGATCATTCACAGCCGTAACTAATTTGTGATACCAGTAGTTCTCTCAGACACTGGGACTTCACCATTTTCTGCAGAAATTCTATTTCTGTAATTGTTAGTACTATACTGACCTTAAAGACAAATAAAACCTCACGCCACAATGGCTATCATTTCAGCTGTAAAGATGGAAACGCCACCTGTAATGCTGCGTCTTTTGTTGATTTCCCAATGGTGGCATTATTCCACCCATCTGACAACTATTGTTCTTGACCCATCTGAGAATGCCGCTAAACGTTGCCTCGTCGGCTGATATCTATGTACTTTCTTCTTATTTTCTTAGTCAGTGCGTCTTGGTTATGCTGTTTTGACCATTTCAGCGAGACTATAATTGATATCTGGCCTTTTTTTTAATTTTATTTCCCAAGGTGGAATAGTAGTTCTTTAATTATTATCAGTACTTCACTGTGTTCTTCACTGTGTTCTTCACTGTGTTCTTTGATCTTAATTTGTTCTTCGCCTAGCGGACAGAGGTAGCGGGAGACCAAAGAACACATGGAGGAGAGAACTGGAAGTCATGGAAAGACAACTTGACATAAGTTTGTTGAACGCCAATGCTCCTTTGGAAGCTGAACGGGGATGAACGCGGGCATCGGTGTCCTGGAAGGCTCTGTTAGTTTATTTACTCAAGGTCGTTACAATGAAGTATGGTTTAATCGATAACTCAGAATAGATACGGCATTTTCATAAGATGTTGGCTCGGCGATGCTACTGGCTGGTTGATTATTATTATTATTATTATTATTTTTTTTTTTTTTCATCATCGAGAAGTGACTACTTTTGGTTTCTGTTTTCAGGAAGCATCGCTAATTCTGAAGTAATACATTGACGGAATTATAGTGTCAGCAACCTGCGTTCAGGTGGTTCGCAGATACCGTACTTAATTAGATTTTATCGATTGGCAACTTGATCTTGAGTTACGGTATCGGCCTTCTCCATGATAGAAGGTCCGACCGTCTGGTTACACAAAGCCTAGACCAGTGGTTCCCAAACGGTGTAGCGCGCCAGACTGGTGTAACGCGAGAGGATTGCAGGTGTGGCTGGAAGATTATAAGACAATCAAAGATTTAGAGACATTTTCGAAATTGTATATGCCAAAAATAACTATGAAGGTCATTTTTTTATTTATTTTGTTACCGGTGGTAGAAAATTGGAAATATGTACTGTATATAGAAACCCATAGAATTTTCCAGAACTTTTAAGATTTTATTCAGTAATATAATTTATTTTATATCAAACAGATACATTTCTCCACGACATATTTTTGTGAACAGGCATTTTCAGCTCTGACAAATATCAAAGACCAGACAAGAGAAAGGCTTCTTTGTGTTGATGAGGAGATGAGAGTTTGTTTGTCTCAAATAAGACCTAATATAAATGAGATTGCCGGACAAAAAGAAGCTCACACTTTTCACTGAATGTGTATATTTTGTGAAAGAATCATGTTTTTATGTAGCTGTATTATGTTATACTTTCTGCGTGTCTTCTTCTTCTTCTTCTTCCGTCCTTAGCCACCGACCGTCAAAGCAGTCAGTAGCCATTACGCCTAGTGGCGTCTTAGGGCAACAGCAGATAGGTTTTCTTTGCCATTGTTTCCCATCACGCCTATTGGCGTCTTTAGGGCAACGGCAAATCAATCCATTTGCTGTTGTTTCCGTAATCGAAGTGACTGGCAAACGGGTGATCAGCCCGTTGGTTTTCTGCGTGTATCATGATCATTTTGTAAAGTAGTTGTGTTCTGTGTTATGAATAAAACACTGCTAGCAGTTGTTTTTCTGTTTTTGAAGATATTTTTTATCAATAAAAAATTCGGTGTGGCGCAAGCAAATTTTATTCCGAAATTGTGGCCCAGAGAAAAAAGTTTGGGAACCACTGTCTTAGACTAATGATCGCACTATAGGGGCAGTGCAGAAGCTATAAGGATAAAGTTTCCCTTGTCGAATGTACATTTGGTGTTGCCTGTATACCTATGGTGAGATTCAAAGATGTGTGCAAGAGAGACATGAGGGCACTGGACATGATTTGACATAAATCCAGCAACATGGGAGGATGAAGCTGCCGATCGCATTAAGGGGCGATGCTATCTGCAGCACCACCTCAGTTTGGGCGAAAAGCACACACAACAAGCAGAAGAGAAGAGAAAGCAACGAAAGGAACACCAGGAAAATAAGCAGCTGAGGGTTGTCACTTGAGGGGCGCATTCCCATAGTCAGTTATGACTGAAGGGGCTATTATTATACCTAGGGTGGCTATAGCGTGGCTCGTGGGCCATTATGCATTTAGCTCAAGGGTGGTGCGGCTTTCATTAATAATAAATTCTTTAAGCACCAAACACGGCGCATAAGGCAGAAACCAGTGCTCTCCAGGTTGTTCGTTGTGACGCCACTCCTCTTAGCTCTTGCACATTATTTAGGCCCAACGTTCTTCCTTCTCTTATTATTGTTCTTCTGAGTGTTTCTTTTGGTCTTCCTTTTTTTCCTCTTACCCTCAGGAACCCAAGTGAGCGCCTGTAGTGGTATTCTGTTGTTTTGCATTCGTAGGACATGACCGATATATGACCATCGTCTTTTCCTTATATAGTCGGAGACATATTTCTGCCTAGAGTCTTCTCTTATTTGTCGATTAGTCTTGAATTCTTTCCAACTGATGTTCATGAGTTTTCTAAGACATTTGTTCTCGAATGTATTCAGCTTGTTCTCCAATACTAGAAATAATATAAACATTTTGCAGGATGACACTGTATGGTGTTAAAACAAATAATTATTTTATTTTTTTATCATGATGATGCTAACAAAAACATAACACGAAAGATGAGATACCAGAAACACATTTAAAAGAGAAGTGTTTTTTTTTTCTTGGGGGGGGGGGGGGGGGGGGGGGGGGGGGGGGGGGGGAAACAATGATATAAACATTTCTTTTCTTTGGGGGGGGGGGGGGGGGGAGGGAGAGGGGGGGTGTTGTTTGTTTGGTTTTTTTTTTTTTGGTTTTGCTTTTGCAAAAATATATCAATGGCTCTCACAAAAATGTATGTCAGTATTGCAGCCTAGTTGGCCACCACTGTTATTTAGTGACGTCATTGTCAGAGACAAAGAATGAAGCCTTTTCACATAATGGAGGTCAGTGTGGCCCACGTGGTATAATGAAAAAAAAAGACTAATATTTCAATTTAGTTCATTCGTGGCACACATCGCAGCACAGCCCTTGCTCTGAATTGCAACTATCCCGGCGTTAAGGGGTGGCCAAGGCGAACATAGACGTTAGTGCCCGATCAGGTAACAAACAAATACCGTGACGTCTGTATCCAGCCATCAAATGCAACGAAAGGGGCAACAACTTGCTACGTAGAAAATTAGGTTACGGGAAGCAGCGAAAATAGACCAACTAATTTTCGTAAGTGATATACATATTGGCCCCGCTGAAATGTAAGCAAAATTGCTTTCAACATTAATATATTATTCTGATTATAATGCAGGAAGTGCTAAGAGGTAGAGAATGAAGTAGGAAAATTAATATGTTATAACATAAACAGCAGAAGAATTTTTTTTTAAACGAGAGAGAGAGAGAGAGAGAGAGAGAGAGAGAGAGAGAGAGAGAGAGAGAGAGAGAGAGAGAGAGAGAGAGAGAGAGAGAGAGAGAGAGAGAGAGAGAGAGAGAGAGAGAGAGAGAGAGAGACTCTTGCGTTCAGTTGTCAATCATGCTAATCCTGCAGGCCTGTCGTCAGAACGAAGTTCACAGTCTTTTCCAAGTCCATCGGGCAGTCGCATAGCTTTGCCTAAGCTCTCCACCCTGAAGTCTGCAGTCGAAGGTCATGGTCGGCTGAGTAGTTCTGGAGAATGTGTTCAGGGATCTGGACATTCACTAGTGTACTATCCTGAAGCAATAGAGGTGGCCAAGTAATCCGCAGTGGCCAGTTCTCAGGAGGAAAGGGATGGTCAGCTGGTGCCCATGAAGTTGGTGGATTGGGTCGGACCTGTTGTTCATATCGCTTTCTTTCTTCCATTGATAGTTGTACTGGTTGTGGATGATAATTTTGGCAATGCGTGACTGAATTGCTTACTTTTACAACAAGCACTAGATAAAGCAACAGCTCCTTTATTCCCAGTGATTTCACGATGGAGGGCAACAGTGGTGAGTCTGCGAGTGCTGATGCTAAGGCAGCAGAAGATTTTGTTGAAACCCTAGATAAACTAATTGTAGAGGGAGGTTATTTGCCCCAGCAAATTTTTAATTTGGACGAAACCTCCTTATTCTGGAAACGAATGCCTGAAAGGACCTTCATCCATAAGGAGGCCAAGTCAATGCCAGGCTTTAAGGCTTTTCAAGACAGTACATTAGCATTAGTATGTGTACAGTATCTTGGCTATTTAGTCAATACAGGTACACTACTGTATCCCATATAACTTTGCTAAGTATAAAGTATTGTGTTCGCACAACGTCCAAATCGCATGACGTCCTATTTCACAGAACGTATCGTGGACGTTAAGCTGCGCATGACTGTGTGCGTGTGTGTATATATATATATATATATATATATAATATATATATATATATACAGTCATATAAGTCATATATATATATATATACAGTCATATACGAGGGGCGTTCAGAAAGTAATGCACCACATCGTTTTTCTCAGGAGCTGTTTATCCAAAAAGCATGAAATTTATACACAATATACATGGATATGTCATGTAAACATCGGTATTATTCAACATAATCCCCATCAAATTGTACGGCTTTATGCCAACGCGAAACAAGTGCATGTATTCCTAGCCCGTACCAGATTTTGTCTTGATCATGTAGCCATTTCTTCGCTGCATGAATCACTCCTTCATCATCTTCAAACTTTGTCCCACGGAGTGCATCTTTAAGTGGACCAAATAGATGAAAATCAGAGGGTGCCAAAACGGGACTATAGTTTGGATGGGGTAGTACAGTCCAACCCAATTTGGTGATTGCTTCCCGTGTTGCCAGACTTGTGTGAGGTCGCGCATTGTCGTGAAGGAGAAGCAGGTCTGCTGGATTCTTGTACGGCCGAACTCTGCGAAAACGTTGATTGAGTTTTTTCAATGTCTTAATGTAAGCTTGCGAATTGATTGTCTCTCCTCTTGGCATAACGTCCACAAGAATCACACCTTCAATGTCCCAAAAGACAGTGATCATGACCTTTCCAGCTGAAGGAATTGTCTTGAATTTCTTTCTTCGTGGTGATTGCGGATGATGCCACTCCATTGACTGTCTTTTTGTCTCAGGTTCAAAATGATGTGCCCAGGTTTCGTCACCTGTAACGATCTTAGCCAAAAAGTTCTCTCCATCAGCATTGAAACGCTCCAACAATTCAGAAGAAATTGCTTTCCTTTGCAATCGGTGGTCATTTGTGAGACTTCAAGGAACCCATCTTGCGCAAACCTTAGAAAATCCGAGAGTTTTTATAACTGCATTTTCACTACCAATGCTGACTTACAGCTGTAAGGCCAATTGTTGAGTAGTGATTCGCCTATCCCTAAGAATAATGCCCTCAGCGCATTTCAACATTTCTGCGTTGGTGGCTGTGGCAGGACGTCCACAGCGCGGCCGATCAAGCAGCTCCGTATCTCCACTTCCTGATTCTTTGATTCTCTGAACCCAGCGACTGACTGTACTCCTGTCGACTGCAAAACTTCCATACACATCACATAGACGCTTGTGAATGTTCACAACAGTTTCCTTCTCTGCAACGAGAAATTCTATCACAATTCGCTGCTTATAACGCAAGTTGTTAACACGCTCTATTTCAACGGTTTAGGGCAGCCGTATTATTTAGCCGGTTGTGGTGCAATTTAGTGCACACAATTGGCACATGCCATATGTGAAATGTGCAAAATTTCATGCTTCTATCTTCATTATTAGCTGAGAAAAACGATGTGGTGCATTACTTTCTGAACGCCCCTCGTATATATACAGACATATATATATATATAATTGTTGTTGTTGTTTAACTAGTGCTGCTGAGCTTCTCGCTCTTTTGCAACCAAAACCAAGTTGAAGACTCCTTGGTATTATCTACACAGTAGATCTAGGCTTTTCCTGTATCTTTTCTGCCATTCTGAAATGTGCTGAGTTGAAGTCATGAGCTCCAGTTTCTCCAGATTGGCTTGCATTTAAAGGATCGTCACATCTGATCCCAAGCTAGGAGTAGGAAGCGCGTGGCATACTGTGCATTCCCCGCCATCCAAGGGGGCTCTCCAACTTTGTAGAGCTAAAATACTGTGCTCTGTTTCTGGGCTCTCCCAAGGAATTGTCTCGTCCTGCATTGAGCCACTTCTCAGCTCCCACTGCCTATCGCTGGTTTCATAGTGAGATCCTCCTGCGTGCATTCAACTAGGTCAAAGCCAAAGAACTACGTCTGGGGCTCAAGTGGCTTCTCCAATCTTAGTGTGCAATGCTGGGTTCTCAACAAGTTTCACCACAGGGAGAATCCCTGGAAGTGTGTGGATATTTCAAGAGTCAATGAGGGTGTAATCACAGACAGAGGTTCATGTTCAAATGTCCATCCATAATACCCGTACTGGGAGTGAACTTATCACCTTTAGAATTATAGGCGGACACCATACCTCTTAGCCACTCCGATCCCTTTCACGGTGTCACAAGATGGATTTGGGGCGACCTCTTTCCGATATCTCTTTCACTACTGCAGTAATCAGTTACATTTTGTACTGATTTTATTCCGAGTCGCACCCTTTTCTTTCTCTGTTCACTGGGGCAGATATTTTGTATCTACATTCTTTCACTCCTCTCAAAGATAAATCACCACGTCTGTTTGTTTCCCGTCCCTTCCCTAAAGCTTTGCAAGGAGCGGCAGATATAATATTAACGAGAGGCAGGTTGGTAAAATTCCCTTTGTACCAACTCTGGCCGCTACCGATTAACACGAAAATCGCCAGCGTATTTGTCTAATTGCTGATAAGGTCATGGTACGCGTTAAATAACAGATTAATTGTCTGGGTGACACATTTTGGACAAACAAGGATGACAAGATTACTTTCGATAAAGTAATAATTTGTTTCATCTGAAACTTATTGTCGTATGAGTTTACAGATGTGATGGTGAGTTCGCCTGCCAGGGATCGGATATTTTCATGCCAAATACGGAAGACTTGATCCCTACATTACGTTCAAAATTTTTCCATGTTAGGAATATTTTGAAATTTCCACCCAATCAGCATGTTGGAAATTATTGGAGCTTTTACTTAACCTCATAACAAACAGGGCAGGGGAGGACAGTGAATATAACCTGACACGATCCAGTGTTAAGACACTGTGACGATCGCTTGCTAAGACGACACAACCAGACCTTGCCAGAGTGAAGCCTATAATTCAGAATTTCATTTTATCAGACCGGACCTTTTATTGAAGTATTTATCAGGACTTACAAAACAGCCAAGGAAATCTCTATAATTTTAAATAAGGAAATCCGGAATTTCTGAGGAAACTGAACACACAGAGTCAGAGAGGGAATTAAAGTTAAAATTAACGACCCCAGTACATGTGTAAAAAGGCATCGGCTAGTGCCTTAACTTCATTCATCTGAGCAAAACGTCTATGAGCCAGGATTGGCGTAAGTTGTCATTTTACATTCTATATTTTCATTACTAACATGTGAACTAATATGTATATATTACCATGTGAATATTAATATGTGAAAATCGCTGGTGTATGTCCGTCATTTCAGGCTGGCAACCTCAGCGTATAGAATGATGATTTCGTGAACCACCACAGCACGGGCATGTGACTGCTTTGTTGCTAGTTTCTTGAGTAGAACTAAACGCATAGGTAGTCCCAAGTTCCATATGGAGCAGGGAGGGAAAGATGAAAGAAATGATGTACATTTTAATGATAATACTTAAAGTTTCAAACCTGTGTAAATGGGACCCAAAGACGCATCAATAGAGAACGCAGTCAGCGACTCATAGCTTGACTGCCTGCGTCAAGACCAGCGAATCAGAGCTGGTCAAGACCGCACTCCACCTCCACGTGGTAGTCCTGGAAACAGTCTGCAGCAGTGCAGTCTGGCTGTGCGAGGGTGAATCGCATTGGGAAGGCAAACCCGGTCCTAAAAAATGCCGTGCAGAAGTCGGATGTGTCGACCGAAAGGTGCAGATATCACAGCTTAGGCGTAAACAGACACAACGCAACCACCGTCCTTTTCAGGACGAACGAGGAAGAAGGAAGAAGAAGAAAAACCTGTGTAAATGTTATGTTAACATATTCACTTTAAAATTAATGGAAGTTTCAAACTTTTCAAATCAGTGTAAACATAAATGAAAACATATTCAATTTATATTATATTTTCAATCAGTGGAAATGTAAATGTAAACATATTCTATCTATCCTAGTAACCTTTTCATTTAAATGTAAAGTAACTATAAAGCTATTCGATTTAAATGTAAAGAAAGTTTTCTCTCGAGGGATTAAAGTTAATTCTCATCGAGGGTAAATTCAGAGTAAATGGTATGGTAGAATAGGAGAAAAATGACACTTAAATTTCTAGAACAAGAAGGGAACAGTGGCCTAAGCTTTAAGACAAGGGACCAACTTTGTAGACTCTCCCTGACACTCCCGGGAGCGAGCTGCACCCTTCATCCTTGACCAGAGACGAGCGTTATCAGTGATCAGTTCATCAAGACTCAACCCAGCGGAGCAGAAACAACCACTGGCAGCTAAGTGCAATATATAAGCTGCCAAAGTGAACTTTGTTTTTTGTGTGTTTTTTTTTTGGTGCATAGAACCTACTATCCATCAACGATGAACCTTTTCTGTTAAACTATTCAATTATTTTCAAACTGTTAAAACTTAAGTGATTATTAAATTTTGCTATTTGTAATTTTACAAATTTAACTTCGATTTAATCATTTTAAATGTACTGCATGTTTGTCTCAGTCAATTTACTAAACACACTATAAACAGAGCTATACCAGAATAATAAGAATTCCACTGAGTAAATCAGAGGTGGGGGCTTGAACGAGCTAAGATTAATCATTGCTTAATTCTTCACAAAAGTGGTCGGCAGATTCTAGAATTAACGTGCTCAGCCAATGCAGCATTGTTTTTGCTTATCTGAATATCTTGTGAACAGTCCATTGAGATAGAAGCGTCATTACCCTTCTATTTACAAATCTGCCAAGAGTAATCTTGTGCGAAGGTAGACACCTTTGAAGCCCATATTAGATACTCTTGAGTTTTGGTCACTGTTGGACCACTACTCAAAGCAGGGGAGGCAATACCGTCACACAAGGGAAGGTCAAGAGTTGGGCTTTTGCTGTCAGAGGCTATATATTACGCATGTCTTAGGAGTATTTAAAAGGAAATTGAGATCTCAGCCTCCTCCAGTCCCGGCTATGACAGCATTTGGGACCTAATGCCCTATTTACCATACGTAAAAGTATCAATGTACTGGGAAAAGCGAACAGTAAATAAGAGACTGCAGTATGCAATAGACGACAGCCACATGACGTATTTTTGTTTAAATTTTTTAAGATATCTTGCACTTTATGTTTTCCTGTAATTTTGAATTTTGCACATCTAGATAAAGTAAGGAAGCTTAACATTCTATTGTCAGTGTTGTCATATCAGAATTTTAGCGTTTGAACCCGCGCTGTTGCACGTACTTGCGTGCAGCTGTTTTGCTGAATATTTTGTTACATTAAATGTCGACATATGGGGAGTCTACGTATTATTATGAGTCGTACTGCGTACATAATCATCACTATATTAACAAGATGTAAGGACAAGGCAATCTCCAACTTCGTGACTCAGTTAATATTTTATACCTGATGGAAGCTGACGGTCTAAAATCAATAGTTGTTAAAAGTTTATTCCCTCGTGTGTCGAGTGTTGTGTGTTAAACGGAAAAAACAGTTAATTATTTGTGCTGTGTTTCTATGTAGATCAGATTCCGTAGTATGGTGTGTTTAATGCATAAATAGCTATGCAATCAGACAGATGGCACATTGTCAGTGTGAAAACAAAGCAGAGAAGGTTTGCTGCTGAAATCTCTGCTCCCTAGTTTATCAGCTGTAAGCCAATGGCTGATGGGCCTGTTAATTGAAAGTAAAATTAATTAGGAAGTTAATTAGGCATCACTACGTTAATAAGCCTGGTTAATAACAATTTGATTACTAGTAATTAATTACTGTGATATTTAATTATTTACTTACATATGAAAAACTCGTTTTATAATTGAAAAATTAGTTAGCTAGCTAGTTGACCGATTACACTGACAAACAACATTTTTCTTTCTTATATAAGAATAAGTGTTCTTAGGTCAGTTTCTTGCGCTGATTTCAAATCTGAAATCCGTTTATCTCTATCACGTCGGGTTCTTAAGATATTTGTGAATAAATATATTTTTGGGAAACCGTTATTTGCTCCGTTTCATTTTTACTATATAACTTATTAAAAATTAATAAAAAGCAACATAATTCTACTTTTTATACTGCTAAAAGATGCATGACATATGTTACGCGGTTTTTCAAATAGTTACTGTATTTTGAAATAATTCTGAGCAAAATATGGCTTCTAGAAGTTGTAGAAATTCGGCTGATCTGTTCTGTTACGTGTGCGGATATTTTACCGATCGTGTTGACCAGAAAAACTTTACACCATTACTAAAGATAGCATATGAACTTTATTTCGATTCGAAAGTTGATGATGCAAATAAATCTTGGAAGCCAAATGCAGTTCGTTTGATACATTGGCAGGTTGGTTACGAAAATCGCCGAAGCATAAGTCGATGCCTTTTGGAGTGCCAGTAATATGGCGTGAACATACAAATCACACTACTGATTGTTACTTCTGCTTGACAAATATCCATGGTTTCACTTTTAAAACTAGAAAGTCTGTGGTTTATCCAAATATTGAATCGGTTTCGAAACCAGTGCCTCATGATCCAATCACGTGTCCGATCCAAGTACCACCAGAACAATATCCGTTGGACGTAAATGAACCATCAGAAAGTGATAGTTTACCTGCTTTAGAAACTAATTCTGACTCAGATTACATACCGGTGAATGATGGTGTTTACTTAATTAACCATTCAGAACTTTCAGATCTAATACGTGATCTCGCTCTTACCAAAGGACAAGCGGAATTACTCGGTTCGCGACTCAAAGAATGGAATCTTTTAGCGCCCAATACTCCGATATCTAAATTTCGTCATAGACACAGAGAACTTGTTCAATACTTTGAGATGGATGATGACATTTGCTATTGCAAAGATGTAAACGGTCATCAGCACATAGTCAACGAATGGCGATTTTTCATCGATTCTTCCAAGACTAGTCTAAAAGCCGTGTTATTGCATAACAAATTTTTTTCATCAATTCCAGTCGCCTACTCTGTTCATATGAAAGAAACTTATGACAATATGGCTATACGTTTGGCAAAAATAAAGTACAATGACTACCAATGGCGGATTTGTGGAGACCTAAAGGTCATTGCAATTCTCACGGGCATGCAGACTGGGTATACTAAATTTTGTTGCTTCCGATGTGAATGGGACAGCCGCAACAGAAGGAACATTATGCAAGAAAGGTGTGGCCTATCAGGGATCGTATGCAGCTCGGTCATAAAAATGTAATACGCGAGCCATTAGTTAACAAAGACAGCATCATTTTACCACGTTATTTTATCATATAAAGTTGGGGCTCATGAAGAATTTTGTAAAAGCGTTAGATAAAACGAGCAAAGCTTTCACTTATCTTCGAGAAAAGTTTCCGCAATTTAGCGATGCAAAGATAAAGGAAGGTATCTTTGTAGGACCTCAGATTAGGAAAGTTATTGCAGACAAACAATTCGAGAACTTGTTACATGGTAGTGAACTTCGCGCATGGATGGCATTCAAATCGATTGTCGATAACTTTCTGGAAAATCACAAATCTGTCGACTATGTTGCATATTGTTAAGCAGTGCATAGATGCATACAGAATTATGGGCTGTAACATGTCCCTCAAAAATCCATTTGCTCGATTCGCATCTTGACTTTTTCCCTGACAACCTTGGCGAAGTCAGCGATGAACATGGAGAATGATTCCATCAAGATATCGCCGTAATGGAGTCACGTTATCAAGGATGGTGGAGTGTGACCATGCTTGCCGATTATTGTTGGATGCTTCATCGCGATGTACCACATGCCATTCACCGACGAAAGTCGACTGCAAAGAAATTCAAGCCTACATAACTGTTATACTTCTTGTACGAATGATGTTGTAATACTGTATGCGTTGTTAAAAAACTTTAATCGCGTATTTCTAGAGATCCCGACCTGATAGAGAAAAACGGTTTGCAGATTTAAAAACAGCGCATTAAAATTGACCAGAAAAACATAGAGATGTTAGAGAAAGAAAAAAAAAGTTTTTTTTTTTTGTTAGTCAGTGTTATTTGGTTTCCTTAGCTAAATAATAGGTTAATAGTTGGTTCGATGGTTGGATAGTTGTGTTACGGGCTTCTCGGGATCCCAGTATGTTCTGGGTGCTTCGATGACTTCTAGTATTTGAGGATGACCAAGTTATTATATTCGTATTCAGTTTATAGAGTCAAAGTCCCTCGGGTTCTTATCACTTTTGTAGGATTCCGTAATACTGTCTGTTGGTATCGATAATGTCTGCTTAACCCTTGTGATTTCATTTATGTGCTGACACATGTGTTTCATATTAAGCATTCGACCCTTGACTGAACTGTATTAGTCTCTTGAAGCTTATTAATTATTATTGGCAGGGCAACATGTGAGATATGCAGCAGTGTTAAGACATTAAATCGATCATGGTCCATGATCAGTTGAGGATGAAAAGCATTTAACTCAACTCCGAATACGATAGTTGATAACACTGTGAATTTGACGACTCAAAAATATTTTAATTATCTTAATGTACATACCATGAGCAGACACTAAACTAGACATGGGAACAAAATAAGCAACTCATCACATTGAATGTACGATCTGTTAAAGAGTTCTCATTATTGAGATAAGCACATGTTCACATATAGTCTATATGATAGTAAGTCCTGGTTAGAGGTCAGTTCCTTTTTAACGGCCAATGTCCTTTGGCATAAATTCAGAGGCTAACTAGACTTAACTATCCTGCTAGTCAGCAATACAATTATTATGCTATTAACGTCTACTGCTAGTCGTTTATATCCGTTTATAACTAGGCTTACGCTTGCCGCTCTAGCTGTGACAGAGAATATCTCATCTATAACTAGCGTCTTTACACGCTATTGAGGTAGTAACATCTCTGTTCCTTTGGCATACCAGCCAGGTAATCTGCCCATCATGGGTATGCAAACTGCGTTAGTCCTACCTCTAAGACTTACGTTTGGTTCAAAGGAATACACTGCTCAAATGGCTTCCCGAGCTCTAAAACCACCCATTCATAAAGTGGACTACGCCACCACATTTCCAGTGGTTTACTGGAAAATTGATTTAAGGGATTTGGAATAAACGGACAGTAACACAATATGAAATATAAGCAAAAGAGGTGGCAATGGCCACACGCATGTATGCCAGTTCGCTGCCGTTGGGGCACGAAGGGACACGTAATCGCAAGTCTCCTTACAAAGACAATACGCGTCATGCATTAGTGATATGCATAACCTATCGTTACCATATATTCAATTGCGATGGTTCCATGGGTGCAGTAATTCGCAGTCGGCCAAAACTCAAATTGCTTACTGCCACACATGCAACAATCCATCGACATCGGTCGAATGGTATATCTCTATTCGTTTGAGGTGTTGAGCTAACATGATACAGCCATTCGGGATCGAGCTCAAATTCCAAATGTATTTTTGATTGAAGCATGAAACTAATGTGTCATCGAATTCAGTCGCGGAAGGATATAATCCTTTGAGGAATGCGCCATTCTGCAGACATGAAGTAAATCCTCAAACATCTTCCCCTCAGGATTCCAAAACGTGACACTTGTGTGCAGGATGTACAATTAGTGATGGAGAAGACCGCCCGTGTCCCAAACATATACAATATTTAGTTACTACCTAACTTTATAAGTATGTTAATATTAAGTATTCGGACACCTTAAATTTTATGACCTATTAATAATAGCACGTTTGTCAACTGTGGTGACTAAAGAGTTAATTCAATTTCTTCTCAAAGGACGTTTGCGCGATAGGTGAAAATGATAAATAGATCTGCCAAGTTATTTGTCTGAGCCCCCAGCAAATAGGCAGAATTGTAAATGATAAATTTTGAATTAAACAAATACCCTGGTGTATTCTGCGCGTTACGATTGTTCTATAGTATGTTATGTATAGTAAAGAGGACTATGGTTTCTGTCATAATGTAAAAGTGCGTGCCGAATGAGATATCTTGACTACAGCTTCTCCAGGCAGTAACAGGACATAGACAGGAATGGCTCACGTTCACCTGTCGCTTACTTCTGTTCCAAAAGCTGGAGGGGGGGTCAGTTTACTCGACACATAGAAACATGGATGGAGTGTTTCCTTTGGAACATTGCAGCAAACAACCCCCATGGGAGTAGCTGGAGACATCTGATTGGAGTATGGCTTGTAATGGAATACGTATATTCGGTAATAACAAAATAGGTGCAGTTTGCTTAAATAATTTCTTAATTTGTACCAAAGGATTTCGCAATCTTTGTCCAACGTACCTTATTAGGACTATCCCTTTGGGTCAACAGTGCGGGACAAAGGTGTCCCAGTATAGTGTGCGAATGCTTGGGGGATGCAACTTATGGTATAGTTGTATTAGGTGCCTAAAGGCTTCTAACTTGTTTTTAGTAGAATGGGGTAGAATCTCAGAATTCAATTTTTTGACTGTATTGTCGTTCAGGATACAGTTTGTGGTTACGTTATTCGGTGGACCAAGAAAGAAAATTTCCTGACAACCTATTTGGATCCTTGAAGGTCGCACAGTCCAAACCAACAGTGGCTATACGTAACGTATGATTAGAAGGGAAGTTAAACCATCAATATGGTCTTCCCACGAGTTTGTTATGAAATAGGCAGATGTCATCGATGTACGTGATGACATCTTTACGATCGCCAAGAAGGCGGGCATCATGCGCTGAACAAACGTCGAAGATGACTGGAATATCTCTAGGGTGGCGGATTTACCAACCCAAAAACATATAAATTCCATTGGTAGAGCCCAAAAGGAGTTTGTGAAACTGGTGTAGGGTTTGGCATTTCGGCAAGAGGAATTTGCCAGTAGCCTTTAGAGAGATCTCTCCAGTTTGCATTGAAAAAGGAAAGAGCATTAGATAATTCTGACAAAATTCTTCTTCCGGAAAACCGATTCGACAAAATTCGAGAAATAAAGCATTCAGACACAATGCAGTTGTTATGGTTTTCAGGGTGGGGGAAAGAGGGGGTAGGCTTAAGGCCAACGCGTGAGTAAAGATTACGCAAGTTTAAAAAAAAACGAAATACCATTATTTGAAACAATTTGATAACGGACCCAACTATATCTAACTGCTATCTTATTTAGTAACGGTGAGGGGGGGTTTCAGGAATTCCGTAAATCTGTAAGGGTGCACGTGACTGGAACCTGCCCTTACGTGCTATACCTAGGCATGGACATGTACATGCTTAGGTGGGCTGAATAACTTTGAATCCTTATTAACCCCAGGCCAATAAAATTAGTGACGTAACAACGAAACAATGTTCTTTTGATCCCGGTATATGCCCCTGCCATAGGGGTAGTCATTGACCTGTTGTGTAGGACCAATGGTCTGTGATCTTTAGGTACTATCACTTGATGTATAATTGCAAAATTTGCCATCTATCATAATAATCTAGGGAGTATTGATTTCTTTATATTGAACCATTGTTTAGCCCTCGTGTGTATTTAATAGTATTTTTGTTTGCTCGGCTATAAAATCCCTTGTAAAACTTGGGTCACTCTTATGTTTTTTCTGCAAAAACAGAAGGTGACACAGTGCCAACCTTGAGACATTAATTGTATCTATTATAGGAAAAGGTGGTGTAGCCGGTATCTGCCAAGCTAACCTGTTGTGCTCTTGTTACACAACACATTTGCCACCTGTGGGTGAGATTCAACCCACAAATGCAATCACCTCAGGAGTGGGCAATCTTAACTCCTGGTATGTTTCCTATTATAATTTCAGTTATGGGTGGCTCTCAAGCCGCAGGCATAGACAGTGCCTGTGTAAAAAGGTAGTTTCAATAGCTCTCCAGATATCGACTCGTGCCACAGGGAATGTTTCTATATTCCCACCGAATGTGACACACTTAACTGATTTGCTGTAAAAGCAGAGGGCTCGATAAGCGAGGCCCCCCCCCCCCCCCCCCCCCTGTGTTTTTCTTAATGCCTATCGATTGAAGTAACCCTGTGTCCCGTAAAACTCTTAACACCTTACCCTCCAATAGTTCGGGATGGAAATGTAAGATAACCGACATTACACATGCCGACATTGTTGGCATAAACAATGACCACAATCAAGTGTAATTGTAATGATTGTAATCTGTTTTTCGACTGACACTCATAAACATGTATCATTCCCCATTACCATACATCGCGTTCGCATGATCATTATCATCATTACCTTTTTCCTTTTTAACACTGCAACTATTTGCATGTCTGTGTTTAATTTTGTCTTTCTACGACGGAGATCTGGCATTTTTTTTTACCTTTGTTATTATTGACTGACTTTTTATTGCTATAAATAAAAATCAGTAGAGTCATCCTTCACTGGCATCTCTACCATAAAGATGATCTCTGCTTATAGTATCCTTTTAAAGATGTGAACCATCATAATCCCTGCCTCTGTGATACCCACGATCATGAGGTGAATATTCCTCTATAAACCCTCGTCGATATGAATTCGAAGGAGAGCGATGACGACGGAAGTTATAAAAACCTCTGTCGGATTGATAATAATCTGAACGACAACGTCCATCAAAGCTCTTCGATCGAGGTCTGTGATCATGTTGTACCGCGCATACAGGCATAGGATCTTAGGATCTCGAATAGTCGATCTATGAAGATCTTTATTCTGAATGTGCGGTTTGATACTGTCTTCCGAGTTTTTCATACTCATCAATAGAATTAGGATGTTGTCTTTCCTGTTAAAAATCGGCTTCTAATTCAGTGCTGCAATGCAGAAAAACACTTTATCTCGCAGCATGACATCTATAAACCTTCATATGTTTTATTTATACCTGAAATACATCCATCAGCTAAGGAAGCATGTTTAATAGGATGCAATGAATTCATCACAAATCTGCTATCCTTGCTTGGTTTAGCAGCATGAAGCGATTCTCTGATCCAGAATCTCAGTTAACTGGTAAGACAACGTCTTAGGTAATAACATCTTTTGGTCTTGACGACACGAAACCGCTTCTGCTTTCTCATCAAGACTTCATGAACACATTTACGTGAGTCAACCAGTCAAAAATCAAGTTATAAGACCTGCTCCATCTTTCCTTGGGTATTTTCAGAGCGTGACCAAAACTTGATGATGGAAATCTAGATAGGAGAAAGAGTCAACACAAATCCGCGAGTCTGGTCAAACTGTGGCATTTTTAACTGGATAAACAAAATATTAGTAGTGCAGCCGCAGGGTCTAAAGTCCTGTTCAGACTGCACTTTAGCTAAATGTCTAAAGCTTTTCTTTTCTGCATACGGGAAGTTTTTTTAATGTTTCCATTTCCATGCAATTTTTATGTGCTTGATCCAGTTGGCTAAAAGTTCCTCATTCTCCTTAATTCATTATCTCCTTCTCTAGTTGTCTGTCATTTCTCTTGTTGAGCTAATTCTTTATCTCGTTGTGCATTTGAAAATTTCCTTTTCAAATCTTCTGTCTTTTTCTTGTTGAGCTATAGTCCAATCGTTCTAATTCCAATTTCATGGATATTTTCTTTTTCATTCTGAGCCATCTCGTTTTCTTTCATTTCCCTTTCTTGGGTTAATTCAAAAACCTCCTAACGTTCATCAGCTCGTTTAGTCCATTTCGCGCTGTTTCCCTTCATTCCATGGAGACGCGATAAAGAAAATATTCATCATATTTTGTATCTGCAAAACTTTAGTAGTTCCGCCCTGATTTTCCATAACTTTTTCCAATATCAATGAATTTCCTGTAGTGTATGTAGACATGATAAGCTTCGGTTTCTGAGTACCTGCAATAGTCTATAAGTATAACACCAGGATTATTGAAACTCGATATATATATGTACATGAATCTATTAATCATAACAAACAAGTTACAAGAAACCATGTGACAAAGACAGTGAAAACAATCAAATGAGTGACAATGAAAATGTGCATTTTTTCAACTTAGGCCGTAAACAACAACACTTACACCGTCCCTTATAAAGTAAATAGGAAGAATGACTTTTATAAAAACAGTTAATGAGTAAAAACCTGAAAGAAAAGAATTTACATTACAAAAAATATCAAACAAACAAGTTCCGTCTTTAGACAAACGTGTAGACAAAGAAAGTTTTAGATCACACACGACAAAAATTGTCAACAGTACTGAAGTAGGTTATGTAAATAAAGAGGAACGTAGTAATTCCAATTGACGAAAATGCTAACTAATCCCAAAACACATTTAATATGGTTATAAGTTACTACTGAAGGGGAACATTTATTCCCTGACTCAAAGAGAAAAATATAATCATCAGATCCTCACGTTAGTAAAATGGAAAGCATGCAATTCTAATAGAGAGCGTTACACATTCATGAAGCTTTCCTTGGGGAAAATTCCAGTCAATATTAAACAATACGAATATACGAATATACGAAAAAACATGTATGGGAACACAGATGATAGTAAAAAAGTTAGTGACAAGTGATGATGAACTTGTAGACCAACGATAATCGAAGGACAATATGATAAATGTTCAAGCGCTCTAGTAAAATCAAAGAACTTATCAGTTTAGATGCCCCCTCTGACCAGAAATACGATGCGAATCAGCATGTCATTCTAATCCTAGTTCCGCACAGTGGCTCAACCACTGTGCAGGTCCATGCAATGGTATACCCTTGACCTTCGCAGTAGGGGAACCGTTTTTTGAAAAGTAATTGCTTCGTTTTCGTTCGAACCTAGTATTCTTCAACGATCTGCGTCGCAACGCTATTCAGAATGATTTTGATCAACTGAGATCTACAATTCCACATGATTATTAAGGTTTTGATTTTGGAAGAATTACCGTTAACTATCTGGTGAATCAGTTCTTTGATGGAAGAAAAATTTCAGATTCTCAGCAATGTTTATCCGCTAGCGTTGAACAGGCTATCTGGGAATGTAGTGACGAATTCCACTTTCTGTCCTGGCGCATCAGAGTTGCCGGTTAGAGCTGAAAGAACTGTTATTTTGCCTTCATAACGTTCATCATCAGTTTGGACTTTATTCGATACTTGATAAGGGAGGAATCCAGTATTCACGAAATCCGACACTTTCCTGACACCAAGAATGTTACGCGGGCTTTGGAACAGTCCCCAGTAGTGTTCCTGAGGTGGCTCTCGATGACTTCTAGTATTTGACAATGATCCTGCCAAGTTATTATATCCGTATTTGTTTATAGAGTCAAAGTCCTTCGGTGCCCATATAAGATACTCTTATGTAGGATTCCGTTAATACTGGTCACTGTTGGTATCGAAGCATGTTTGTTTAACCTTGTGATTTCATCAATGTGCTGAGGTCATGAGTTCATATTAAATTTCGACCCTTGAATGACCAGTTATTATGTCTCTTGTCTTATTACAAATTAAATTGGCCAAGTGAAATGCAGAGTGTTAAGACATTAATCATCCAACTGGTCCATGAACAGCATTGAGGAACCTGAATAGCCCTATTTAACTCAACTCCGAGTACATAGTTGATAACAATGTGATTTTGACGACTCCACATATTTAATTAGTAATTACAAACCAGGAGCCTGACACCACTAATGGCAACAAACGGACATCCACATGAACGATTGAAAGATGTTCTAAATTATTTCATAAGACATGTTTCACATCTCTTATCTAGAGTCCTGGTTAGAGTGGGTCAGTTTTGAATTTTAACGGCCAAAGTCTTTGGGCATAAATCATAGGCTAACTAGACTTCATATTGTCGTACAGCAAGACACATTACTTATGCAGGGCTTTACGTCTACTTTAGTTCGTTTAATATCCGTGTTAAACTACTTGCGGCAGCTGTTTTGCTGAATGCCCGCTAGCTGTACAATAACTCATCTTAAATAGTTTTAAGCTATTGCTAGTAATTATAATGAGTCATACTTGCGTTGGCAATAACGCCAGGCCTAAATTTGCCGATAAAATTATGCAAATCACTGCGTTATTCCTACTACGACTTACGTTTGGTTCAAGAAATACACTGCTCAAATGGCTTCCCAGCCACACAATTCAAAAGTGGACTACGCCACACACTTTCCAGTGGTTATACCAGAAAACAAATATAAGTGGCAAATGGCCCACTGTTTCTACCTGCCGTTGGGGCCGACGCCCGTACGTACTCCCGAAATGTTTCCTTACAAAGACAATCGCGTCATGCATATAGAAATGCATCATTCTCATCGGTTAACCATATTCATAGCGAATGTTTGCATGGAAACAGCAGTAATTCGAAGTCAGGCAAAACTCAAATGCCTGCACCAACAGCAACAATCATCGAATCGGACCGATGTGAATTAATCGAGCTATTTCGTTTGAGTGTTTTTCCATGATAGCAGCCATTCCGGATGAGCCTCAAATCCAAATGTCTGAGTAAGCCATGAAACAATCGCCTCGACATCCAGTCGCGGAGATATAATTAGCTCCCATTTTGAGGAATGCTCCCATTCTTAGCAGACATAGGTTAAATTGCCCTCGAAAAGTTGGATGCTTTTGTTTGGTTGGTTGGGTGGCAGTAGGTTGGGTTGGAAGTTGGATTTCGTTGTTTGGGTGGCTGGCTGACTGGTTAGTCATTTGATTGGTTGGTTATTTGATTGGCTTGCTTATATTTATTTCCACTTTTGCCATCATAGGAAGTGTCTGTAGGTCAGATGCTGTAACCATCTCTAAGATCTGTCTTTGTTTCCAGTAGACTTCCATTACATCATGTTTCTACAAATGATCTGACATATGATTTCTGTGGGATCCTTCGCGTACAATGGGCTTTTCACTAATTTGCTTTAGTGAATTTGTGAACTCCGGCGTCTCCATGGAATCCTTGATCCTTAGTTAATACTTATATACCCCAAGGCAAAACATAAATTAATAAAATAAAGAAGTGATTACAGAGGCACAATAAAATAACTTGACCGTGTCATTGAACTGGTTAAATTCATTAATAAGAAAGATGTGGCAGAGGAGCACTAACAAGGGCATTGATATGTGTTGGAGATTGGTGAGTTTTGGTCTTGAAGATTGGTGAGTTTGGTGTTGGAGATTGGTGAGTTTTGGTGTTGGAGATTGGTGAGTTTTGGTCTTGAATCGATGATCTTCCACGTTAAGTCTGGTCCTTTGCTTTGATAACGCTGTATTTGCGTGGCTAAAACCAATTTCAACAATATACGAACTCAGGAATGTAAGTAGAAACGGCTCAACTGCCCAACAGTTTAATCGGTCCGCACTCGACCCTCTGGGGTTCATCGACAACAAGGATTTCGACATCAACGCTTGAGAGCGGATATCGAGCACTTTGGGGACCCCTGCGGTAGATGAGAGCAGTTTTGTTTACGCTTTATTTGGAACGGTACAATGATAAATATAACACTAATGGTTTTATAGCATTTGTTTTAATGACTGCTAAGTCTCTAATGTTGATATTTTGTTTGGAACAGTATAATTATATTTGAGGCTAATAACTGAAGCTTAGTTGGTTAGTCTATATATATTCTTCTTCTTCTTCTTCTTCCTCGTTCATCCTGAAAATGACGTTGGTTGCGTTGTGTCTGTTTACACCGGAGCTGCGATATCTGCGCCTTTCCGACTTAGCACGGCATTTTTTGGCACCGGGTTTGCCATCCCTCTTCGATCCCTACTCTCTCAGCCAGACTGCAGTGATGCAGCCTGTTTCCAGGACCACCACGTGGAGGTGAAGTAGGGTCTTGGTCAGATCTGGTTCGCTGACCCTGACGCAAGCAGTCAAGCTATGGGTCGCTGACTGCATTCTCTATTGCTGCATCTTTGGGTCCCAGTCTATATATATATACAGTAGAACTCCATTTATCCGAACCCCAATTATCCGAACATCCAATTATCCGAACACTTTTTCGAGAAAAAAAAAATCAGGTGCCACCAGTCATGTTAGACTATATTTTTGAATCTTTTGATGCTGCAAGCTTCAAATGTGTGCGAACAATTTGTAGAGGATGGAATGGGCTAATGGCCGGTCGCTTACGTACAGGAAGTCAGTTAGATCATACAGTCAGTTAATATCTGGTTTACCAATCTAGTGTACGTGTGCGTTCTAGGCAGTACACTGGCTAAACAGACAGTTCAACTTAAAATAATTGTGTCTGCTACTACAGCAGAATAATTTTGGTGTGCAAGTATTTCTTTGTGCGATATGGCATCTTCCAGAAGGCCTAAAACATATAAAAGGAACCGCAATGTTTTGTCAATTGAAACGAAAACAGAAATTATCAAGAGACTAGGAAAAGGTGAAACTGTGTCTTCACTTGCGAGGATTTTCAATGTTGGGAAAACTACCGTCTCTGACATCAAAAGTAACAAGGATAAAATTATGAGTTTTGCATCGAAATTGGATAGTGAAAATGGGTCGAAGAAACGTAAACCATGAGAAATGCGAAAGATTTGAAATTGGAAGAGACTTTGTATATATGGTTTGTGCAAAGAAGAAGCAAAGGGGAAACTATCTCTGGCTCTCTATTGTGTGAAAAGGCACTTTAGTTCAACAATCAACTTGACTGTTCTCCTGACTTTAAGGCTAGCCAGGGATGATGGTTAAGAAACTTTAAATCTCGTCATGGCATACGAGAATTGGAGATTCAAGGGGAATCTTTATCTAGCGATGCAACTGCCGCTGAAAATTTTAAAGAAACATTCTTGGCTTTTTTGGAAGAAGAAGGTTATTCACTCGATGATGTGTATAATGCCGATGAGACTGGCTTATACTGGAAATCATTGCCTCAAAAATCCCTTGCATCTCAGCGCGAAGCAGCTTCCCCTGTGTTTAAAAAGTGCAAAGAGAGAGTAACAATTGTGGTAGCCGCGAATGCCAGTGGAAGTCATCGTTTACCGGTGCTAATGATCGGTAAAGCCAAAAAACCACGTTGTTTAAAGAATGTGACATGTCTCCCATTGTGCTACAAAGCACAGAAGAGTGCTTGGATGAATAGTGAAATATTTCTTGATTGGTATACAAATCAGTTCATCCCAAATGTGAAGAGGTTGAGAGAACAAGAAAAGAAAACTGGAAAAGTAATTCTTCTACTGGACAATGCACCATCTCATCCAGAGACGGATACATTGAATGCAGTTGATGCAAATTTTAAAGTAATTTTTCTGCCTCCCAATGTAACAGCACTGATTCAACCAATGGATCAGGGTGTTATAGCAAAGCTTAAAAAGATGTACAAGAAGGAAGTCATGCGTCGTTTATTGTTGACTGAAGATGAAGAAAGTGTGGTGGCGTTTTCCAAAAAGCTTAATCTCAAAGACTGCTGATATATGTTAGCTGATGCTTGGACCACCCTGTCACAAGATAATCTCAACAAGGCTTGGAATAGATTGCTTGGGAAAAAAGGAGGAAATGAAACTACTGTAGTGGACACAAATGATGATTGTATAAATGAAGTTGTGGAACTGTCTCAAGCAATGCCCGGATTTTCGGCCTGTGACAAAGATGATGCACACATGTGGCTAGAAGATGATAATGATTCTGGTTTTCAGTTTTTGAATGACGAAGAAATTTTGTCTTTTGTGCAAGAAGAAAACCAAATACATGTAGTGACCGATGATGAAGACACCTCAGAAGTACATGATGTACTTGTAGATTATGAAGAAAACCCAAAACGTCGACCAAGTCCTGAAGAGGCCTTTATAGCACTAGAAACAGCGATGGCTTGGTACGAGCGAGAAGATGACAGCTGTGCTACACAGCTTCTGCTGTTGAAGAGAATGCGGGACTTAGTAGCCAAAAGGAGACTATCCAGTTTGGTGCAAAAGAGGATTCCTCATTATTTTAAATAGTGGGTTACATCTGTACAAGTACATGTATACGTAAGTTGCGCCTGGTTTTGAATCATTTGTAATGTTATTTTGAAAACATTTCTCTTTCTTAAAAAAAAAATAATTAATACAAGTAGTACATGCACTGCAGTGTAATGAAAGATTTTGGTGATACAGTGATCTAATACAGTGTGGGTATTATTATTACAGTACAAGTAAATACTGTATGTTTTATAGTGTAATTTCCTTGTGATGGTTAATTATTTTTAGAAATATGTGTACATGTAACTCGATACATTATGTAATCCAATTATCCGAACATTTGATTATCCGAACGATGCTCGGTCCCATGGGGTTCGGATAAATGGAGTTCTACAAGTATATATATATATATATATATATATATATATATATATATATATATATATATATATATATATATATATATATATATATATATATATATATATATATATATATATATATATATATATATATATATATATATATATATATTTGTACGATTGTTAAACGTCTAATGTTTATATGTTACTTGTGACAGTATAATGGCGTTGAATTTAACGGCTGAAGCATTTTTTTCATTTTTTTGTTTGTTTGTTTTTTGTTTTATTTCTTTGTTTTTATAGCAACTGTTAAGTTTTCTTTGGAACAGTACAGGAATGTTTGACACGAACGGCTGAAGCTTTAATTTGTTTGCTTTACGTTTTTTAACGACTGTTAACCCTCCAATGTTTCTAAGTTATTAATAACGGCACACTAACATGCGACTCTAACGAAGGAAGCTTTTGTTGCTCGTAACAGTACAAGCAGGTGTTACGTTTTTTACAGACTTTTCTTTAACTTGCAACGTATGTCACCTTCAAATCTTGCAATCGATTTTTCAATCACTTCCAGATGAGCAAAAGCTCTGAAACTTGGCATAGTTGTGTATTCCCGATGACAATACTATAATCAGTCATAAAAATAATAAAATGAATAACATTAAAATTAATATTAATTTGTGTGTGTGTGTATGGTTTCATCAGTGAAATGGGCGATAACTTCAGATAATCTAGGTGTATTCTTTCCAACACGAATGCCTTTCTTGGGAGAAATATTGAAACTTCTCCTCCCTCCCCTCCACACACACACACTATCGCACGCGCGTGCACAGACATACGCGCAACTGACAACTTCATTTAATAAAATATAATTTACAACTCTTATAAAAATTTAAAAAAAAATAAAAACAATAAAAAAAATATTAACTTTCCGTGTAATATACTGAATAATGAAATCCGCATCCTGTGCTCTGAACTCGTTTATCGCAAACTGGTAATGCAATTAGCGGATCGATTACATTTGTCTTAAATGTACAAACAACAACAAAATAACACTAAAAAGAAGAAAAAAATATTTTAAACACAGGCTTTTAATGCACTAAAAAACCACAAATAATTGTTCACAGAGTTTATAGCTCGCAGTAAAAAAATGTAACATCAAATTGACAAAAAGCCTGGGGCTCTGATTCTACATGAAATTAACTTCTGCTTTATACTTCATTAGACACTTATGGATAAAATATTTGATATGCGCTTAAGCGGCCCACGCTTTTTGTCAATTTGTTGTTACATTTTTTGACTGCAAGCTATAAACTCCGTGAAAAATTATTTGTGGCTTTTTAGTGCATTAAAAGCCTGTGTTTAAAATATTTTTTTTTTATTTTTTTTATTTAAGAACAATTCAGATATGTTTGATGCTAACGCCGGAAACATTTTTTCCGCAACTGAAGTTTGGAAACTTGCTCTTCTTTGTTTTTTTCTTTTTTTAATCAGAACAGTGGAGCAATATTTGGTGCTAACGGCTGAAAGTTAACTCTTACAGCTCGAGAGCCAGTATTTAGGGCCGATTTTTTTAGGCGTTTGTGACAGGTGACCAGTTTTCGGGGAAGGTCCATGTGAACTTAGTTTTTGTATTCATCTGTCTCAATTTTGTATTTTTTTATTGCACAGCCAGTTTTCCTAACTACTATGTATAATCTTACTATACTTAAAAAAAAACTTGAACAGAAATGACCCTTAAACTTTAAAACTATATGAAAACTCAAAGCGTCAGAAAATTCAAAACATGGGAAAACTGCCACGACCTTACAGAGTTAAACCATTTGATTTGAGGCAAGTAATACTACAGGTATGTCAAATTTTAGCAGGATCGTCCATGTGGATTTGATAGAAAGAACCAGAAAAATATTGTTTTGACTTTTCATCAAGCATCCTCACTTTGTCTTGTATCAGGTTCCGGTTATGAGATAGTAGAGTAATGACAACAGCAAAATCTGCATCATAACGATATTGCTACAGTCCAATGAATTCCATATCTGTTTGTTGCTGTTGTTTTCATAATTTTGTTTATAGCCAGTAAGAAAAGAAGCCATGAAACAGGCCTCACTCTAGTTCATAGCTCAACATGTTCTGTTTATTTGTCCTTCACTGAGATCTGGATTTCATGTTTCCTATGTTTTCCTAATTAGGTTCGTGAACATACGTGGGAATCCATAATGCCTCAGCAGTTTCTAAAGTAATTGCTGACTATTGCTATTGTTGATCAGAATCGACCTCACTGCACTCCGGGCAAACTCATAGGTACTCAGACTCCCTCAGCAAACTTCGAAAGGTATGAATGTTAACTATTCCAGTAGCGCTCTGGTTGTTTATATCACGAATGCACCCTCTAAAATGTCCATCTCTGTTAGTCTTATCTGTGCCCGTGTCAGGTAAATGTGCAAGTAGTTATCTTGATTATTTTCCTTCAAAACTAATCCTTTCAATGTTATTCAAGTGGCTACAGGCCTTCCGCCTGAGGTGGAGATTCTTGACGTTACCTAATTTTCTTTCCAGGTTCGTTCTTACCCTTTTTAGGTTCAGTGAGAAACAAACAATCATATAGTGGTTTTTAAATTATCCAACTGTAACTTTCCAAACAACAACTTAAATAGAGGAGTGAAATGCAGTAGTTTTAATCAGAAGTTTATTGAACGTAATTCAACAAAAACTGGTATTTACACAATTTCAGCATTTATATACAACAAAGCCTCCGGTTACAACTTCAATCCATACAGGGAAAAATGTGTTTTTTTCCATTTTCAATTCCAATTTTTTTTAAATTCTGCAATGTTTCCTTCACTTCTATGCAAAGCGAAATCAGCGGAGGACCCTCTACATTAATCTTCTCAACTTTTACTGTAGAAATGTTACTTGCTAGCTTATCGATTTATGCCAGCATTTAGTTTTGACTTCTACACTTCATAAAATCATTTCTAGCTTCTAACGAGGCATACAATAGGCATGATCGTGTACTTACGCTTAAACAAAATCTCAGTAAGTTATATCCAAAAGAAAAAAAACTTATCTTGATAATCTCAAAGACGAAACTCGAGCCAGGGGACTTATGCTACAGACTGAGCGCCCCCGTTGTTGGGTATCACTCAGTTAAAATAGCGTCCATGCATTCTGGCTTGCCTAAAAACACTGAATGCCTAGCAAATCTCTACCTGTTCTCGCATTTATCCACCTTTTATACGCCTCCTTCTTTTTCCCGCCATTTTACACACGTCTCGCTCTTTTACACACGTCTCTTTTTTCGACATTTTACACACGTCTCTCTTTTCCACCTAAACAATGGAAAAAACCCAAGGATCACAACTCTCACTTCACACTTCCCCCGCATAACACCCATTCGTTATTATTTTCTGGGACTGCTCTACAATGCCCGCTCACAGCCGTGACTGCTAACTGTAACTTTCCTCATTTCATGTTTCCTATTATAGCACCTATAATGCTAGTGTTGGCCAGCCGGTCACATTGCGTTTGATGCCAAATTTCAGCATTCTTAGCCTTGTAGATTCATCGATTGCAGTGTTTTTCTCTAGCAGGCGATCAGTAACTGTCTTCAGTATTTTTTCCTTGTCCCCACACTGGATGCTCTCTAGCTAGTCTGTCAACTGTCTCATTGTCGCGTACCCTTGCATGACCAGGACAGTACACCCCCACTAGTTCATTCTCTGACTAAAATATTGAATGCATTGTCGTAGTCTACACATTTGATGTATAGTGGTGACTTCAGATCTAGTTCTGTTTTATGATCATGGCCAATGTGATTCTTTAGTCTGTACAATGATTTGTATTGTCAGAGACCTGATAGTCCTTCACTCACTTTTCTGTTGTCGGACTACTTTAATCTCTCAGAAATGCTGCTGTTTAACATTTTCCCTAGCAATGATAGTAACATAATTCCTCAAATCTGTGCACTCTTGCAAATTTCCATTCTTTTGCAATTTGACCAGATATCTTTCCTTCCCGTCTGCAAGTATTTCTTGTCTCTCCCAGATTTTTCCATACTGTGTCAAATAAAGCTTTATTATTATTATTATACGCATCAGTCACATTGACGAAAGAATGTCTCTTTCGCTCCTTACTAATCATTGGAGCACAGCTACAGTTGGTATCCAACTAAACACTACACAAGCTCTTAGGTATTGTGTCTGCAGCATTCTGTTTTCTTCATCAACTTTTCTAGCCCCACGCACAACATCAGCTTAGTCGGTTCTTATGACAATCCTAAGGGAGCAAATGAGTCTATGTTTTTTTTTCCTACCCCCAAAGATCCCATTGTTCAACCTGAGATCGCATCAGTCAGAAAACGCTTCTAAAACTCCATGGTTTTGAAAAATATTTGCAATTATCACCTTTAGCGATTATTTAAGTGTACAGGTTAAAAAAAGGTAGTCCTACAGCAGATACTGCCATAGGGTAGTGATGTTAGAGACTTCACCATATCAGGTCCAGCATCGAGAGGTGGGATGACTAGTTCCCTTTCTCGCTGCCTTTTCCTTCCCTAACTTAAGAAATACAATCAGGTACCCATTTATAGCTGGGTAAACTGGAACGTGTCGATACCGTGTGAATCAAATTCGTCACCTTTGTCGTGAGAGACCAGCGCTCTAACCATTCTGTCAATAGGACGTTGACTATTCAGGTGTAACAAGAGTAATTACCGTATATTACAGGTTGTAATTTTTTTTTTTTTTAACTCCGGAGAGGAATGAAAGGGTGTCAACAAATGTCGGTGTAATTTGAGGAACACTAAACTGCACTTAATGGATGTTTCCGTGTTGCTGATAGTTACAAGTATGAGCAGTAGAGACTGTGCTAAAATGATTACTTAACACGTAACACAAGAGATTCCGTTGACAGTCTCTCAGCCAAAACACGGGACAGTGTCTCTCTCTGGCCAACCACAGCATTCCAGCTCCGTCAACTTAGTTTTCTAGCCAGAAACTGCTACATATTAGAGCCATAACGTAGTGTACTAGCCTGACACAGCTACACATTGGAGCCGTAACTTAGTGTACTAGCCTGACACAGCTACACATTGGAGCCGTAATTTAGTGTACTAGCCTGACACAGCTACACATTGGAACCATAACTTAGTGTATTAGCCTGACACAGCTACACAGTGGAGCCATCACAGAAATAAAAAACCGTTGACGAAAATTAATATTTTTCTCGCTTTTTTGCTCTTATTACACAGATACATTTACACAATATATATACCTATGTGTTTAATTTTGTTGGCTTTTCGTTTCGCCCGGTGGGGTAGCCAGGCCTCATGCCCAACTCTGTTTATGCGTCTTCTACACATCCTTTGTAGTTTATAGTGATACCATTCTTTGCTCCCATTTGAAGCCCTGGTAACACATTGGCATGGTGAAAAAAAAGGATTTAAATGGTGACAAGATCACTAGTATGACAAGATCACTGGTATGACAAGATCACTAGTATGACAAGATAACTAGTATGACAGGATCACTAGTATGACCAGATCACTAGTATGACAAGATCACTAGTATGACCAGATCACTAGTATGACCAGATCACTAGTATGACCAGATCACTAGTATGACAAGATCACTTGTGTGACAAGATCACTAGTATGACAAGATCACTAGTATGACAAGATCACCAGTATGACCAGATCACTAGTATGACAAGATCACTAGTATGACCAGATCACTAGTATGTGTTACAGGTCGATTGTTCAGTTGTTGTGGGTCGATTTCTTCTTAATTCTAGTTGAAGGTATATACCTTGCTTAATTATTATTATCCAATTGAGGGTCAACATAAATTGTCTCATTGATTAATACATGTCCAAGAAACCTCGGTTCCGTATGAACCTCATTACCATTAGTATTAACTTCTTATGAAAGAGAGTTCATCAGGCATAACAACAAGCAACAATGTAAGTTGAAGCAACCAACCGCAACATGATTAACGTGGGTAAGTCCTTTGGTTGAGTCCACAAGTCCAACATTTATTGACGATAACACATCACAAGTATTATTCATTACAAGCATACATCTGCAATTAAATACATTTGAATCCATATGATATTCTCAGTCCGTGTCCAGTAAATGAGTTAGTATAGGCAGAACAGCATAGCTATATGCACGCGCGGTTGGGGATTCCAACAGCCGACAGTGAGCGTATGAGTCTGACGAATATAATAATATGGACTGGTTAATAATCTTTCCTTGAAGTCGGTTATATACTAACCTTATTTTCTTATTTCCTTCACATAACTTTGGACTGACCCCTGAGTCCTTACTTCGAAGTAATTATACATATATGCGGCAATACAATGCCCAATACTGGACGGATATAGGACGCGTCTTCGCAGCTTGACGGTCAACGTAAAAAGGATCTCGTATCTAAGTCACGGTGCGTGACCTATCAACGCTAACACGTCATAAATCGATCGTGTACATCGCGTTCAGTAGTCCGTGAATTCTTAACATCAAATTATATTAAATGCTGTGACCCTAGAAATAGCACACTGCCAACCATAGCAGACGACTTCAATAAAATACCGTAACAGTATGACAAGATCACTAGTATGACCAGATCACTAGTATGACAAGATCACTAGTATGACAAGATCACTAGTATGACAAGAACACTAGTAAGACAAGATCACTAGTAAGACAAGATCACAAGTAAGACAAGATCACTAGTATGACCAGAACCAGAAAACCAACAATGGAACAAGAGGTCCAGAAAATACACTAACACTTTATATGACGCACACTGAGAATACCAGCTGATAGCGCTACAAGACAGTCCTTGTTCTGCAAGCGCACAAACACTAGAAGAAGGTAATTGGACACATATATAAAAGAGATAAAACATGGGAAGACCTTGGACGGATAGTACAGATCATGAGAGTTTGACGTGTTGTTGTTGATGCCAGTGCTCCATGGGGAACGTAAGAATAATTAATGAACGTATTTAAGCTCCTACAATATAGCAACTCTTCGTCTGAGGAGACGTTTGTAACGAAACGTTTGTGTTTTGTTTTGTTGCTTTCATTTACTCCAGGAGTAGCAAACCCAGGAGCTAGAGGGATCTACATTAAAAAAAGACACTGAACTTTCTAAAGATCGCCTTGATATAACATCATTTTTCTTTTCGGATTTCAGAGTATCTGGATTTTGGAATAAATCCAATCTATATGTTACTTTTATCTCTGCCGGAGGACCTGCATCTTACAATCCCATCAACAGAGCGGTGGGAAATTAAAACTAAATATTTTACCGAAAGTTAACTTCACTTCAAAGAAATGATTGCTTTCTATCTTATACAGTTCACGAATACAGTGAATTTTAGTCAGCTAACTTGCGGGTGTTTCACTGGAAATGAAGTGAAAGTACTTTTAAACATGGGGACACAGTGCTATTCAGTGCCTGTTTACAATTTACCTATGTTAAAAATTCTTCCCTCCTCCCCTTCATCCCCTAGAGATCTACTAATTACTGCCTTGGGTCTACCGGTAAAACAAGATCGGCCGTTGTCGACTCCTGATTTACTCTGTATCGATACCTGAATCGCAATTGTCCTGTATGTTCATGTGACCTGGTGTTTTGTACTCAGCATGTTTAAGAGTTATCTACCCTTCCAAGATGGAGGTGAAATTCGTTTCTCACCTTAGACGCCGAAAGAAAAACATCAGGAATGTGTATATTTCGATGGATATCACCATGTTATGTTAAATTATAGAATAAGAGATACACCAGAGTATCTAGTGGTGTAGATATTTTCCTATAACTGACCTCGAAACCCTTGAATCGGTCGGTTGGATCGGAGGGTTGATCAGTGAGTTAACAATTCACTATCGTAAAACAAGCTATTGTTACCGAAACAGAACCAGGTAATTACGATCATTGAATATACATACCAAGCTTCGTCTGTTTAATTCAAATGTTATCTCAGTGTTAACATACGGCTGTGAGAGTTGGAAAATAACAAAATCATTGGAGAACAAGCTGAATACATTCGAGAACAAATGTCTTAGAAAACTCATGAACATCAGTTGGAAAGAATTCAAGACTAATCGACAAATAAGAGAAGACTCTAGGCAGAAATATGTCTCCGACTATATAAGGAAATGACGATGGTCATATATCGGTCATGTCCTACGAATGCAAAACAACAGAATACCACTACAGGCGCTCACTTGGGTTCCTGAGGGTAAGCGGAAAAAAGGAAGACCAAAAGAAACACTCAGAAGAACAATAATAAGAGAAGGAAGAACGTTGGCCTAAAAATAATGTGCAAGAGCTAAGAGGAGTGGCGTCACAACGAACAACCTGGAGAGCACTGGTTTCTGCCTTATGCGCCGTGTTTGGCGCTTAAAGAATTTATTATTATTATTATGTTTAAATCGTTAGTTTTCATTATGTCCGAATAGATTTTCAACATTTAGATCCCATACTGGAGGCTCCACAGCGCAGTAAATATTTTGGCAGTGAAGTAACTATTTATTGATTTATTTGAGTGAACCACACACGTGACTTCAAATTTGTGGAGCAGAATGATTTTTTTCCACATAATTTGTTGAACTGGGTCATACCTGGCATGTAAGAGCACCTTTAATTCAAGCAGGGTTTTTTAACCTTTTTTGTGCCACGAACCTTTTTGATTGTCCTATGATGGCTATGAACCCCTTTGATTGTCCAGTGATGTAATGTAACCCATTTTTTACCATTCGCGTGCACCTTGCGGGTATTCGCGGCCATGCGCAGGAGGCAAAAAAAAATTCGAGACGCCTACCGCGCAGCTAGGAGAGCTGGCTCCTTTTTCTCGCGGCTTTCGTTGTGTTAACATGTGTCTTTGTCCAGCATCTTTTCATCCACGTTTTTGTAGTTTGACGCTGTTTTTTATATCATTTTTGTAATTAATAATGGCATGCAAGCGTAGTGCAAGTGTTTTGGTGAGTGTGCACGAAAGCTGTGATGAGCCTCAGTGATAAAGTACGCGTGTTAGACAAACTTCTTTCTGGGATATCTGCATGACATTTTCTTTATTTCTTAATTTATTTTAAACGTTCTGTATACATGTTTTCAATGTTTGTTTTCCAGCGATATTGTAATAATATGTATGTGTGTGTTTGCGTGTGGATGTGTGAATGAGTGAATGCGTAGGGACAGTGTGAGTGAGTTAGTATTGAAACACCAAAAGATTGTACATACTACACTATTACAAAGACAACAGTGTATAAAATACATTTATATATGAACAGTACAATAAATAAGCTGTTTTTTACAAGACGGGTACATAAAATGATGAGTTTATAATAAACGGTAGCAATAGTGTATAGTGTATGGTGAACAGGGTCCCGCAGGAATCTGACCCCTTTTTCCAATAGGATCAATGGTTCCGTATTTGCAAATTCCGTATACGCTGGAATTTCCAGGAACCTAACCCCCGTGAATAGCGAAGATTAACTGCATATGTGTGTGTGTGTATGTGTGTGTGTGTGTGTGTGTGTATATATATATATATATATATATATATATATATATATATATATATATATATATATATATATATATATATATATATATATATATATATATATATATATATATATATATATATATAAGCATATAATTACTGCAATTGTAAGGTTTATTTAAAATCATAGGACTTTATAAAATATCAGATTATGATAATTGTACGTAACCGTACAAAAAGAAATGTTTTTTTTTTCAGTGAGTCATTTAAAAGAATACATTCTGAGAATCATTTGAAGGCCAAGACGCCGAGCTCCCAGCTGTACAGGTTGGAGCATGTTGGACAGATGTGAGTGACACTGTGAATAATGAAGACGACAGTCAAGAAGTTATACACTTTTATAAATGGATGCTTGCGCACAATCGAAGTGTTAAAATGGTGCGACAATATCATCACTGAAGAATGAATGGAATAAATCAGACAAATAACGGTAGAAACGTCTGTGAGAAGCAAGAAGCAGGCGTTAGAAAGGATACACTCTGAGGAACACATTTGGTATCTTTAATAGGCAGGACTTTTTTTTTAATTCCCAGAGTAAGGAAAAACGAACATAACAAAAAGAAATAAAAACACATGGTACCGTAAAAGAAATTAGAAACACAATTAAGAGGTATAAAGAAAACACGGTAAGGCCTTGGACTGATGGCGCACGATGAGCTTGCTCAGGATATGATAACAGGAAACTGAAGGGTAGATTAATAAACTAATTTTCAGTAAAATTCAGTGATATATAGTGACGTCACTGAAGGAGGTTCAATGGGTATTTGACTCCTGTTGACTTTTAATCTAAACTTGTGATATAAACTTGTGATATAAACTTGTGATATAAACTTGTGATATAAACTTGTGATATAAACTGGGTGCACAGCTAGTATCGCGTTGATGGAAAAGTTAATCAAATAGCAGATACTGCTGTAGTGGAGTGAAGTCTTAGAGACTTTTCCAGATTAGGTGCAGTTTTTGTGATTAGGTTACCAGTTTCCTTCCTCGCTACATTTGCCTTCTCTAACTCAAGAGCAGAGTCACGCACCCATTTACAGCTGGGTAGATAACACAACTAGATTTCGAACCCGGAACCCGTTAACTTTTCCGCGGCAGGTTATTTTGTTTTTAATTAGTTCATCATAAATGTAGTTACTTCTCCAATACTTAGTGGAAGTGCGGAAAAAAAATTGTGTTAGATATGAGAGTTCCCAGCAAAATACTAGACCGGATAATCATCCAGAGAATTTCAAAAGCAGTTGACTTTAAACTGAGGAAAGAACAAGCTGGTTTTAGAAAGAATAGAAGATGTGCAGATCATATATTCACCCTCAGGAACATTATAGAGCAGTGCTCAGAATGGCAGAGACAGCTATACATTAACTTTGTTGATTTTGAAAAGGCTTTTGTCAGCATACACAGGGACAGCCTATGGAAAATACTGAGGCCTTATGGAATTCCCACCTGCATTGTTTCCATCATAAAAAGCCTCTATTCTAACTTTACGTGCAGTGTTGGATTGAGTAATGTAACTTTCGAAGTGAAAACAGGAGTAGATTTTTGATAGGGGAATTAAGACTTGGGTTGGTCCCTTCTGAATAGATATAGAATAGGTGATAGTTCAGTGAGAGATGATAATAGAAATAGATTTACACGAGTGAGATGGTAGAAATTTATAGAGGCTGTCCCTGAATTCGAGAATATTCTCTCTTCAGCCTATCTTCTACAACAGATCTAGAGGAGTCAGACAGTCTATAAACTATATATATTGAATATATATATATATATATATATATATATATATATATATATATATATATATATATATATATATATATGTATATATATATATACCACTCACGTGCACACACACACAAGTGACGACAGTTAGACGCACAGACGGGGAAAAACTATAACAATGATTATATAAATATTTTGGAACGAGCTGACCGACACGCTGATTAAGTTTAAGTGAATTTTAATTATCATAATACAATTCCATCTTCTTCTTCTTCGATCCTTAACCACCGACCGTCAAAACAGTCAGTGGCCATCACGCCTAGTGGCGTCTTGTAGGGCAACAACAAATTGATTCCACTTTGCACGGTCGGTGGCCATCCTTCGTACAGTGCCCCAACTCTGGTTCATTCTTTGCATCTCAGCCTCCACATTCCTCCGCCAAGTTGTTTTTGGTCGGCCTCTCTTTCGCTTTCCTTCAGGGGTCCAAAGCATAGCTGTTCTTGTGATGTCATCGGGGTCTCTTCTGAGGACATGACCAACCCAGCTCCAGCGTCTGCCAGCTATGATGGTGTGCATGTCCTCTTGCTTGCTACGAGTAAGCAGATCTTGGTTGGTGATGGTATTCGGCCAAAAGATGCGGTGAATTTTTCTTAGGCATGTTGTGTGAAAAGAGGACAATTTTGACATTTCCTTCTCTGTGACTATCCAGCATTCCGCACCATAGAGAAGCACAGAAAGCACGCAACTCTGGTATAATCTTAATTTTGTGCTTGTGCTGTATTGGGAGGACTTCCAGATGTTATTTAGGCTAAAGAAGGCTGTTCTTGCCTTATTCATTCTGATGTTGATGTCTTTGCCTGCCCCACCGTCTGGTGTTACTATGCTTCCTAGGTATGTGAAGGTATCTGTCTGTACCAATTGCTGATTCCTTACTGATATGGGCTCAGGGTTGCTCACATTGAGCGTCATGACCTCAGACTTCTTTAAATTGATGTTCAAGCCCACCTGCTGGCTGAATTTATTAAGTCTATCCGTTTTTTCCTGGATGTGTTGATGTGAATGTGCCAGCAGTGCAATGTCATCTGCATATTCCAGATCTTCCAATGTAGAAAATGTAGTCCATCTTATTCCTCTTGGACTGCCTCTGTTGTCTGGCGCATCACCCAGTCTATGACTGTTAAAAAAAGAGTGGTTGATAAGGGGCATCCCTGTCGTACTCCTGTCTTCACCTCGAAGGTTAGGTTGCTCTGCCCAACACTACACGTAAAGTTGGCATAGAGGCTTTTTATGATTGACACTATGCAGCTTGGAATTCCATAAGCCCTCAGTATTTTCCATAAACTGTCCCTATGTATGCTGTCAAAAGCCTTTTCAAAATCAACAAAATTTATGTAAAGCTGTCTTTGCCATTCTGAGCACTGCTCTATAATGTTCCTGAGAGTGAATATATGGTCTACACTTCTTCTGTTCTTTCTAAATCCTGCTTGTTCTTTCCTCAGTTTGTAGTCTACTGCCTTTGAAATTCTCTGTATAATTATCCTGCCTAGTATTTTGCTGGGAACTGAGAGAAGAGTGATTCCTCTCCAATTATTGCAGACTGCAAGATCTCCCTTCTTGGGCAATTTGACAATTATTCCTTTGTTCCACTCTGATGGTGTTGTCCCCGTTTTCCCACACTTGTGCAAATAGTGGTTCTAATAGTTCTGCTGCTAGCTCAGGGTCTGTCTTAAATAGCTCTGCATTTAAGTTATCATGGCCCGGAGCTTTACCGTTCTTTAACCCTTTGATTGCTGTGATGATTTCTTCTTTTCGTGGAATGTCTGTATTTACATCTAGATCGTTTTCAGCCTCAGGAACATTCAATTGTGTCTCTGGTATTTCCTTGTTCAGAGTTTCTCTGAAGTGCTCTGCCCATCTTGTTTCCTGTCCCTCTGCTGTCTTGATGAGATTTCCTTGCTTATCTCTTACTAATGTAATATTGTTTGCACCTTGTTTTCCGCTGATGAATTTAGTTATTTTGTATACTGTGCTTTGTTCATTTCTCAGTGCTGCCTCTTCTGCCTGTTTTGCAAGATCGTCTAGGAAATTCCTTTTGTTGGCTCGGGGTTGGCGTTTAACTTCCCTGTCCAGCTGGCTGTACTGTTCGCTATATAGTTGCTTTAACCTGGGGGACTTCGCTTCTGTTTTCTTTCTTTTCATTTCCTTTCTCATCTTTATGGTGTTTAGTGTTTCTGGTGTTATCCAGTCTTGCTTCTTCCTTTCCTGGAATCCTAAGCATGATTTGCTACTTTCCTTATATACTGTTGAAATGGTGTTGAAATTCTGATCTATATCATCGTCAATGTCTTTTCTTGGCTTTTGGCAAATTGATATCGTTTCTTAATGTCGGCCGCAAAAGCTTTTCTGGTAAGGGGGTCCTTCAATTTGCTGATGTCAAACCTTTTCTGTGTAGTTACAGTTGGTCCAGCCCTTCTTAGTTTCACTTTCAGTTTTGCTACTACTAAATGGTGATCACTTCCCACATCTGCACCTCTTCTTACCTTCACATCTTGTAATGCATGTCTCCATCTACCGTTAACCATGATGTGGTCTATCTGGTTTCTGTCCCGACCATTTGGTGATTCCCATGTTAACTTGCGAATTTCCTTATGTGGGAAAAGTGTTCCTCCAATGACCAGGTTGTTAATGCTACAGAAACTTATTAGCTTATCCCCATTTTCGTTTGCTGTTCCGCTGCCGCATTTCCCCATTGTTCTTTCATTATATGTATTGTGTGTACCAACTTTCGCATTGAGGTCTCCCATTACTATAACAAGATCATATCTAGGTGTGTCTTCCATTTCTTTCTGCAGTTGTTGATAGAATTCATCCTTGACCTCCTCATCGCTATCATTCGTTGGTGCGTAGCATTGTATTATTGTAGTGTTGGTGAATCTCCCTCTCAATCTCAATCGTATCAGTCTGTTGTTGATGGGTTTCCATTCCAGTAATGTCCTTTCTATCCCTTTCTGTAGAATAATTGCTACGCCTTCACTGTGCTGTCCATCCTCTCTTCCAGAGTAAAGTACTGTTTCTCCTGTTGCTGTTTTAACTTTTCCTGCCCCTGTCCATCTGCTCTCACTTATCCTCAGGATGTGTAACCTATAGTTTCTCATTTCTGCCGTGACCTGTCTTAGTTTACCTGTCTCGTACATTGTCCTGACATTCCAAAATCCTATTCTTGTATCCTGTTTTGCGGTCAAGATATCCGTTTTCATGTCAGTGGCTTCCTTTCGGCTTTCACCACTGACAGTCATACGAGCCACAGACTCCGAATGTCCATCCTGCAGCAAAGTTTGTTCATTTGATGTTGTTTCCGTAACTTCATTATTTTTTTTACATAGACAGGGGTGTCAGCCCTATGCTAAACCCCCCAACCTGGAGGACCAGGGTACCAGCTTTTGTCTGACCCCTACCCACACAGACCAGTCCAGCTTGGTTGAACCTACCAGGAGTAAAACTCCCACTGGCATAGCTCTGGGGATTGTCAGGGTGCGCAAGCTGCCATACCGCTACAAGGTATAGGTACCATTGATGGCAGAAAATTCCATCACAACACATAAAATTACATCAAACATATACAAATAGTTATAAGTCAATTAATTGCTATAAGAATGATAGAGCCATTGGTATGATCTTTTCCCTCGATGTATAGCCCACAGTCCTGTTAGAAGAAAAGTGATAGCCCCAAAGAGTCACGGATACATATGCTTTAGTCTAAGATTTCCCTTTAAAGGTATGAACCGACTTTGATACTCTGATCTATCCTAAGGAAAATATTGTTAGCAACATAAACTTGCATAAAGAAATTTAAGACAGCAAAATGGGTGCTAAAATACAACAATAAAGGAATCACTCAGTCCTGCATTCACTCTATTCAGTCAGCCGTGATCACTAGCTTGCATTTGTACTTACAGCTTTGGTAGCATCTTCTGGAAAAAATAATTTTTAGGACATGCACGTACAGAATCTCCAAGGTTAGTCATTGGCCAAGGGAACCCCAGCTCCACAAAGATAGGTTGAATTCACTACTTCGGGGAACGTTTCCTTGGTTCTTCTTATTTTAGGATATCTGTTTCTGTCACATTAAAATTGTCCAGGCACGAACGTTAACAGCGAGCAAAGTGTCAATAGCTTAGATTTCTAGATATTAGGAATGTCAGGTCGGTGCCTTCTCTCAGTATAGGACTTTATTTAGTCACACCACCACTAGTCAGAGCTCCGTCGGAATGTTACTGATAGTAATATTTTACTTGCCACAAGGGCTGAAAGGTACTTGAGGTTTTTCTCAGGAAGAATTAAATCTGGCTCGATGGACCCGTTACTTCATTTAATCTTAAAGTTCATGTAATGGGTACTATGTCGTTCTGAATGTCAGCGCAATGCCAGACAGGTTTTACTTTATACACCCAAGTCTTTAAGAAAAAAAATGTTTATGTTCTTCACAGATATTTCTCCGTACTAAAACCGTTGGTAAAGTTGGGCTACCCCAGTTTCACTGAATAAAGAGAAAACAACATATAAAATACTTATACATACTATTCCTCGGTTATAACTTACATTACAAACTGCAAGCGTAGAGCTTGTCTTATCGTTTAAAAATCCCGTGAAATAAGTTATATATTCATAAAATCAGTCATCATGAATTAGAAATACATACGTATTTCGTCAATACTCAATGATGAATCAGTGCAGTTATAAGTTAGTTTAAAATATTCTCGACTGATTTACTAGCAATTTAATTAAATTTATCTATAGCTGCATGAGTTTAAGCTAGAAATTATAATTTATTTTGCTATCCACTGAAACACGTCACTAGAGAAAATACCGGACTTATACATTTAATTTCTTCTGCACAGAAATCTAGCTAGTGAAATGAAATAAGCGATTATCACTGAATCACTCAACACTGCTAGATATATAATATATTTACCTCAACACAGAACTACTAAGAACTAAATCCACTTCGACCAACTAAATGATGCTTCTATTAACAGAGATCTTTAGAAATCGAAAGCTAGGTCTCAATCGACCAACTAAATGATGCTTCTATCAACAGAGATCTTCAGGAATCGAACGCTAGATCGTTCTAGTCTTGACTGCGGAGCACTGCGTGAATGAAGTCTAAAACTCTGGTTTATATCTTAAACAGACAAAGGATGCGCGCTATTTTCAAAACCCCCGTCTCCCCTCTCCTCTTAACACTTCACATACTTAGACGCTGGCCATAACTGCCAAAACGCGTCTTCACACCTCACGCCGACATGTCTCATTTCTGAGCGATGCAGATGGCAGTTTCCACACCTCACGCCGAGAAACTTAGCCGAAGAAAACTCGTGTCAGATGAAAATGTAGACAAATGTCTGCTCTCTATGTCTGACTAGACGAATTCTCACACTATTTCGTCTCGTCCAGGGACTGACATATTACGCAATAAAATGCGTTACAAGTACGAGAAAGAAACGGCAAAGTCAGAATGGGACAGTAATATTTTGTCGCAAACGAACGAATGCGAAAAACAGGAGAAGGATAAAAGAGCGATAATACAGTAGAAGACACGGGTAGAAAAAGAAAGAATATAGAAAATTTATTAATCATAAATCTCTTTGCGACAGCCCCTTATCAACAAAATTATTCTTCACAGCCGTAGATTGGGTGATGCGCCAGACAACAGGGAGCATTCCAAGAGGAATTAGATGGACAACGTTTTCTACACTGGAAGACCTGGAATATGCAGATGAAATTGCACTACTCGCTCAATCACATCAACAAATCCAAGACAAAACCGATATACTGAATAAGTATGGCCAGCAGGTTGGCCTGAACATCAATCTGACGAAGACAGAGGTCATGACACTAAATGTGGGCAATCCTGAGCCAATAACAGTAAGGAGCCAGCAGTTAGAACAGACAGACACATTTACTTACCTAGGATGCATAGTAACACCTGACGGCGGAACAAGCAAGGACATTAACAACAGAATGAATAAAGCGAGAACAGCCTTTGCTGGTCTCAACAACATTTGGAAGTCTTCCCGGTACAGCACAAACACCAAATTAAGACTGTATGAGAGCTGTGTACTTTCTGTGCTTCTCTATGGTGCGGAATGATGGAGAGCAACAGAGAAGGAAATGTCGAAACTGTCCTCCTTCCACACAATCTGCCTAAGGAAAATTCTCCGAATCTTTTGGCCAAACATCATCAGCAACCAAGAACTACTTATTCGGAGTAACCAGGAGGACATGCACACCATCATAGCAGGCAGACGCTGGAGTTGGGTTGGCAACGTCCTCAGAAGGGACCCTGACACCATCACAAGAACAGCTATGCTGTGGACCCCCGAGGGAAAGCGAAAGAGAGGCCGACCAAAACAACTTGGCGGAGAACTGTGGAAGCCGAGATGCAAAGAATGAACCAGAGTTGGGGCACTGTACGAAGGATGGCCGCCGACCGAGCAAAGTGGAATCAATTTGTTGCTGCCCTACAAGACGCCACTAGGCGTGATGGCCACTGACTGCTTTGACGGTTGGCGGTTATGGATCAAAGAAGAAGACGAAGATAACACAACTAGATTTCGAACCCGGAACCCGTTAACTTTTCCGCAGCAGGTTATTTTGTTTTTAATTAGCTCATCGTACCTTGTAAATGCATTTACTTATTCAATATTTAGTGGAAGTGCGGAGAAAAAAATTGTGTTAGATATGTGCATTGAAGCACTCTTGATCGGTTTCACTTTTAAAAAAAAGTATTTTCGTTTATCATGTAATTGCGAATTGTGTCTTTTTACGTTGGAGGCTGTGGAACTGGAAATGTACAAAAACCCAGTTGACGTTAAACTATCACAGAATAACTCACGTCATCCCTTGTCTGGGATCATACGTGTCGAGGTGTCACAATTGTGGAACCTACCGACAAAAATAGACGATCCGGGAAAGTGGGTTATATCCAGCCAAGTTTTAGTTTTGTGTAATTCTTTCAAGTCCATGGGCTATACCTATTTTGTTGTAGCCAGTATAACACGAAGTCTTTTCCTGATGGATGTACTGAGCTGTCATGGAAGTAACATATTAAGATTATAACAGGTAAAGTATATAATATAGTTATATGGTCATATTGTAGGGCTCGCAAGTCAGAAGAACAACAACCAAGGAAGGAGTCGTGAATAACCAAACCACAAGGGTTTTTTTTTTATATTTGGACATGCGCCCTAATGTAACCGACGTACTCTGTGTATAGGATGAATGGGGTGCGCCTCCCAAAATGAGGCAACATTTTATTTTTTAAAATAAAATATAAAAAAAATGAACCAAGACGTTTCAGACTTTCATAACTGAGTCATTGCGCAGAATATAAGAATTAATAAGGTATGACATGATCGTCTATTTGGAACTGATGACAAGAGCCAAACAATGCGCCAGTAGACAAGAGACTGAAAGAAGACGCTGGCGTTTGATGGGGCACACATAGAGAAAAACTTGTTGATATCATTACAAGGCAGTACTTTTTCTGGAATCCACAGGGTAGGAGAGGTAAAGTGAGTTAGAAAAGCGCACGGAGAAGGGAACTAGAGAGAGATAAAAAGACATGGACAAATCTTGAAAGAAAAGCACAGGACAGGAACATTTTGGCATGGATTTATTGAAAGCTTATGATCCATAGGGTGATGATGATGATGATGATGATGATGATGATGATGATGATGATGATGATGATGATGATGATATTGATAATGATGATTACATAGCGATATAGCTAAACGATAGTGATTATACGAGGTATCTTCAAAAAGTTTCCGGAATAGTCGACTCATGTTTGAATGAGTCATTATGTCATGGAGATTATAGTTTTATAAGTTGGTAGTGACTTTGAGGAAATGACATGGCTGGTGTAACCTTCACATGTACTCTCGAACAGAAGTTACAGAAGTTTGTTTGTGTGGTGTGCACGTAGCATCGTCGGAGTTGAAAATGTCCTTGATTGAACAATCTACAAATGTCAAATTTTGTGTTTTGCTTGAGAAGTCACCCTCAGAGACAGTAACTTTGCTTAATAAAACATATAGTGATACCGCAATGAAGAAATCGCAAGTTTTTGAGTGGCACAAGCGTTTCCGTGAAGGTCGTGTTAGTGTCGATGATCATCCACGTAGCGGACGACCGCCTACCTCGATAAACAATGAAAACATTGAGCGTGTTCGGAACGTTGCTCGTGTTGACAGAAGACTTAGTGTAGAGAAAATAGCCTCAGAAGTTGGAATATCAGTTGGAAGTTGCCACAGTATTCTCCACAATGAACTGCACATGCACCGTGTTTCTCAACACATGGTTCCCAAAATGTTATCTCCTGAACAGAAAGAAACGAGATTGACACTGGCAGGAGACCTAATCACTGTGGTTGATCAAAATTTTCTCAATAACATAATCACAGGAGACGAGACTTGGTGTTTTTTGTACGATCCTCAGACAAAACGTCAGTCCTCTGAATGGAAATCACACTCATCTACCCGGACACAGACATTTCGTTTGGACAAGAGCAAAGGAAAAGTTATGTTGGAAGTTTTTTATATTCCCAGGGTATTGTCTACCATGAATTCCTTCCTGAAGACCGAACGGTTAACAAGGAAATGTACGTTGATATCCTCCGTCGTCTAAGAATATGTTTGATCAGAAGGAAAGACCAGAAAAATGGAGAACAAACAGTTAATAGAATTTCCACACACGTGAGATGACAGAGTGCGCCAGATATACATTGATCCCTGACTGGTGAAAAGAAGACTTCTCTCTAATCTCAGTACCTCGCAACGCACAATGTGATTGCCCTGGAACATCGTCCATATTCTCCACCACCGCCTTACATTTTTTCTTATATTCCCTCGCCTAAAATCGGCACTGAAAAGGGCAGAGATTCACGTGGATGCTGAGGGTTATCATCAAGCGTGGGAAACAATATAACTGAGAGAGGTGTCAAAGAATGGGTTCTGAATGTTTCCGAACTGACCTGTACACGATTATTGGCAGAGCGATTTTAGTTGCAAAATCGGCTCACAACTCAAAGAAAGTTTTTTCAAGGAAATGTAGTGTACAATAATTGTCAAATTGTTAATTATGTCTGCTAATAATAATAATATAGTCTTTAAGCACCAAAAACACGGCGCATAAGGCAGAAAACCATGCTCTCCAGGATTTTGTTCGTTGTGACGCCAGTCACAACTCTTACACATTTTTAGTCTAACGTTCTTCCTTCTCTTATTATATCTTCGTAATTATATGCACAGAGTTTGAAAAAAATCTGATTTTAACCTAAGACTTAAAACACAGGAACTCAAGTGAGCGCCTTAGCAACAAATTCTGCAGTTTGAAAAAAAACAAATAGGGACATCAACCGATATAGTGACCATCGTCTTTTCCTTATGTAGTCGTACAGACTCATTATTTCCGCCTATGGCCTTCTACTTATTTTGTCACGACTTAGTCTCCTGAATTCTTTCCACACTGATTTTCATGAGTTTTCTAAGACATTTGTTCTCAAAAAAATGCAGCTTCTTCTGCCAATGATTTTGTTATTCCCCAACTCTCAAAAGCCGTATGTTAACACTGAGATAACATTTGAATTAAACAGACAAAGCTTGGTATGTATATTCAATGATCGTTAATTTTGATCCAAATGTTAGTCACCTAATAATCTATTCCAGGCGCGGGAGCTTAGCAAAGCACAGTGTCAATTAGCGTATGGTTTCTCTAGAAATGATGAATGTCACCAGGTCTGGTGCATTTTACTGCCTAAATAATTGAAACTTTCAACTTTTTCTGTAGTTTTTCACCGTTCACATGATTTCAAAGGTCTCGTTACAAAAATATCATAGCTTTAGTTTTCGGGCAATTTATTTAATACTAGAAGTATTTTTAACGCGAGCCAGAGGCAGGGGAAAGATTATTTAGAGCTTCTTGCGGATTGTCTTAGAACTTAAGAATGCTACATCACATGCGAAATCCAGGTCCCCCAGGAATTTTCCATCATTCACATCTTTGAACCTAATTGTTCATTGTGGATATAGTATTTCTGGCATAACTCCAATGCAATAGCTCATTCCTGTTAGACCAGTGGTGACATAATGAAACCCTTGTTTCACCTGTTTCTACTGTAGGGGACATTCTATTATTCACTTTATTTGTTGGAAACTACTATCTTGCTTGTGGAGGGAAATGTTATAGCGCTTTGATTATATTCACATATTTTGTTGGAAATCATAGATTGTAAGTATCTTCCACAATGATGGGCGAAATGTAGACTATCATAAGGTTATAAAACTTACATTTACGGAAGGTGATAAGCAGAGAGCGATTGCCTTATCCATTTGAAACTTCCCGTACGTAATTGTTCTTAGTGTTAATAAATCAGCAATACATCATCGAATTCGGCCTGAAACGTGCGTATTCCGTCTCTGATCTCATCGCAGGCATCAATTTAGAGTCTGTTTCTAATATCATTGTGTTAGTTTAGAATAATAACACTCCGATGGTACTGAGTTAATTTAGATTCATAAATACATTACACGCCTAGTTATTACAGCTGATAGAAATCATTTTATTCTGCTTTCCACGGTTTAATGCTTTTTACAAAAATTAATAATCCTTACCACTTTATGTGGTGGTTGTTCTGCGCTCAGAACTAGATTAAAATGAAATAAGCGATTAAAATTAACACTCACAAAAGGTTCTTGTCATCTAACTGCTATTAATTATTTCAACCACTGAAATTTCGTCAACTTCCAGCAATAGCTTTAAGAAATTTTGAAAAATCTTTTTGGAACGGCTTTTGTTCGATCAAATTTCGTAAACAAACGTGATCTTCGCTAATCAGCAAGTTGTTTGGCAAGGTGGTTGTGGGTCTTTCGATTATTAAAATCAGGTGTTACTGTTGGTGGTGGTCTGTTTAGCACCTCCATGAAGTGCTCAGCCCATCTCTTCATTTGTTCTTTTTCTACGAAATTGAATCTCCCTAATGTCCTTATAACACCTTCGTTCCCGCAGTATCGCTGGTGACACAGTTGTTTTGAGGGCTTGCATGAGTTGCACCTACTATTACCAGTTCTTGCAGTGCGGAGTGGATTTCAGCTTCTACGGCCGGGTTTTTCATTGACGAAAAATCTCATTCGAGTTTTTTGTCTTCACTTCTGTTACTTTAACAAGTTTATGTCCCTCGGGTGAATTTTCAACTGCATTATGTGACCTGCCAGGGACTAATAGTCTAAGTTTTTGCTGTTTTCCTTTCTATTCGTCCGACCAGCGCGGACTGACATGTACGCAATACCTCTCAGGTCCATTTTTTCTTTTTATGTAGAAAGGTAAACGGTGGTCGCTACTGCTGCTTCTGAATCATATGCAAATAATATTCTCACGTGGTTTGAAATTTAGTATCAGGAAAACGTGAAATACTTGGTGATAATAATATCGTTGTCAATTTTGGTGAAAGAATCGAAAGAAGTTAGTTCATTTTGAATATAAACCCTCCGTTACATCTATTTGATTTGCATTCTGTGTACACTATTTTCTAGAAATTTATTTCTGTTGATATAACGTCTTCAGTTTAATTCTCAGTTTAGCTATGCAGAGGTTTATGATCGCTTCCGATCTCTGCACCTCTGTATGCTCTGACGTCTTGAACTGATGAGCGAAATTTAGCGCTTACGCAGAAGTGATCTATCTGGTTCTTAGTTCTGCCATCAGGTGAATTCCATGTTATCTTGTGGATATTCTTATGTGGAAAGATGGTGTCTGCCACAACGAGGTTTGATATTTCACAAAGTTCTAGAAGTCTTTCGCCATTTTGATTCATACAGCCTATGCCATGAGTACCGAGATATCTTTGTACTCCATCGTTGTTGTCACCTACTTTGGCGTTAAAATCGCCCATGACTGCTATTATGTCATGCTTGGTATTGTATGTCTATACAATACACAAAGTCCGGGAATTCTTTGAAGCTACCTCGTATAGAGTATTAATTATTGTATTTAGAAAGTCTTACTCACAAGAATGTGATGATACAGTATAACAGTTATCTTATAACGATGGTCGCTAGAGGGCAGTGGTCACTCAAAAAGTATTGATTATTAATTTTAAAAGTCCGCCAAAACATGACGCCAGGAACGGGGGAGGGGGACATAATAACTTTGTTCTCTTTCTGCTGCATGTCCTCAAGAAGGCACTAATTTGTTTGTAAGTCAGTTCATTCCTTTCTATTCCATGTCTATTTCATTGGTCTTTGTAGTCAAACTGTTTCATGACTTATGGTCAGTGGATAATACACCATGAACAAATATTAAGGTTTGGTGTGTGTAAAGGGATAATTTGATATGGTAGATGGTTTAGATCTATCTTCCCTCTCCGAGTTCATTTAGAGTCCTCTGTAGCTGGATTTTAGTGTCCAGCCTGTCTAGGGTATAATTTTCATTAGGCCTTTCAGTCCAACTTTTTAAACAGTCTTCAAAACGTAAAGCTAGTCTTCAACAGTAGAAAACTCCATAATGCCTGGCTGGCGTTTAGACAACATTTAGTTTATTACACGACGTAGCTCCTAATTGAAGGCATCCATAAAATAGTCAATGGCAATCTCTAGCCAGTCCATAAGATCAGTCTATCGTCACGTAGACTACGGAAACAATGTCAGAGGCATATTGCTGAAATATTTAATATATAGTTCCACACACATTCCTCTCCTTTCAGCAATGACTTCTCCGTTTAAATATCATCAAGCTTAGGCTCCAACTGTTGGACGACCTAGCTGATATAAATGACAAAACTGTGTAACAAGAGTAAACTATCTGGAGCTCGTCCAAAAACACGTCTTTCTCACACGGAGGATACACAGCGAGATAGGCCGACTTCAAGATCGAATCTTTGACCTAAAGCCGGCAAAGGATCGTCTGCTCGAAAACAGCAGACAATATGACGTACTTCCGTGGTAGTCTGGGCAACGCTTATCAACAAGGAAATGAGTACATAAACCCTGTCGAGTGCGATAGAGCTTGTTATGATTTTTACACATAACAGTGTGCTCTTCTAATGGTTGGTCAAATTAGCTTTCACGGCACAATGCGCGCTTTTTCTGTATTTTCCCGAAAAGCTGCGGGGATTTTTTAAATTGTTTGTTACGGGACGTTTAACTTAGAGAATTAGTAATATGGTAATGATAGTTATTACAAAGTAAAGACAGCGTGTGTAGTCCCCGGGGGTAACAAAGAAAAGACTATATGGGTCCCGTGTAGTCCCGGGGGGGTGGGGGGGGTAACAAAGTAAATACTCTATATGTCCCATCTAGTCCCCGGGGGTAACAAAGTAAAGACTGTATGTGTCCCGTGTAGTCCCTGGGGGGTACCAAAGTAAAAACTGTGTGAGCCCCGTGTAATCCCGCATGTTACCAAAGTAAAGACTGTGTGTGATCTGTGTAGTCCCCGCGGACCTCCGAGGAGGCAAATAAAGAATAGGGCTACTGTTTTCTCTTACATGTCGTAAGAGATGACTAATGTGAGGTAGTGGATGAGGCTGGCAACAGGTAGTGAATGAGGCTGGCAACAGGTCGTGGATGAGCCTGGCAACAGGTAGTGGATGAGCCTGGCAACAGGTAGTGGATGAGCCTGGCAACAGGTAGTGGATGAGGCTGGCAACAGGTAGTGGATGAGCCTGGCAACAGGTAGTGGATGAGCATGGCAACAGGTAGTGGGTGAGCATGGCAACAGGTAGTGGATGAGCCTTGCAACAGGTAGTGGATGAGCCTGGCAACAGGTAGTGGATGAGGCTGGCAACACTGGATCCTGGCAATAGCTCTAGATAAAAATTTTGTCCATGGCTCCCTTCAGGAACTTCATTTCTTTTATTTCTGTCCCTAGTTCTCTTCTCCGTGTGTTCTTTGGTGTTACCATGTCTTACCATGTCTTACCATGTCTTACAATGTCTTACCATGTCTTACCATGGGGATGATAGAACAAGAAATGTCCCGTAAAGCTATCGACAGCTTTCCTAAATGTGTATCTTTTTAATTTATGAGGAACGATATCCCTTTCAACTTGTGACGGCGTTCACCGAATGATGTTTAATGGGCCGCGATTATTTTTAAAATGTTAATTATTTGACAAGGTTTGATTTATTGAAAGTGATAGTTATTTTAGGACAATCATTTATCAAAGTCTGATCACAGAAATAGAGCACTGATTATTATCAAAATGTTAGTTGTTGCAAACAGCTGTGGTCTGTAGAACGTGTTTTTGTTTTGATTTTAATAGATAAAACTATTTTATTCAACCCCTGATGAGTTTTAAATATGATATATTGTGTCCTCTACAATGAATAATATTATCCATTTCCATCACTTGTTCACTGATAACATCCTTTCTAATCACATTTTCAGCCTAATTCTATGGTATAGTGTTTCTCAACCAGTGCTCCACAGAATCCTGGGGTTCCGCATATCATCCTCAGGGGTTCTGGAAGAAATCATTTAGTTAATAAAGGTGTGAAATATCATGAACAATTTCAAATTTCGTACTTACTGAGGGTTATATTGAGTTGTATATGTTTGTGTTCTTCTTTTCCGGAATCAATAAATATAATACGCTTTAAAATAGTTTAATCATTTGTAAACATTTGTACGATCAATAATACTCTTCCTACTTATTTAAATTTCAGGAGACAGAATTTAGCCTGAGTAATAGTAACACCAAGCAGATAAATATAGAAGGGATGTCACAACAGAACATTGCATAAAGAGATACGTTTTTAAAGAGTTCCATATGAAGGCACATTGTATGAAAATATGTACGTATAATATGTAATATGGGATAATATGTACGTAAAATATATATCCTAGAAGCAAACAAAACTCATTTTTTCCTTCGGCTTCTCTCGGTCTAACTTAAATCATCTGTTATAACCTTTTGACCGTTATTTATCAGATATTAATCTGTAGCGCTGTTCTGACTTGCGTCATTCGCTCAATGCCTTTAATACAGCACTTTTCCAGACTTCTTTCTTCTTTGGTCCTTGGCCGCTGCCTGACTAAGCAGTCAGCGGCCATCACACCTGGTGGTGTCTTGTAGGGCATCAACAAACTGTCTTCACCTTGCTTGGTCGACAGCCATCCTTCGTGCAGTTCCCCAGCTCTGGTTCATGCTTAGCATCGCTGCCATTTCAGTTCTCCGTCAGGTGGCTTTTGGCTGTCCTTTTTTGTCGCTTTCCTTCTGGAGTTCATAGCATGGCAGTTCTGGTGATGGCGTCAGGGCCTCTTTTGAGGATGTGGCTAACCCAGTTCCAGCGTCTACCCGCTATGATGGGGTGTATGTCTTCTTGGTGACTCCGAGTTAGCAGTTCAAGACTTCAGACTTGGCACAATTTTGTATATTTTTTTCGTATAATATATGCCATACATAGATATTATCTCTTTACAAATGCACGTTCTTGGTAAAAAAAAAAATAGCGGTAACAGAATTGCATCATTGGGGTTCCGCTGGTTGTGGAAAATTATCTGAGGGTTTCCGGCTTCGTAAAACGATTGGGAAACCCTGCTACTGTGTAATCCAGCTGTTTAAAATTGTGGATGTGTGTTAGTCAAAATTACAATTTTTTCTTATCCTGTTCAGTCGTTACGGAGTAATTAGGCACCCCTGCAGATTCCTCCCCCACCCCCAAAGAAAAAATAGTCATGTAATTTGTAGCAGTAGTTTCTGTAAAACATTATGTAATGTAGACCATTTCGCCAAGTACCAACAGGTCCGAACTGTCGTAACTCCATTTGCTGGGGATGCTAAGTCTTTCAGGAAGTGGCTAGTGGACATGGAAAAATTTGCTTCTCTAATAAACGCTGCATGTGATGAGGACCGCAAAAGAATAGCTTACCTGTCTTCAGATTCTTTGGTAACCGATTTTCTCCGTCGTAGATCTAAAACATATCCCAATGAGACCTTTGATTCACTGAGGAAAGAGCTTGTACAACGCTATAGTGATATAACCGATGGACAACATGCTTGGACTTTACTTCGCAAAATACACCAAGACAGACACGAACCAGTGCAATTCTACGCAGATCGATTACTCAACTTGGCTGAAGATGCTTTTCTAGACGGGAACATCCCTTCTCAAGAGCTTGAAAAACATTTAGTTGGTATTTTTATTGACGGATTAAACGCAGATAATCTTAAACTCCATCTTCTTAGAAAGGATACAAAGACCATTACAGAGACTATTCAACTAGCGGTGACTGAAGAAAATGTTCGTAAAAGGTTCCAGCAACGAATTGGCAGGGAACCAAAACCAGACCATTCCGACGAATTCCATGAGCCGATGGAAATTGGCCACTCAAGACCACATTGGAGTAGGAACAGCTCCCACAGAGTCCATTCAAATTATAATCATCCCAACCAACATGCAGGACAATCTCATTCTCATCAGCAACCCAGAAGACATCAACAGAATGTGCACCAGGTTACTGCCCTTACTTGCTTTATTTGCAAACGCCGAGGACATACTTCTCACGAATGTACACAAAAACAGAGTTACAATCAATACAGAGCACATCCGCATCAGTATGAGAACCACTCACCACGTTATTATTATGCAAATGGTGATCAACACAGACCTCACCCACAACGAAATCAGGCCTTCAACCGAAGCCAGCCCAGATCCTACAACCAAGGTCAGGGAAACGCTTATGTCATGAGTGTTGATTAACACTCGAGTTTTGTTTGGCATGACCAAACCTTATATGTGCCGACTTTAAATAAAAAGTTCAATAAGTTTAACATTAAGTATGTATATTTTATATCATAACTCCATGTTTTATGTATTATTATTAGCGTGTTAAGTAAAGATTATATAAGTATTGTATTAATACATTAACAATTTACATTGCGTATTGCACATTGCTATCCATATCCCTTACTGTTTAATGACATAGTGTATAAACAACTTGTATGTCTCCCCCGTTTTCGGCAATATGAAACTACTAGATCACTCCTTTTAAGAAATAATAATTTTTTTTTCCTTTTTTCGGCTCACATGTATACTGAGATCATGTAATACATTTTTAGTTTAGCTTACAGGTATACTGAGATCTTGAAAAAAAAAACAAAAAACAAAAAAAAAAAATTTTGGCTCACATGTATACTGACATCTTGAAAATTTTTTTTGGCTCACATGTATACTGACATCTTGAAATTTTTTTTTAAATTTTTTTTGGGCTCACATGTATACTGAGACCTTGTAGTTTTGTTTTTCATTTTGGCTCATAAATATATGCCCCCAGTCAATGACTTATACCAGTAACATAAATTTTTCTCAACAATTGTGCATTGCCAATTGCTTCATAAATATATGCCCCCATTTCATATTTTGCCCCAGTATGTATGTTAGGGACTTGATTTTTTTTTAGTTGATAGGACGAAAATGTCTCCACATGGGATACATTTTTGTGGCCCCGGGACTTGTGTGACCGCTTGGCATACACTACAATTAATACGTGTTAAAAACTACATATAATGAGAATAACAACGTTAAAAGCAGTTAAGACATTTGTGCACAAAATACAGTGTCATGACAAGTTCACGGCTTCGGGAAAAGTTGTCCCAGAACAACAAAGTAATAAGTGCCTGTTTATTTAGTGGAAAATTTTGGAAAATTTGAGAGAAGTTGCAAGTCATGGGTTTTTCCGTTGCTAAAGTCGAAATAACAGAGAGTCGTGTGCATAAAAGTCGAAAAGCTGAGAAGAGCGTGTGCAAATGTTGATGTTTGGTGCCGAGTGAAAAATAAAGCATCGTGTGAAAATTGGCGGGAAAAAAGAGTGGGCAGTATATAAAGAGGAGACTTGGGCGATTGACAGGATTCAGGGCTTGTACGGATTTTAGGATACGTTAGGCGAGAGGATTTTTACAGAACTGCGTCTTCGAGATTATCAAGACCAGTTTATATTTTCTTCTGGTGATACAAATTTCATGTTGGATACCATTTTCATTTGTTTTGGATACTCACTACTTTGGGTAAGAAAGAAATACGTGCTTCATTATTGTGCCAATGACATTTTGCTGTTCCAATCACGTTAATAAAATATATTCTATTTTTCTACATTGCTGCGTTTTCCTTGAAACATTACAGTTGGATTATTTGATTAAACCACTATACAAGACATTGCTTTTCACTAACCATAAAAAAGGTACGAAAGAACCCTGGGTTAAGGAAGAATAAAATAAGGTCAAGTATTTCCATCTCAGGCGGTCAGACCTGTAACGGCTTGAACCAAGAAAACGTACAAGAGTTAGCGCTCTTCAAAATATTTACCTGCGGTCAACCATTAACGGAACTGACCCGGTCAGCTGACGGACACACACACATTCTTTTCATTGATGCCGCGACCTGCGCACAAATAGTTGCACGGTCACACTTCCTAGGAAGTGTCAGTAGCTTAATAGCAATCCATCTAGGTTGGATTTCCGGCGGACATTTTTTTTTAAAGTCGTATCTTTTGTTTCAACCGAAAGTTAAAAAAAAAAATGTTAGACGATGTGGGATCGAACTTAATTGGAAAGAAATAATGTTTGCCTGGACAAACGCCAGCTTATAGTCCAGATTTGATAGCCCGAATACTTAAGCTCAAATTGAATGAGCCACCTGGCGGAGAACTGAAATGGCAGCGATGCTAAGCATGAACCAGAGCTGGGGAACTGCACGAAGGATGGCTGTCGACCAAGCAAGGTGAAGACAGTTTGTTGATGCCCTACAAGACACCACCAGGCGTGATGGCCGCTGACTGCTTAGTCAGGCAGCGGCCAAGGACCAAAGAAGAAAGAAGAAGTCTGGAAAAGTGCTGTATTAAAGGCATTGAGCGAATGACGCAAGACAGAACAGCGCTACAATATCTGATAAATAACGGTCAAAAGGTTATAACAGATGATTTAAGTTAGACCGAGAGAAGCCGAAGGAAAAAATGAGTTTTGTTTGCATCTAGGATATTTATTTTACGTACATATTATCACATATTACATATTATACGTACATATTTTCATACAATGTACCTTCATATGGAACTCTTTAAAAACGTATCTCTTTAAGCAATGTTCTGTTGTGACATCCCTTCTATTTAAGACTTAACAATGCATGGTGTTCCAGGAAAATTGTGTAGCAAATGTAGACTATAAAGTTTCGAAAACGTAGATTACCTCATACCCAATTTTTTATCATTCTGAGTGATATTTTCGCCACTGTTTCCTTGATAGATCCAATAGTAAGTACTGAAACGCAAAAACACATCCACGACTTATGAAATTGTAACGAGAGCTTGGGTTGGATTAATGAGTTATAACTTCCGAATTCGCATAATACTCGTATCTGTTTGAAATGTTCCCTACGTGCGAAGTGTTCGCATGGTCACACTTAGTTATTCTATATTATACAATCTGTTTGAATGATGAGGATTATTATTAAATTGTGATGATATTAGACAGTATCTGATAGTTCAGATTGCTTGTAAAAGAGATTAAGACGCCAAAAAATGTGTCTAGCGGAAGGGGCAATGTCAGATGATCAGATTGCCTCCCGTTGTAACTCTCTGTTTAGAGTTTCTTATTATCATTTTGTGACAGGGGCTAGGTGTGGTTGAGGCGAACTTATGTCGACGTGGCTACATCACACCCAAGACCCATGCACTAAGAAAATTTAATAAAGGATCGTTTGACTTCAACTCTGATTCAGCGATTTCTCTCCTGGCGTGTTGCAATCGAAATGCCAGAGAAGATTGAAATTCTAAGCTTTGCGCGTTTAACATCCGGGCGTTTAGCATACCTCTGATTGGCTGTTGTTCTGTCAGCAAACATGACTAATGTTCTTTTTTTTAGATCATGACGAAGATGGCGCTGAGGAAAATGCCGCAGCACGAAGGAGAAAATGACGAAAATGGCGATGTCACAATTGTATAATAAAAATATTTGTTATAGTATTGACAGTCACAGTAGGCCCAGTGGTTAGTGCACTGGCTTCTGAGCTCAGTGGTCGGTCCTCATTTGAGGTGGGATGTTTTAGACACATACTTCTCCGGGGTCGACACAGCCTCATGAATTGGGTACCAGAGTAATTCTGGGAAGGTTAAGACGGCCGGCGTGATGCTGACCACATCACCCCTAGTGTGCCAATAGTCAAGAAAATATGGGCCTAACAACATATTCCGAATATTCCGCAATGGGCGTCTAACGGGATACCTTACTTTAAAAAAAAATAGTATTGTCCAGGGGATCTGAGAGGAGACAAACAAAGTCGATAACTACTGCTCCCTCGGGCGTGTCAGGCCAATAATGTCAGGTTTTATATGAGGCTGGATATCTCATCTTAAAAAATAATCTGCCCCAGAAACCGCTGCTGCTAGAGCTCACGACTGCATTGATGCAGGCGTCCTGAAAGTTCTCCAGCTCCGGTGGTAGCCCATGTGACGGTAAATGCATCCCCTGCTTTGCAGTAGTGGTCCAACAGTGGACAAAACTCAAGAGTATCTAATATGGGCTTCATAGGTATCTACCTTCGAACAAGAATACTCAAGGGTAAAGACACTTCTGTTACAAAGGGAGTCTTCTCAAGATATTAAGTTAAGCGAAAACAATGCTGCTTTTGCTAAGCACGTTAACTCTTTAAGTCCCAATCGACTTTATACAGGGGTTAGACGCGCTTGGCCCAATCAACTTTATAAAGCGTTTAGTATATGTGCCTCTGTTTGAGACTGTTTCTAATTATAACTACCCACAAACCACCCAAAACGTCATTTCCGACTGCAAGTACATTCTTTTAAATACCGCCTGTGTTTAAGAGTGAACGTGTTTCTGTTTTGAGATATTTATTTTAAAATGCACCGGGGTGGCCATTTTTGCTTGGGCCAAACCAACTTTTTTGTTTGGACTGAAAGAGTTAATTCTATAATCTGCCGACATCTTTTGTGAAGGAATTAAGCACTTATTAATTTCAGCTCGTTTAAGCTCCCACCCCTGATTTACTCAGTGGAATTCTATTATTCTAGTATAGCTCTGTTTAGTGTGTGTAGTAAATTGACAGAGACAAATAAGCAGTAACTTTAAAATAACACTGGCTAACAAAAACAAACAAAAAATTTTCTCAAACATTTCTATGTTTTTCTGGTCAATTTTAATGCGGTATTTTTAAATCTGCAAACCGTTTTTCCCTATCAGGTCGGGATCTCTAGAAATACGCAATTGAAGTTTTTTTTTTACAAAACGCATGTAAGTAGGTGTACTTCATCATAATCGGTACATGAACGTATAAACAGTTTTGTGGCTTGGAAATTTCTTTGCAGTCGACTTTCGTCGGTGAATTGCTTGTGCCGTACATTCGCGATGAAGCCATCACCAACAATAATTGGCAACCATGTGAAATTTTTTTCCGTCCTTAGCTTGTGTTATCTCCATGTACGTTGCTTGTTTTCGTGATGGTTTCGTGATCCAATGTTCATAACTGACTTCCGCAGTGTGTCAGGGAATCATGTTGAGCGTTTATAGATACTAGTGTGTTATTTGTTGAAGGGTTGGTATTGTGGGGGTCGTGGGGGGTGGGGATGCCACATTTATGTATGGTTGATTATGGATCGTAAATTTGATAGTAGAAATTATTTAATTACTAATTAATAGTTTTTAAATAATTTTCTATTTAAATAATAGTAATTAGAATAGTATTTTTTAGTTCTATAGAGTTGTTAATTTTTTATAAGTTGAAGATGGAAGAATTAAAAGTAGAGTTAGAGTAGAGTTATGAGATATGTGTAAAAATGGTTGTAAGGTAATTTTAAGAGATTAATTTGTAATTTTATAAATTTATTGAGTATATATAGATTTTAATATAAATAGTTAAGTAAATTGATAATTATATAAAGAATTAGAAAATACCTATAAATAATTACAACAAGTTGATGTTAAATTTATTCTCAACCCCTTCATATTGTATCACAGACCAAACAATTTGATGGAACACAACCCCACCAAACCCCAATTAATATTGAATCTCTCCTTGTTTTTTTTCAGAAACTCAAACAAAAATTTTTGAAACAATTCTCCTAGCAGCATAATATCAATTACTGTCTCGTAAAATTGTCTCGCCCATTAATTTTCCGAAAAGATTATGTGGTGATATATAACTCGATTTTCAATAATAAAGATATTTAAAATATAAGTTTTCATATATTATATATTTGTATAAAATTATCAATCAAACTATTCCATTGATAAACTGTTTATGAGTTTTATATTAATCAAAGAATTTCGAAAAATATGATTTTTTTAAACTTTAAATATATAATATTACAAAATGCGTACGATTCATACGCAAAACAAAGAACAAAATTTAACAAAAAACAGTTTGCTTTAATTATGAGAATTGGTAAAAAATAAAAATAAAAATAATATAAGTACCTATTTGATTTAAAAATTAAATATGGTAAAGTATTAAAAAATAAAATTCAATTTAAAGAAAAGTAAAAAAATGAACAATAAAAATAAAAAATTTATAAGAAAAATCAAGGAAAAAATGAATAAATAAAAAAAAAAAAATAAAAAAAAATTACAAAAAATTATGAATAAGAAACTAAACAATTATATAATTTTATTATATAAATATATTAAAAAAAAAAAATACAATAAAAAAAAAAAAAAAAATCCTTAATAATGTAAAAAGTGTGTCGGACAAAAGAAATGAAAAAAAATTAATTAAAACAAACACCAATAAATAGGCAACTACTCCATACTTATATCAAATATCCGCCAATGACCTATTAGTATCAAAATTAATATAACACGGTTATAGGTAAAACAAACTTCAAAATGCGTATTCCTTTGACAAAAAGTTACAAAAAAAAAAATATGATGAACTATTGAAAATAGAAGTAAACAAAAAAACTTGATTTAAAAATAAAGCTAAAACCACACAAAAAAAAAATTTTACGGTTATTTGAAGACGAAAAATATGTTCAACATAATTAAGCGGAAAACGGCGGTTTTGCATAATAACGCTGAGTATAAGAATGTTCTAGATCAAGAACAAACAGATATAATTTATCATCACATTAAACATGCAAAATTGAAACACCCCCCCACAAAAATAAAAAAATGCAGATTACACTGCGTGATTAAATATTTTTGAAAAAAAACCATCTGTACAATAAGTGAATGCAGAGTGTAATAAAAACACGCTCAAGACACCCAAGATTATCTAATGAAGCGGACCTTCCAACAGAACCCCACACCCACAAAAATAAATGTGGTGCACAACTCTGAAAAATCTTTTAAGAGAAAAACAACAAACCCATGATTTAACTCATAACGGGAACAATGTAAAACAACCCCCCCCCCCCCCCCCAGAAGTTGTTTATATGAAACACCAATAAAGTACACAACCCAAATATGTTAAATTTATATAAAAAAAATAAAAAAAAAAAAAAAACCAAGACGGTAAATTCAATTAAATAAAAAAGAAAAATAGAGGGGGGGTAAAAAAAAAAATTATGTGGTTAAACAAAGAAAAAAAAAAAAAAAATTGTTTAAAATAATTAAAATTAAAAAATAAAAAAAATTAAAAAATAAAAAATAATGAAATTTTAACTAAGATAAAAAAAAAAAAAAAATTAAAAAAAAAATTTATGTTTTTTGAAACATTTTAAAAATTACCACTTTGGGTATTCATGTAATGGGTAATGCAAATAATGTCTTTAAAAATTCATAAAAAAAACGAAATAATAAAAGATTTAACTCGTAAATAAAAAACTCTGAGAAATAAAAAACTACAAAAGTAATAAAATTAACAAATAAGAAAAAATATTAAAATCGTAAAATAAAAAAATATGAAATAAAATAGAAAATACGCAAATTTTGCTTTAGATGGGGGTTTATTTCAAAAAAAACTTGAAATAAAAAATAATTATAATTAACTTTGTAAAAGGGTATAGACCTAATGTAAAAAATGATAAAAAAATAAAAAAAGGGTTTGAAAAAAAAAAATATTGAAATAAAAAAAGGGTATAAACGTAGTTATATATTGTATTTTTTAAAAAACGGTAAAATTTTTTTAAAAAACTTAAATACGAATTATAATATGAAAAAAAACCGGCATTAGCAAAAAAATAGGATAATATAATAAATATAAACAAATGTAAAGGGTTAACCTAACTGTGCAGCATAAATAAATAAATCTTGAAATTAAACCACCCTGTAAAAAAATAGTTAATTTTCAGTATATGTTCCTCTGCACCTCTTTGCAAAAAAAGAAAAAAACCCAAAAGAACAATTTACCAACCCAACACACAAAATATTGTTTTTCATATATTTATCATTGCAACCCTCCTAAATAACAGCCAAAAACAAATATTAAAACCAAAACTGTTTTTTTTCTATTTTTTTTTGTTTTGTTCCTTTTTAAATAAATTCCATAATAAACTAAAAAAAAAACTATACATGATGCCAATAGAAAATAAAAAACAAAAATAAACTAAAAACCCCCCCCCTCACCCCTACCATATAAGTACCACTAATATAAAATTAATTACAATAAATATATATATCCAAAATGAAGTCAAAAAAAAAAATCCTAAAAAATAAAAAAATAAAACAAAATAATGTAAAACTAAAAAACCCCATATTATAACACTATTACAAAAAATATTAGCAAACAAAAATATAACTCAAAAAAAACCCACAAAAATATATTTAAATAAACAAAAACAATAAACAAATACACGAAAAAAATTTTCAACCGCTTCATTAACAGTGATCATCCAAACAAGACGGGATCCTTTCCAGACACTTACAACAAAACAACACTAAAAAAACCAAACAAAACACCATAAACCTAAGTACCTGTCTAAAACGGGGTTTCGCCCACTTTAGGTAAACAAAGTAAAAAAAAATAAAACAAAAAAAAACATGACAAAAAAAACCAAAACAAACAAACACCCCAAAAAAAACAAAAAAACCCAACAACTGGACACAAATAAAAAAAAATCCATACCATTAAAAAAACAAAATAAAACAATTAATTAAAAACCAATAAAAAAAAAATAAAAAAAAACCGTGAAACACATAACACCAACAAACAACAAAAATAAAAAAAAAATAAAAAAAAAAAAAAAACCAAAAACTAACCAAGCAATAACTACAAAATACATAAATAAAAACCATTTTACAAAAAAAAAAAACGAACACCAATCCAACCCCACCCAATAAACACACCCACATAAAACCAAACCAACCCCCCAAACACATCCAGCCCAACCCACAAAACACCCTCTCGCCCCCCACCCCCCCAATTTAACCAAAAAATAACTCCCCCCATCAAGTAACCAGCCCCACAAACCCCCCCCCTCCCCCACTCTCACTGCCACCTCATCCAACCCAAGAAAAACACATAACCCAAAAAATAACCTAAAAGTGGGAACCCACAAAAAACAACCAAATTCAGCCACAATAGCACGAAACCCAATTAAAAAACCACAACCCCACAAAATCATCCCATCCAAACTTTCAAACTCATAAAAAACCAAAAAACTGAGCCCCCAAACTAGTAATAAAACACCATAAAAACCAAGAAAACCACAATTAACAAATCACAAATAAAAAAATAGAAAGTCCACAAACAAACCAAAAAACAAAAAAACCCATAACACTGATGTACATTACCATATCCTCCCCCCCCCCCCCAACCCCCACATGATTTGCAAAAGTCATGGGGGGTACCTATAAATCCACCCCAACTAATGCTATAATTCCACAAGTACCCTCACCCCAATAACCACCCAATAAAAATCCCACCACCCACCCACCAACCCCAAATCCCCAACTTCTTTCCCCTCCATCACCCCCTCAAGGAACTACTTCCCTCAATCCCCCACAAATAAAAAATCCCAAACTCCCCAACACAACTATTACCCCAACTCAAACGCCCAACTCCCCCAACAACCGACTCTAACCCCTCCCAAACCCCCAGAACAAAACCCCCCCACTAACCCCCCCCCCCCCAAACCCCCAAAACCCCAACCCCCCCCCCCCCCACCCCCTCCCCCCCCCCCCCCCCCACCCCCCACGCCCCCCCCCCCCCCCCCACACCCCCTCCCCCAAAACCCCCCCCCGCCCCCCCCCCCCTCCCCCCCCCCCCACCCCCCTCCCCCCCCCCCCCCCCCCCCCCCCCCCCCCCCCCCCCCCCCCCCACCCACCCCCCTCCCCCCCCCCCACCCTAACCCAACCCCCCCCCCCACTACACCCCACAAATCCCCCCCCCCCCCACCCCTTAACCCCCCCCCCCCCAAGTTAACCCCCCCCCCATCTCCCCCACCCCCCCCAACCCCCCCCCCCTCCCCACCCCCCCCCCCCCCCCCGCCTCCCCTCCCCTTCCCCCCCCACTCGCACCCCCCACACCCACCGCCCCCCCCCCCCCCCGCCCCCCCCCCCCCCCCCCCCCCCCCGCCCCCGCCCCCCACCGCCCCCCCCCCTCTCCCCCCCCCCCCCCCCTTCCCCCCCCCCCCCCCCCCCCCCTCACCACCCCCCCCCCCCCCCCACACCCCCCCCCCCCCCCCCCCCCCCCCCACCCCCACCACTTGCTCGATGGAGAATATCCTGAACAGGCCTTATTGTTGTTAATAAATTCGGAAGTCCACATGCCTCGCATACTTTTTCGTCATGTAACGGCGAAAACGCACTGACCTAAGTCACATTTAATGATAACTTGAGAGAGTATCTAAGAGCGTGTTCTGAATGTGTACTTTTCGTTTCATTGACCTGTACGCAAACGAGTGAAACAGGCGTAACGTTCTATTTTGCACAATTACTCTCTTTGACATTGGTTTGGCAAGATTGAATAAGTCGTCCATGCAATGTTGATTCAGGGGCTGGTACAGAGCTTTATACTGAACATGGAAGCAGTACAGAAATATATTGGAAACCACCAGTCGCAAACGATGAGAAGCTACAATCAGAATGACATCGACTAGTGTTGCTACACATTGAATACCAGATAAAACAAGGTAGATAGTCCTATGGACCTTAAATCTTCGATACTTCCAATGGAAAATGTCCATAAACTAAGGCTGATAATTGAGACGGACACAAGAGATTATTTCAGGTATAACTAGTGATAGGCCGAGTATGTGAATGGTCTAATTAATCATAAGAATGGCCCCCATGATCAGTGCCTGAGATGATAAATCAGTAGGCTGTCTAGATAGTCAACCTTCAAGTCGGGGGAGGGAAGAGGCTCGATCAAAGCCACTCCTTTTAGAGGCTTGGCTATAGCAGCTCGTAAAAAGTGGAACAAAGAATTATGTGTGGTTGAATTCACAATGACAGCCAAATCACATACTACTGCTTCAATGTCATCAGTTTCTCAAAGTACTCGACCACTAATAACTACTCTCTGTGTATTATAGACGATTAATTGTTTTTAGATGTTTCATTCGGAGGTACCTTGTACAACTATCGTCACTTAAAGCAGCAACTTCACACTATTCCATTTGTCTGCATTAATACTTTGGTTATTCTCTCTTTCGCAAGGAAAAGAGGTTGGTAAGATCGAAGATCACTATGTATTACCGATATGAATAGTTCTGAATAGGTTAATTATAGTGTTACGCCATCATTCACCGGCTTTACCAAATCTTTCGAGTGAGGAATTCTAACGTTTCTATCAGGTAAAAACTATTCACTTTATGTGGTTCAATTTTCGTCCAACGGATTCTTCTGTTTGCCTCATTCGGGTTTGGCTTCGGAATCACGATCATTTATAATGAGTTCATGAGTCTATGGGTTTCGAACAACGATTCTCAAATAGATTTGTCCCAGACGTACCGAATTCAAGATCGACTTTTCCTAGTTTGACGAAATGTGATATACCATGGATATTTGTCAAGCAGAAGTATGTGACAATCAGTAGTGTTATTTGTCGGTTCACTCACTCCAGATTACTGGCACTGGAAAAAGTGCATCGAACTTATGCAATAGGGCAACGATTTTTTTAACAAAACCTGCTCAATGTTATCATGCACAGTCGAACAAACTGCACTCATTTGGCTTCCAAAAAATTTATGTTGCATCATCAAGCCTTTTGAATCGAACTAAAGTTTCTTACGGTGCTTTCTTTAGTAATTGACTCGTGTCAAAGTTTAGTTATGGTGAACACGATCGGTAAAATATCCGCACACGTAACAGAACAGATCAGCCGAATTTCTGCAACTTCTAGAAGCCATATTTCGCTCAGAATTATTTCAAAATACAGTAATTATTTGAACAATAGCGAAACATATGTCATGCAACTTTTAGCAGTATAAAAAGTAGAATTATTTTGCATTTTATAAATTTTTAATAAGTTATATAGTAAAAATGAAACGGAGCAAATAACGGTTTCCCAAAAATATATTTATTCACAAATATCTTAAGAACCCGATGTGATAGAGATAAACGGATTTCAAATTTGAAATGAGCGCAAGAAACTGACCTAAGAACACTTATTCTTATATAAGAAAGAAAATTGTTGTTTGTCAGTGTAATTAAATCGAAGTTAAATTTATAACATTACAAATAACAAAATTTAATAATCACTTTAGATTTTAACAGTTTGAAAATAAATTGAATAGTTTAGAAGAAATGTTTCATCATTGATTTATAGTAGAGATGATGGGGGAAAAGTTTACATTGGCAGCGTATAATGTTCACTTAGCTGCCAATAGTAGTTTCTGCTCCCGCTGACGGATTCTGTTTACACTGCTCTCGCTCGTCACTGGGCAAGGTTAAAGGCGCCGCACGTTCATAGAACGTCAAAGAGTAACGGTCAAGCTGGCCCTGCGTCTGTCTATAAGATCCTCTTATGATGGCGTCTCGCACAACGTCAGTCCACTTCTACCTTCACTTGGTTCTCCAGAGATAGTACTTTCTGCTGGTACCACCAATAACTATGATAAAGAATGGAAACGAAACGCTCTCCTCAGTATTGCTTTTCCCGAGACATACTTATGAGCCCCCCTCTTCTATTCTACCATCCCAATTATCTCAGAATTTACCCTCGATGAGAATTAAATTTAATCCCTGGGGATAAAACTTTCTTTACATTTAAATAGAATAGTGTTAGCTTTACATGACATTTAAATGAAAAGGTTAATAATACAGATAGAGTCTGTTTACATTTACATCTCCACTGATTGAAAAGTGTTCACAATATAAATTGAATTTGTTTTCAATTATGTTTACACTGATTTGAAAAGTTTGAAACTTTCATTAATTTAAAAAATGAATATTTTCACTTAGACATTTCCACTGGTTTAAAGCTTGAAAACTGTCGTAGATTTTTGATAGGAGAATTAAGACTTGGGTCGGTCCCTTCTGAATAGGTTGGAATGAGTGATAGTCTCAGTGTGAGATAGAAAATACAAAATAGATTTCCACGAGTGAGGTGGTAGAATTGTGATAGAGGCTGTCTCTGAGAGCGAGGAATCTTCTCTCTCTCTCTCTCTCTCTCTCTCTCTCTCACCTATCTTCTACGACAGATCTAGAGTAGTCAGACAATCTAACACATATACATTAAAAATATATATATATCCACTCACGTGCACGCACATTCAAGTGACGACAGGTAGACACACAGACGTGGGAAACTATAACAAATGATTATATAGATATTTAGAACGAGCTGACCAACATGCTGATTAATTTATTGTTAAGTTTATTTATCATTGTAAACTTACGTCACAACATGTAAAATTACATCCAAAAAAAGCATATAAACAAAGTCATAAACAAATCAAGGAATGCTACAAGAACTGGTAGACCCACAGTTATGATCTTCCCTCGATGGATAGCCCACAGTCCCGTTAGGAGAAAGATGATAGCACAAAGAGTCCCAGATACATATGATTGAGTCTAAGAGTTTTCCCCGTTTAAGGTATGAACAGACCTGATACTATAATCTAGTTTAAGGGAAAATATTGTTAGCAAAAACAAACTTGCATGAAGAAAGTTATGACAGCAAATAGGTGCCAAAATACAACGGTAAAAATAACACTCAGACCTGCGTTCACTCTATTCATTCAGCCGTGGCCACTTGCGCACATTTATACTTACAGCTTTGATCGCTGCCTCTGGGAACATAATTTTTTCTAGGACCTTCACACAGACCCGTAAATGCAGTCTCGACCAAGAAATCCCCAGTTCCAAAAAGACGTACTGAATTCTCTGTCTCAGGGAGCGATTCCTTGGGTGTTCTTATTTTTCGGATGTCTGTTTAAGTCACATAAAATGTGTCCAGGCACGAAAGTTAGCGGAGCACAGTGTCACTAGCGTAGGTTTCTAAAAAAAGTGAGGAATGTCAGGTCGGGTGCCTTATCTCAGTATATGACTATATTTGGTCACCACACTACTAGTCAAAACTCTGTCGGAATGTTACTGATATTTTGCTTGCCACAGCGGGCTGATCTGTACTTAAGTGTTATTCTGGAAGAATTAATTCTGGCGCGATAGGCCTTTTACTTCATTTAACTGTTACAGTTCATGTAATGAAAGTGCTTAAGTTCTTCACAGATAATGTTCACGTACTAGAACGCTGGCAAAGTTTGGGTACCACAGTATTCACTGAATAAAGAAAAACACATATGAAATATTTTACATATTATGTACTCTACTCAATATAACTTACATTTTTAAACTGCAAGCGTATAGCTTGACTTATCATTTAAAACTTCCCGTGAAATAAGTTATATATATATATCAATCAATCAACATGAATTAGGAATACCTATGGATTCCGTCAACACTCATGAGGCATCTAGCATTTATAAGTTAGTTTAGAAAAATTATTCTCGTCTGATTATTTAGCAGTTAAAGTTAATTCCTTATGGCTACCTGGCTTTAAGCTAGAAATTATAATTTATTCTGTTTTCCACTGAAACACGTCACTAGAAAATAATACAGACTTTATAAATTAAGCGCTCTGCACCAAATCTAACTAAAGAATTAAAATAAGCGATTTAACACTTAATCACTTCACAAAATATTAGATATAATATATTACCTCCAACCAGAATTACAGGCGATAGCACAAACTAGAATTATATGCTTATATTTATTGGTAGTCTAGAAGTTCGGCAAAATTTTTACCAAGAACAAACTAAGACTTCGCTATACAGCTTATTCTCTTAGCACGAATTTTTTTTTTTTCCTCGCATGAGGTCGCATATTTTTTCCTCGCATGAGGTCGCATTGGCACCCACCCCAAACCCGGCTCTGGTCAAGACCACATGTCCCAACACAAGAAGACCCAATGACAAACTGTGTCACTGTAGTGATCCTCTGTGTTCTCACACAAGGGACCTAATGACACATGAATGTCACTGTACCGGTCCCTGTGTCTAGACACATGATCCCAGCCAAAAGCCAGATATTAGGGCGTTGGGTTTCACAGCGTTATGTCCTGTCTACTGCGAATTTAGAGGACTGAATGAAAATAAAGTTTAACATTCTGGTTATATCTATGAAACAAAGAAAGGATCCCACTATTTCCAAAACCTACGCAATCTCTCGTCTTTCCTAACACTACGTAACTTAGACGCATACCATGAACTGACACTCGTGCGTTTTCACACCTCGCGCGGACAAGGCCAACCATGAGTGCCTTGTCAGCTGGGATTTCCAGACAAATGTCTCAAACTGCGTCGAGGAGATGTCAGTTATCGCGCCTTTCTGAGCGTTCAGCCGACACCACTCGTTGTGGCAGGTGAAAATGCAGACAAATTTGTCGCCTATATGTCTGGCGAAAGCAAATATTCACAGTTTACGTCCACAACGCAATAACCTCCCGAGTCTGGCATCTACGTAATAACCTCACTAGTGCGTTTCTAAATGAGAAACTAAACCCGGCGAAAGTTAGAATGGGAAAATAGTAATGTATATAGTCGCAAAACACGAATGCGAAAAACACAGGAAAAAGGATAGAAATGATAATAAAATAGAGGATACGGGTGAAAGAAGAAGAAGAGGATATAGGCAATTTAGAGGTCATAAATGTCTACGTGACAGAACGTCCCCCCTTTAAGATATGGAAGCACTCCATGTCTACGTTATGGAAATAAATTTCCTATATCCGTAGCTTCCGGGTGTCTGTCCTCTTCCCTCTTATCTCCCCCCTCCATCTCTGTCCAATTCCTACTCAAGTCTACTCCCAAAGTTTCCTTCCTCTGGAATGTCTCCCATGCGCGCTTGAAAGAGCGTCGCCGCTTCTGACATTTTTGAAAGATTTCGTGTGTGTGCAGTGGAGTTTCCCTGCCCCTATCGTCATCTTCGTCAGTTTTGGCGATCGTCAGGAGATGGTCGGAGGTCGGCACTGGTCTTTCCAAGTATCTCTTTAAGAGATTTAAATGGAAAACCTTTTCCTTTCCTTCAATAGAGATCTGGTAGTTAGCCTTAGAAATCTTTTTCAGGACGGTAAACGGCCCTTGCCATCCGATCTTCAGTTGGTTGTTTCCGGTTGGGAGTAACACCAAAACTTTCTCTCCTGCTTCCTGTTCTCTCTCTTTCGCGACTTTCCTATATCGGTTAGCGTGCTTTGTGCGTGCTCGCTTAAAGTTTGTCGTTGCTAGGTCCCATCCTAGTTTCAACCTTTCCTTTAAATCCGATACGTATTTACTATCTGAGACAACTGTCTCATCAGCCTTCTGGTCTGTCAGCGACCAAAGTAAGGCTTCAAGCGGCCCCTTGATAGGTCTGCCGAATAAAAGCGTAGCTGGCGGAAATCCTGTGGAAGTATGAGGAGATTCTCTGTAGCCAAATAAAGCTGCCGGAATGCAACAATCCCAATCTTCAGGTTTCACTTGTGCCAGTCTACTTAACATCATGCTGAGGTTTCCGTTAACACGTTCTACTAGCCCATTTCTGGCCAGAGTATTAGGCTTAGTGTAGATGTGCTGGTCCCTCAAGATCTTGACGATCTCATCCATCAACAGGTTTCGGTATGGAGATCCGTTATCCGTCAGCACTTGCTGAGGGAATCCCAACCGAGTGAAAATCTGCACGAAGGCTTCTGCGACATGCTTGGCATCTGCGCATGTTAGCGGTATAGCTTCTGCCCATAAAGTGCATGTATCGAATAAGGTCAGGATAAACCTGTTCCTTCTTTTAGTCCTTTCGAAGGGCCCTAAAATGTCGATCACAACCCGTTCGAATGGTGTACCCACTATTGGCATTTCACCCAAAGAGACTGGGGGTGCCCGTTGCTTGGGTGGCACACATTGGCACTGGGCACAGGATTTGACATATCTGATAATATCATTATTTACTCCTGGCCACCAATAATGAGTGGTTATCCGTTGGTTTGTGGCGTTCTGTCCCATATGTCCGCTGAAGGGAAGAGAGTGCCCCATTTCTAGGATTTGGCTTCTGTACTGTTTCGGTACTAGGAGCTGGTTGTAACCTTGGTCAGGCTTGCCCGTTCTGCGATAAAGTACGCCATCCTTAGAAAAAAATGTTACCCCGTGCTGTCTGGGTTCCTTAGCCATGGGCAGTTTCCTAAAGCAGGGTGCCAAAGTAGGGTCCTTTTGTTGCGCTTCTTTAAGTTCCATGGGTAACAAATTAGGCGCAGGCTCCCGTTCCTTCTTGGTTTGCCCTCTTGTAGTTACTGCTGCCACAATCGGCTCTTCCGGTTTCCCAATACACACGTATCTACCGCCAAGTATGACTTGGTAGATGGGATCATCCATAACAGCCGCTTTGATCACGCCTCTGACAAAGTCAGAGTGTATCTCCAACAATGCGATGGGAAGCGCTGTAGGTGCATCACTCTTAGAAACTCCACAAAATTGGACGGTCTCTCCTGTCTCTTGACCGGGTTTAACCAGGTTTCTGGCAACAATGCAATCATAAGAAAGCCCCGTGTCAAATAAGCAAGAAGTTTGAGAACCGTTCAAAATAACAGTACCTCGCGTTGAGGGTCTATTCCCAACAGGTTGGGAATCACTGTCAATAATTCCGCCTTGCGAGACTGTTAGCAAGCATCCGATGCGTTTAGGCTCGGTGTGCTCACTCTGATCATTAGTCCCGTGCTCAGGGGTTCTCCCTTTGCCCCCTTGACCTTTCTGGCCACGCTGCCATGAGGGACGGTCGGGTTGATCAGACTGTTTACTGTGGTTGGGGTACTTGGTTTTGTAGAACTTAGATTTTTCAGGAGGGGGGTTTTGGGGTCCAGTTTCTCTGAGGTTATTCGGGTTGGAAGCGTGAGAAGCATGAGAAGACTGGTCTAGATTTTTTTTCCGAAAATGCTCTTCTGTCGGTTTACGTTTTGTGGCCGGTAGTTCAGCCAGCGCATTGTGATATCGCTCAGACTTTTCTAAGATGTCTTCAAGCTTTTCTGCCCCCTGCTCAGCTAGAAATCTCCGGGTATCAGCAGACAAAGTGTTCGAAAGCGAATATTCACAGTTTACGTCCACAACGCAATAACCTCCCGAGCCTGGCATCTACGTAATAACCTCACTAGTGCGTTTCTAAATGAGAAACTAAACCCGGCGAAAGTTAGAATGGGAAAATAGTAATGTATATAGTCGCAAACGTACGAATGCGAAAAACACAGGAAAAAGAATAGAAATGATAATAAAATAGAGGATACGGGTGAAAGAAGAAGAAGAGGATATAGGCAATTTATAGATCATAAATGTCTACGTGATAAAAACTTACACTAATGTTAAAGTGAATATGTTGATATTGACATTTACACTGCTTGAAATTGTAAGGATTATAATTAAAATGTACATCTTTTCTTTCATCTTTCCCTCCCTGCTCCATAGGAACCTGGGATTACCTTTTGCTTTTAGTTCTCTTTACGAAATTAGCAATAAAGCAATCACCAGCCAGTGCATTGGTGGTTCATGAATCATCATTCTATACGCTGAGGTTGCCAGCCTCAATTGACTGGGACATCGACGAGCGATTTTCACATATTAAAATTAACATGGCAATATACATATATGTTAGTACACATGTTAGTAATGAAATATAGAATGTAAAATGACAACTTACGCCAATCCTGGCTCACAGACTTTTTGCTCAGTAGAATAAAAGAGACTTGAATCGGCCTCTTACACGTGTCTGGGGTTTCGTTAATTTAATAAGTTCCCTCTCTGACTTTGTGTGTTTTCAGTTTCCACAGTCCTGGTTTCCTTGTTAACATTGATAGAGATTTCCTGGGCTATTTTGTAAGTCGTCCATATTCTCCAATAAAAGATCCAAGCAAATAAAACTAAATTCTGAATTCTAGGCTTCATTCTAGCGAGGTCTGGTATCTTGGCAAGCGATCTTCACAGTGGAATAACACTGAAACGTGTCAGGTTATATTCCCGGTCTACAAGGCATCTGTTTGTTATGGAGTTAAATAAACGCTCCAATCATTTTCAAACAGGCGGGTTCGGGTGTGGTAGTTTCAAAATATTCCACGTGAAATAAGGTGCGTAAAGCAAAAGGTCACGTATTACCATGTATGAGAATAAGACATATGATCCTTTGCGAACAGACTCGCGAACATGTCGTTAACCTTATATGACGACGTGTTCCAAAAGTAACAATTCATTGCTTTATCAGAAAGTAATCTGTCATCTGTGTCTGTCCATCAGTTGTCTCCCCGTATTCCAAGCTTTGGTGATGCGCGCACCCGTCTTATCGGTGATTAGGCAGATAGCGCTGGGCGATGTACGTGTTAATCTGCCACGGCCAAGCTTGGTACAAGGGAATTTTACCAACCTGCCTCTCATAATATTATCTCTACCTCCTCTCCCTGCAAATGTGAGGTGTTTATCATCCACAAGGAGTGTCAGAAAACAGACAAGACACAATATCCTGAAAGCAGTGAAAGAATACTTGAAAATATAAACTATCTGCTACATTGTATAGAAAGAAAGAAAGAAAGTGCGTCAATTAAAGGCAAGCAATAAAATCAGTACCACAAATGCACCGATTACTGCCGGAATGAAACAGAGATCGAGAGAGGTCGCCCTATTCTGTCACAGCCCATAAGGAGCAAACATGAACATGATGATGAATATTAGAATAATAATGATTGTAAAAAGCATGTATTATTTTGTAAACTTGAGGTAAAGATCACTTGTAACAAGTGTCAATTTAGCATGTATTATTGTGTAAACTTGAGGTAAAGATCAATTGTACCAAGTGTCAATTTAGCATGTATTGTTTTGTAAACTTGAGGTAAATATCAACTGTAACAAGTGTCAATTTAGCATGTCTTATTTTGTAAACTTGAGGTAAATATCAAGTGTAACAAGTGTCAATTTAGCATGTATTATTGTGTAAAGTTGAGGTAAAGTTCAATTGTTACAAGTGTCAATTTAGCAAATATTATTGTGTAAACTTGAGGTAAAGATCAATTGTAACAAGTGTCAATTTACCCATTAGACTTTCTAAGATTACAATTAGATTCTGTAGAGCGTCAATTACACTAGTCAACAAATTTTCAAAAGTTATTTGTACCAGAAATTAAATATACCATTTCTTATTGATTTTGACATGCTGATTTCAAATATCATAATGAAATTCACCAATCGGCTCTGGTTTTAAAAAAAAATGATGAATTTACATTACAGTAATACAAATAATGTATGCTTGTTTAAGTCTCTGGGGTGAACAGCTAGTCATTCTACTTTAGCATTATAAAAATTGTGGTTACATACTCAATTAATTGATATTTCAACATAAAATGATAGAAAAAATAAAAACATTATTTAAAGTACACATATCATGTTTTAAAAATGCACATTTGAACCCATTCCGTCATTATTCAGTCGCTGTTCGAGCTCTCTTTGCTTGCTTCTTGTAGTCAATCGATGAGGTGTCTCTTGTCACAGTCCAACAGTAATCAGCAAGCATTGAAGGCTCCAATTGCGTTGATACCTTGTCTCCATAGCAGCAATGTCCTGGTAAAATCGTTCATCATGCTCATCACTGACCGCTCCACAGTTTGACGTAAAGAAATCCAGATGAGAATCCAGAAAATGAATTTTCAAAGACATGTTGCAGCCAAGACTCTTATACTTCAGAAGGAGATTTTCTACAATTTCATTGAAATTATCAGATCTGTTGTTTCCAAGAAAATAATCCACCACTGACTTAAATGCTAGCCATGCTGCTTTTTCCTTGCCAAGCAACACGCAAAGAAACTCATCATCATGAAGAAGTTTTCGAATTTGCGGACCAACAAATACTCCCTCCCTTATTTTAGCTTCCTTCAGTCTTGGAAATTTTCTGATGAGGTATTTGAAAGCCTCATTTGTTTTCTCCATTGCCTTGACAAAGTTTTTCATGAGAGCCAGCTTAATGTGCAAGGGTGGCAACAAAATCTTGCTGGTGTCGACAAGTGCTGGGTTCTCAACGTTCTTACTGCCAGCTGCACTGACTGCCTGATTGGCCAATGTCTTTTGATGTAATGGTCACTTCGTGCACGGCTATCCCATTCACAGAGAAAGCAACAGTACTTGATGTATCCACCCTGTAGTCCAAGCAAAAGAGCGACCACTTTTAAGTCACCGCAAAGTGACCAATGATGATGATCGTAGTTTATACACTTCAAAAGCTGCTTAATGTTTTCATAAGTTTCTTTCATATGAACTTCGTGACCAACTGGAATTGACGGTAACACATTACCATTATTCAACAAAACAGCTTTAAGACTCGTCTTGGATGAATCAATGAAAAGCCTCCACTCTTCCGGTATGAAATTGATATTGATTTTGAGGGCTGCCATTAAACCAGAAATATTGTGGCACGCAGAAAGGTCACCCTCTTTGAAAAAGAATGTAATAAGCGGCTTCTGGCGGTTCCTATACACAGAAATTGTAACATCTTCTGCCTGGAGATTCCACTGTTGCAATCTGGAACCCAAAAGCTCCGCCTTGTTCTTCGGTAAATTCAGATCTCTTACAAGATCATTCAGTTCACCTTGGGTTATTAAGTGTGGTTTAGTAGATGTAGTTTGCTCAAAATCTGGGTCGCTTGAGGTTGATGGTTCAGGACCACCAATGTCCTCTTCTTCATCAGTGGAAGCAGCTGAAAATGATTCTGGCACTTTGGGAACTGGTAGGTCATCGCCATGTGGTACCGGACGTATTGCAGAGCGGATGTTTGGATATTCCAGAGTCCATTTTTTCTTCTTTGATATGCCTTTTCAAATTGGAGGGACCATGCAAAAGTAACAGTTGTTGAGATGATCAGTGGGCTCTCTCCAAATCATTGGGACTGCAAAAGGCATAGCTTGCCTTTTGCCAGTCAACCACAGTTTAAGATGTGCTGCACATGTATTGCAGCATATGTGTGGCGCCCAGCTCTTATCTTGATCTATTCTGCAGCCAAAATACAAACTGTACGCCTTCTTAATCACTTTAGTTATATTTCGTTTTTGTGATACAAATGTCACCTCACCACATATATAACAGAAATTATTAGCACTGTTCACACATGTCCTAGGCATTTCTAACTACGATACTTTTGATAAGGACAAATGCACTAACTAATGGCAAAATTTTATCAGAGATAAGATATTTATACACAAAGGTGATGTAATCATAGGTAGGATTGCATCATCAACTTCTAGTTATATTTTTATTGGTCATTAGAAAAAATTATGCAATCGCCCACAACAGTTGCGTCATATATATAAATTGACCGTAATTAAATAAACTAGTAGCATATATCTTGAAAACTAGAGCCAATCAACATTTTTTAATGTCATTTTCGTTTTCAGCACACCAAAATTAGTTAAGATCAGCTATTTTCATTTCTGGTACATTTTGGTTGTTGACCTAATTGTGACCATGGCTGGTTCGGTTAATTAAATAGTTCGGATAATCAAACATACATGAGAATACCCAGTTTACACGAAACAAAAGTGTAATTTATTTTTTGAAACGATTGATTTAAGAAATGGTTAGTAAATAGTACCAAAATGTTTTGAAGAAACAATGCATGTTATATTCGAATAATTAATGCACTAAAAGTAGATACTGTAAATTTTTTGTTTTGGCGGCGACTGCGGCGGTGGTGGTACAGGTAATTAACGGTTTGAATAATTGACGTTCCAATAATCGAAGTTCTACTGCATGTAGTTTTTAACTAATTCACGTTGTATATAAATAAAACAACTATGTTTTTCGTTAGTGTCACGGGTTGCCTCCCCTTGCTCTGCAGTGATGGTCCAACAATGGCCAAAACCTAGAGTATCTTATAGGGGTTTTCACAGATATCTACCTTCGCTCAAGATTACTCTTCGCAGAGATGCAAATAGAAGGACGATGATGCTTCTACTTTGAGTGAGTGTTCACAAGATATTCAGAAATCAAGAACAATGCTGAATGTGTCTTAGAAAAGTTAACTTAGTATCTGCCCGCCGGCTTTTGTGAAGGGATATTTTGTATGATTTAGCTCGTTCAAGCACGCAACTGAATTAAAAGTAAAATTCTTCTTATTGGCTCTATAGATCTATATATAAGATGAATATATGAAATCCTGATTCAAACGTGTGCACTTCTCTCGGTAATAACTGAATCAACTATGAATTTGTAAAATAACATATAATAAATTTTATGATCAATTATTATGTAACATTTAAAAATAAATAAGGTTATGGTTAGATGTGATTTTGAAAAATTTTGTTTTCGTAATCGATAATTGGTGACAGAATGTAAATGTTCATTTCTGTGGCCTCTTTAACAAGCATTTAGCTGACAATAGATGAGTACTGCTGCTGTTGTTCGTCAATTCGTCTCACTGTGACAAGGGGCAAGTCCCGAGCGAAGGTGCATGTGGTAACCTCTCCTGGTGTCAGTGTTGATTATCTTCACGGGCCTGTCCAATGTAGCCGTCTATTGTCAACAACCACCGTCTGAATCACAGATCGAAACGTTGAATCGTACCACAAATGGTCTTGTAGTCTCGTATCTCAAATGGTCTTGCAGACTCGTACCACAAACATTAGAAGAAATAAAAAGAACAAACGCCTCTGCTAAGTCTTTGTTTTCTGATATTAATCAGGCGCCTTTCCCGCTGTCCGTCACCAGTTTTTGTCTCTCAGAAATGTTTTCCTCCCTGAGTATGCATCATAACTCAAGGAATATGATGAGAAATCACCATTAATTTTTAAGTTAATTTAATGAAAAATATTGTGACTGGACAGCGGCGAGTGTAATGGCTTGTGCCTGAATGAATATGGTTAAGTTTACACGTACGTCACAAAATGATAATATAAACTATGCAAATGCTGATGTAATCATCACTCATTCCCTGCTCCATTCGGAGTCTGGGGGTTACCTCTGCTTTTGTTTCCCTGTGAGAACTAGCAGGAAGCAATCACCAGCGCTTGCTGTGGTGGTTTATGAATATACTATTTTCATATGCTGAGGTTCCCAGCCTCTTATGGACTTTTACAACCACTAGCAAGTACAAACATGTCAAATTCAAATTGTAAAATATATGTTACAGCTTACCCTAACTGGGAAATACAATCTCCGGCACAGTTTTAGAAAAGACACGGCAAATTGCTTAGATGCCTCGAACACTTGGTCCGAGGTAATTTTAGAATCCCTCTTATGACGTGTGCTTCGATTCCTAGGTTTCCAGCTTTTGTATTTATAAAGTCCGGTTTTTTTCTTGAATATCGAAGATGCCTAAATACTTTGTCCGGTCTTGTAATTTAGAATCCTATCTTATTCTCTCTGGCTTGTAGATTTACTACTTTGACGTCGCAACGCAGTGTTTTAGCATCAGAATTTGCTAGGTTATATTTCATTTTTCGCTCCAAGCCTCCGCATGGCGTTTCCGACAAAAATTCCAATCAAAACGAATGCATATTTCCTGCTCTCATTTGATGAAATCTATGAGCGAGGAATGATGTGGGTCGGAGCTTTAATTATTACCTTCACCTTCGTGTTTCAAAATATCATTTTAAAATTTGAACACATGACCTCCTCCATATACGGCATGGCTCCTTTCGTTACTCTTATGTAACCTTTCAAATCAGACTTGCAAGATAGTGTCCTCGCTAATTCCCCTCCCAAATGTGTTTCTCTGTAATAATTATTACAGAAACTTCTGGACGGAGTGGCTTAAGCAATTATCACCCGTACCTGAATTCGCTCACCAGACGGATAATCGCTGAAATTCGCTGACCACAGAAGTTTTCACATACAACAGTTTGGTCTTCATTTGTAGTCTGACTCAGTATTGTCGCAACGAGCAATCCATACCACATGTGTTTAATCTCTATGTCTGGGCGGGTTCACTCGCTCAGCGATAAAATTAATCAGTCGGGCGTGGGTCAATTAGCCATGAAATGACACGATTACAGTATGGAAATAGGCAACCAAGTCGAAGGAGTGTGTAGTGGGTTTGATGGTATTGTATGATTGTGATATTACCTAGTGTGATGCATGAGGTCAGCTGTGAAGGCTCCTGAGATAAATGTAGCTGTGAATTTACAGAAGGCCCTTCTTGCTACCACTACGACCTCACACCTATCTTTTTTTTACTAATGAATGTGGCTACGTTAAAATTCTAGGGTACTGATATGTAATGTGTTGTGGTAGATTACATACACACACACAGATATTTAATAAGTCTAATAATATTAATAAAATGTTATAACACACTGAACTAACTCAAGCTGTGTAAAATTTTGATAGTAAATTTTCTTTAAGTTTATTTGTTCTGAACCAAGGTTTTATTTTGGTCAGAACATATGAAAGGTTTTGCAATTATGAATGAAATGCATGAATATATGGCATAATAAATGAAAGGTGTGTACATATGTATTTTACAAGACTAGTTAATATTACTACTGTTTATAGTTGTAATTTATCTGGGAGAACGATTAATGGATGTGCTGTTGGGGTGGCCTCATCACTCCCTGTCTATGGCTACTAAACATTGTCCATTTATTGATGGGAATATAGTTGGTGTGTTAGAAAATAAGTTGGTGAATATCCAGCAGGCCAGACGCTCACGTATCTTTGACTGAGTAGTTCTGGTGCTGGAATCTGGTGGCCCCACCTCTCCGTGCTTGGGGGCAATATAAGGATGCTCTGCCAAAAATTTTAGACTGCACGGGTCCACTCTTGTATTATTCAACACATCATTTGACACCACATTGGTGCCAAATAAAAACTCACAGTTCTGAAATAAAAGTATTTGGTCATGTGTCAGAACTCTACCTCCTGAGCCACTTCTACACTCAACACTACACAACAACACCACATAGACGGGGTCAGATCTCTCTGACCATACAGCACATCTTACCAAGTTGGTTTCACATAGGATAAGTTCCCCCAGACTACATATTCTGAAATATGTTCATTAGCTTCTTGCCATAGAATAGGATAGGTGATATGTTCCACTGATCTCAACACTTGATCCGCCCTTCATAATCCTTGCTGGAGTTTATGTATTTTGTTTATCTCTAGACCCTGAACTGGGGCGGGGGGTCTAGAGCGAATCCTTACTTGTTGAAAGGGATAGATTTTGATATGGCAGTATCAAATCACTCGAAACATTAAACAAATATTAAAATATACAAAGAAATACTTTCAGTCTTACCAGAATTATGAATATAGAACACAGTTATATGCTAGCAAAACTCAGCTGAGCTGCTGGCTCTAGTATGGCGTCCCTCTAAATATTGCAATTTGCTTTTGGGAAATACACCACTGAATTATTTACTGTGTCTACTACTGGACAACTTATGATGAATGGCAAAAATGCGCGTCTGAGCGCCGATAATATGTTTATCTGTGGCCAATCACCGCCTTTTTTCCTTTTCAAATTCAAACCTCCTACCAAAAGTCAATTCAGTCATACCTCAGTCAAGTATGTATTTTTGTCTGTTGGTCCGTCTGTCTCTACTTGCGTTTCACAAAAAAACACACTTGTTTTTTTAACCAACTCTGCCGTCCATTACACAATTTTGCCTTTAAAGTTATTTTTAGCCACAATTCTCCACCACATTCCCTCTCTTTCATTCCAACTGGATTTTAGCACTTGAGTCTCAAGGCCGCAGTTTTTGAAAATTAGGGACATTTTTTGTTTCAATGCAGTCGCTCGCTGATATGAACAACACAGTCTTTTGTCAATATCTTCATTATTATCTATCCGTCTGTATAAATGAAAGCATATTATTTCACTGCTCAAGATGGGCCATCAGGCCAGCTAGTTTTTATATTCCTAACCTTATTATTAAGAAAAAGTTACTTTTCAAGGTTAGTTGGTTTTTTGAAATATTTTCGAGCATCTTCTGTACTGCGTTTGCCGCTGAATTCAAATAAACGGACTAAGTTATCGCAAAAGCGTCCAAGAAATGACTGTTGCGTATAATAGCTAAGGTCCCTTTTGTCGATTTCTTTACCTTGTTTCAACTTGGGGACGTGAATTGTTTTCCTTTCCCCACCAATTGCGTCTTTTTAGCCTTGCTAGTTTCAAGCACGTGTTCAGTCATATTTTTTCCTTTTGATCTCCGTTCTCATCCCGTTCCAAGGGTAAATGTTTTGCCTTCACGTCTAACAAGTTAGTTTCCATGGCGGGTGGTGACCCGCGGCGTGGGCGATCATGTCGTCTAGTAGCTTACGCATTATTTTTATCCCTACATTTTATCTTTGGAAATATTTTAACGTTGTATCACGGTTAATTTTATCACAGAGTGGCTGGGCACAATTTTATGAAAATGAATAAATAAATGGATAATGTAGGAGAAAAAGAAGAGGCGTAAAAGAGCGCGACAAAATGTCGTCACAGTTAGTTTTGTTTTCCCTTATTAGTATAACAAGTAGTTCCTGCAGACCTGTGTAACAGTCATGCACCAAGATTTTGTCGACCACAAAATAAGGAATCTATATGCATTTTGAAGAACCTTCTTCGAGTTTTTGTTTTTTTTTTTAATTATTATAATGGAACTATAATTGTGTCGTCTTGGGGAAAGTGTGTAGCAGCTTAATTAAAGTTATTCATCGTCCCAGTTTTTTTTTCCTACTTCCTCCTCCAGTTGTTGTACTTAAGACTTTAGCTGCTTTCTTCGTGACATCAAAAGATACGTTCTCAATTCCTCCTTTTTATTGACATGTCATCTGATTTCCGTGACGTGGTTCTCGTAAATACACTTTTTATCTTCACTGTTCACAAGTGACATAATCTCTGACGTGGTTCTCGTAAATACACTTTTTATCTTCACTGTTTACAAGTGACAGAATCTCTGACGTGGTTCTCGTAAATACACGTGTTATCTTCACTGTTCACAAGTGACAGAATCTCTGACGTGGTTCTCGTAAATACACGTGTTATCTTCACTGTTCACAAGTGACAGAATCTCTGACATGGATATTTCAAACGTATGTTTATTTTACTTCTCATCATTCTCATGACAATTCTTTGCAGTTTTTTTTTTTTTTTTTTGTGATGTCGCTGAAAATATGATTTTAGTTCCCGTAGAAAAAAGCCAAAAGGTTTTATTATTTTAAGAGTGAATTGGAGGAGGATATGAGCATGTACGTATAAAACACCTGTGCTGCAGTTAATTGATAAATGACACAAATTGCAGTAAGCTGTCTTATTTTAATAAGCAATTACCAGTCACTCCCATACGACCATTATTATAATTAACCTTCCATCTTCTACTCCGATGCGTCCACGCCACATTTCTCACTGGGTTTTTACCTGAGTGACAACAGCGGTTTCCATTTGCGGCGCGTATCGTTCGTTGATTATGTTTTTTTTTTTTTTCTGCATTTAGATTAGGTCTAACTTTCTTTCCTTACCTATTTTTGTTTGCTTGTCCATGACGAAGACTTTATGCTCGTAATGTAGGCTATTCCTTTGTCCCAGTAAGAGAAAAGTTATACTACCACTGGTCTCCTGGGTAGTGAGATCGGTTATCTAACCTTCTTGGATAAGGTAAAAAAAAATAGGAGGTCCCGTGTGTGCAAGTTGCACACCTTAAAAATCCCTCGGCAGTTGGGAATCGTAAAGAGCAAGCCATACGGCCGCTGGCCTGGCAAAATTTAAAAATTAGGAAACCTACCCACCACCAAAATATTTATAGAATGTGTTTTTCCTGAATACACACATGGGTTTCTAGCCGGTGATACAGAGTTCATGCACTGTTCTGAGATCCTCCTTGTGTGGTCTAAGGGAGGAGAGCGGAACAGTTATGGAGCTGTTCGTGTTCAACGAAGATGTTCCATCAAACCAACTAAACCAAACCAAGACAGACGTAACCTATTTTCTTGTACCCCATCGCGCTTTCTACTTACTGGTTTAGATCAGGCCTACCTAAGAGCTTTACTCTTCTGTATCTTTCTATATATCTATCTTATCTCTCTCTCTCTCCGTCTCTCTCTCTCTCTCTCTCTCTCTCTCTCTCTCTTTCTCTTTCCCCGCTCTCTATCTCTCTTTCTTTCTGTTTTTTTTTTTTGTTGGTACTCTTATAAAATATTGCTTTATATTCTTTTAGCTAGTTTTTTTTTAACGAAGTGGGAGGACAGCAGAATAGCATCAGTTGATCTTCATTTACCACGCCCCCCCCCCCCCTTTCCCCACTCATCCACCATGTTGGTCAACCCTGCTCACCAAAGAGTCTGTTATAATGAAAGTATTTAGTGTATATTATATCTCAAGTTTGTGATGTATTCAAATAGACATTGTCATTAACTGTTGACTCCCATTGAGTGCTGCTACTTATGATATTTTAGGTTAGAATTTGTTGTCTGTTTACTTCTTGTGTTACTTCATTGGTTGTAGTGATCTTGCTTCACATTCAAGTCCGCGTCTTTGCTGTATAGTTGCTGGTTACATCTGTTTTCTTAATTTCTATATTCTGATTTATAAAATGCATCCATGTTTTCCCAAAAGTTTGAGAAGAGCGGGAAGTGACGCTATCCTGAACTGCCCCCTACGCCAGACATTCAAATCGTTTTTCTGGCTCCAGTTACATGTCGTCTGCTCAGATTGTTCTTGCCAGAATCAAAAGTTGATCTACAGCGATCTCTTTCACGCATTAACCTTCAGACCCTTTTGGACAATAAGCTTTCACAAAATTCCTGCTTAGTCTTGTTGTCTTGTGCCATCCGTTCGAGGTTTTTCCATGTCTTCTGTGTCTCGTACAGTGGACCTTCTTCCGTCTTGGACGAACAAGTCTATTTATTTGAATGGTTTGCTTTGGTTGACTTGTCTATGCTGTTCTTGATGTACTACAATTTTTTGTTTACCTTAAGGTTTCGACAAGACTAGTCCCTACCCTCATTAATCGCCTCACAAGATAGCCATAGTAGGGTACTGTGTTACTATTCTTCGCTCCAATTTTGGGCTCTGTTAATACAGGTGTGACAGCAATACCTTAACACTTGTTATATCATATAGACTTAGTTGACGGAGCATGATAGTAGTGCATGAACAGATCATATAGACACTTTAAGGAGAGGAAAAGATGGTGTTCTGTCATTTGATATTTACGACTGTTTTCCTTTTATACTTATTTATAGGAGAAAAGAATTCCATGATATAAAAATAATGTTCCGAGGTGAACCAGTGTCGTCTCCAAATATGGCGACTATAAACAGGAAACAGGAAGTGAAACCAAGGATTATATAGGTCAATAGAAAAAAGAACAACAACAAAACTAGGAAAAGTAAAAATACGAAATGAAACATGGAATATTTTTTTTTTAAATTAGACGACACATCGAGGAAGAAACTTGACGACGGAGAGGATGAAATCACTAATAAGAAAACATCTACTTGATGGCAGAATCAGATCAAATGATGCTGAACATTCAGTCATTTAAAGGTATTTGTAATCGCCATATTGTGAGACCAACAACTAGCAATAAGTAAAAAGCTTTTATAAATGGGCGCTTGCGTAGAATAGAATGCTTGAAGGGGTATGATAAGATAAGTATTGTGGAACTGATACAGGTGCCAGTGGAGCAAGAAATGAGAAGATGCTGGCGATGAATAGGATACACATTGAACAAACCTGTTGATAACATTACGAGGTAGTCCTTGTTCTGGAATTCCCAGAGAAAAAGAGGCTGAAGTAGACCGGAATAGCACACGGAGAAGAGAACTGGATACAGAAATGAAAATGATTAGGAAAACATGGCAAGACCTTGAGCTGATGACACGTGACAGGAAGACATGGCAAGACCTTGAGCTGATGACACGTGACAGGAAGACATGGCGTAAGTTTGTTGAAGGCTTATGCTCCTTGGGAAGCTAAAAGGTGATGACGATGATGACGATATTTTGAGTCGACTTTGGAACATCGCAGACTTTATTTTTAAAAGGGATGTAAGACAGTTCGTAATTTGGAAGTCGACGTTGAGTTTTCTCCCTGAAGGATCTTATTTTCTTGTACAAATCGATGACGTAAGCGATCGCTATACTGTTTAAGTTTGCTTTAATATTTACGTTCTGTATGACGTTTAATACAATATTACTGTCAGTGAAATATAAAAGGTCGCCCTGGACTAGAAGGCAGTACGTCTCGACTCTGCTCCCCTGTTTGTGATGTAACATGTGAGTTGTGTCAGTGACTTCACTCCTTGTCGGTCCAGCTAATATGTTCTCTCGCTGTTTTTCGATTCTCTCAATAAAACATGGCATTTTTAAAATAATAATACAAACAACAGCAAGTGAGGATAGATAACACCTTCTGTTTTATACATTAATGGTTCGACGGTGAATTGGGGGAGGGAGAGGATAGAGGAGACGTTCATTTGCCTTGTCAGCAAATGTCGTACCAAGTCACCGGTTCTCATGTCAACATTGTTAATGGCTGTTTCACGTTTGACAGGCCCGGAAAGGTTACAATGGCTGATTTTCGAAAACAAACTTGAAGTAACTTTCATTTTCACAGTTGCATCAGAGCAAAATGATTTTCTTTATCAAGGTTATCCGTCAACTAGGAATGTACCGGTACACATAAAGCCCCTACATATTATGTTGATTGAGTTGTGTTTGTTATAATAGACTACATATTGTTATTACTTTGATGGCTTCATAGCTTTCGATTGTTTACGCTACGTATGTTTTTTTTAATTTAACAACTAGGTATGCTTTATTTTTCTTGATAGTACATGTTGTTGTTGTTGAGGGCTACATATGTTTTTGTTTGTTAATGGTTACATATATTTTTGTTTGGTGATGACTACAAAACTTTTAGTTCGTTGATGGTTACATATGTTTTAGTATGTTGATGGCTACATGTGTTTTAGTTTGCTGATGCTACATGTGTTTTAGTTTCTTGATGGATGTGTATGTTTTAATGTTTAAGGCAGCATGTCGTTTAATTTCTTGGTGGCTACATATGTTTTAGTTTGTTGATGGTTACATACATTTTAATTTGTTGATGGCTACATATGTTTTAGTTTCTTATGGTTATATATGTTTTAGTTTGCTCATGACTACATATATTTTAGTCCATTGATGGCTACATGTGTTTTAGTCTGTTGACGGCTACGTACGTTTTAGTTTCTTGATTACCGCGTTTCTTTTTATTTTGACGCTTGCATATCTTGTAGTTTGTTCATGCCTTTATATGTTTTAGAGGCGTCCTGCACAACGCAATTCTTATTTGGGGAGCCTGTTCCAATCTCTTTCTCTTATATGAGTTTCATCACTCAACTTAGACACAAGATAAAGAGCGTGCATTAACTCTTATTTTTAGTTGCTTAGTAACGTATTAAAACATGCAACTTTCTTATTTCAACAGATAAAAACGTGGATACTATCAGAATGTCTTCTCCCGGAAAGTCGACTTCTCAAAAAGATTAACACAATGTCCTCACGTTCCCGACCTTTTAAAGTTGCCATAATTTAGGTCAAAATGGAGTCGGTAAAAACTGGTAAGTTGTATACAGAGATTTTGGACAAGAAGGAGCTTTCAACAAAAATTCCTGCTTAGTCTTGTTGTCTTGTGCCATCCGTTCGAGGTTTTTCCATGTCTTCTGTGTCTCGTACAGTGGACCTTCTTCCGTCTTGGACGAACAAGTTGATTTATTTGAATGGTTTGCTTTGGTTGACTTGTCTATGCTGTTCTTGATGTACTAAAATTTTTTGTTTACCTTAAGGTTTCGACAAGACTAGTCCCTACCCTCATTAATCGCCTCACAAGATAGCCATAGTAGGGTACTGTGTTACTATTCTTCGCTCCAATTTTGGGCTCTGTTAATACAGGTGTGACAGCAATACCTTAACACCTGTTATATCATATAGACTTAGTTGACGGATCATGATAGTAGTGTATGAACAGATCATATAGATACTTTAAGGAGAGGAAAAGATGGTGCTCTGTCATTTGATATTTACGATAACCACTGTTTTCCTTTTATACTTATTTATAGGAGAAAAGAATTCCATGATATAAAAATAATGTTCCGAGGTGAACCAGTGTCGTCTCCAAATATGGCGACTATAAACAGGAAACAGGAAGTGAAACCAAGGATTATATAGGTCAATAGAAAAAAGAACAACAACAAAACTAGGAAAAGTAAAAATACGAAATCAAACATGGAATATTTTTTTTTTAAATTAGACGACACATCGAGGAAGAAACTTGACGACGGAGAGGATGAAATCACTAATAAGAAAACATCTACTTGATGGCAGAATCAGATCAAATGATGCTGAACATTCAGTCATTTAAAGGTATTTGTAATCGCCATATTGTGAGACCAACAACTAGCAATAAGTAAAAAGCTTTTATAAATGGGCGCTTGCGTAGAATAGAATGCTTTAAGGGGTATGATAAGATAAGTATTGTGGAACTGATACAGGTGCCAGTGGAACAAGAAATGAGAAGATGCTGGCGATGAATAGGATACACATTGAACAAACCTGTTGATAACATTACGAGGCAGTCCTTGTTCTGGAATTCCCAGAGAAAAAGAGGCTGAAGTAGACCGGAATAGCACACGGAGAAGAGAACTGGATACAGAAATGAAAATGATTAGGAAAACATGGCAAGACCTTGAGCTGATGACACGTGACAGGAAGACATGGCAAGACCTTGAGCTGATGACACGTGACAGGAAGACATGGCGTAAGTTTGTTGAAGGCTTATGCTCCTTGGGAAGCTAAAAGGTGATGACGATGATGACGATATTTTGAGTCTACTTTGGAACATCGCAGACTTTATTTTTAAAAGGGATGTAAGACAGTTCGTAATTTGGAAGTCGACGTTGAGTTTTCTCCCTGAAGGATCTTATTTTCTTGTACAAATCGATGACGTAAGCGATCGCTATACTGTTTAAGTTTGCTTTAATATTTACGTTCTGTATGACGTTTAATACAATATTACTGTCAGTGAAATATAAAAGGTCGCCCTGGACTAGAAGGCAGTACGTCTCGACTCTGCTCCCCTGTTTGTGATGTAACATGTGAGTTGTGTCAGTGACTTCACTCCTTGTCGGTCCAGCTAATATGTTCTCTCGCTGTTTTTCGATTCTCTCAATAAAACATGGCATTTTAAAAATAATAATACAAACAACAGCAAGTGAGGATAGATAACACCTTCTGTTTTATACATTAATGGTTCGACGGTGAATTGGGGGAGGGAGAGGATAGAGGCGACGTTCATTTGCCTTGTCAGCAAATGTCGTACCAAGTCACCGGTTCTCATGTCAACATTGTTAATGGCTGTTTCACGTTTGACAGGCCCGGAAAGGTTACAATGGCTGATTTTCGAAAACAAACTTGAAGTAACTTTCATTTTCACAGTTGCATCAGAGCAAAATGATTTTCTTTATCAAGGTTATCCGTCAACTAGGAATGTACCGGTACACATAAAGCCCCTACATATTATGTTGATTGAGTTGTTGTTATAATAGACTACATATTGTTATTACTTTGATGGCTTCATAGCTTTCGATTGTTTACGCTACGTATGTTTTTTTAATTTAACAACTAGGTATGCTTTATTTTCTTGATAGTACATGTTGTTGTTGTTGAGGGCTACATATGTTTTTGTTTGTTAATGGTTACATATATTGTTGTTTGGTGATGACTACAAAACTTTTAGTTCGTTGATGGTTACATATGTTTTAGTATGTTGATGGCTACATGTGTTTTAGTTTGCTGATGCTACATGTGTTTTAGTTTCTTGATGGATGTGTATGTTTTAATGTTTAAGGCAGCATGTCGTTTAATTTCTTGGTGGCTACATATGTTTTAGTTTGTTGATGGTTACATACATTTTAATTTGTTGATGGCTACATATGTTTTAGTTTCATATGGTTATATATGTTTTAGTTTGCTCATGACTACATATATTTTAGTCCATTGATGGCTACATGTGTTTTAGTCTGTTGACGGCTACGTACGTTTTAGTTTCTTGATTACCGCGTTTCTTTTTATTTTGACGCTTGCATATCTTGTAGTTTGTTCATGCCTTTATATGTTTTAGAGGCGTCCTGCACAACGCAATTCTTATTTGGGGAGCCTGTTCCAATCTCTTTCTCTTATATGAGTTTCATCACTCAACTTAGACACAAGATACATCTGTCACCCTGGGGCGCATGTCCAAATATAACAAAACCTCGTGGTCGTGCTTAGATTCCCAGTGTTATAGTGCAAAGAGCGTGCATTAACTCTTATTTTAGTTGCTTAGTAACGTATTAAAACATGCAACTTTCTTATTTCAACAGATAAAACGTGGATACTATCAGAATGTCTTCTCCCGGAAGTCGACTTCTCAAAAAGATTAACACAATGTCCTCACGTTCCCGACCTTTTAAAGTTGCCATATTAGGTCAAAATGGAGTCGGTAAAACTGGTAAGTTGTAGTATTTTTTATCGTTCTTGTTTGTGAGTTTAAGGACAGTAATTAACATTTTAATGATTATGATAGTTATTTGTGACAGATATTATTGTGCATAATTGTCCTCCAAACAGAGACTACTGCAGTGCGGCCACACCGGGCGCTGACTTGAGGAAGGCGTAGACATTTCTTTCTTGTTGTCTTTTCCTTTTCCCCCCATTTGTTATCATTAAAATCTTAAAAGAATACACCCACAAAATTAAGCAAAATTTCTAAGTAAAAAAATTTTCCTTACATGAAACAAATCATTTTTTCTTACATTATTCCTTGTTGAAAAACAGCGCACTGAGCGCACAGTGTTATTCAACAGGAATTAAAGAAACAATTACCTACAATGAGATTTTTTTTTTAACATCACTTGCGGAAATTACAACGTGATCCAACTCAATAGCATTTAAATACTTGAGAGGGGCGCCATCACCCGACCTCACACCGACTTGAATAATATTCCTAGGGGTGGCTCTGCCCCCTGATACTGAACATTGTAGGGTTCGAATCTGTTTGAGCTGTAGTGTCAACAAGTTGTAGTCTCATCTAATCCGTCTTGAAACAAAACAAAAAATTGAGTGTTTATGTTGGACTAGGGCGATAAAATTGAGAGTATATGTTAGAAAAGGGGCAATAAAATTGAGTTTATATGTTAGAAAAGGGTCGATAAATTTAGTGTATATGTCAGAAGAAGGGCGATAAAACTGCGCATATGTGTTAGAAGAAGGGCGATAAAAGTGACTTTATATGTTAGAAGAAGGGCGATAAAACTGAGTGTATATGTCAGAAGAAGGACGATAAAACTGAGTATATATGTTAGAAGAAGGGCGATAAAAGTGAGTGAATGTTATAAAAAAGGGCGATAAAATTGAAGACCGCATAACCAGTGTTCCATTGTAGTTCCCCTTAGGCATGTGAGGAGACAAGGAAAAAGTAGGACTACAGCGCTCTTGTGCATGGCGTAAGAGAAAACTAATATGAGCTTTATTTATGGAGCTGACAACCTCATGACATACAACAAATTGTTATAGAAACCAATACTGCAGGAGCACATGCATGCTTTGATGCAGGATTCAGTTGTAGTGGTGGGTACATGCTTCTTAGGGAGTGACAAACATAGTAGATACTGCCGTAGGGAGAGACTTGACAGTACCCGGTCAAGTTGTGTGATGTAGGGTAAACGGTTCCGTTCCTTGGGAATCGAAAAACAAAATCTATCCATGAATATTAAGAGTATGATTGAGAGTTAACGACATCAGAGCTAGAGGTGGAAAGAAACTAATGATGTAGCCTGACAACATCCAAGGACGATGTCGAGACGACAACCCAAGTGAGGGTGAATGTCAGGAGATGTAGTCTAGAGACGACAACCCAAGCAAGGTGAAAGGCAAAGACGACAACCTAAGTAAGGGTGAACGTCAGAGACGACATCCCAAGTAAGGGTGAACGTCAACCCGAAAGAGGGTTACAACCGAAAACGCAGTCTAGAAGGGACAACTCATGCGAAGGTGAGAGCCGGAAACGTAGTTTAGAGACGGCAACCCAAGGGAGGGTGAACGTATGGAGATTTAGTCTAGAGACAATAACCCAAGAGAGGCGAAAGTCAAAGACGACAACCCAATTGAGGGTGAACGTCAGATACGACAACCCAAGTTAGGGTGAACGTCAGATACGACAACCCAAGTGAGGGTGAACATCAGATACGACAACCCAAGTGAAGGCGAACGTCAGATACGACACCCCAAGTGAGGGTAAACGTCATATACTCGTACGACAACCCAAGTGAGGGTGAACGTCAGATACGACAACCCAAGTGGAGGCGAAAGTCAGATACGACAACCCAAGTGAGGGTTAACGTCAGATACGACAACCCAAGGGAGAGAGAACGTCAGATACGACAACCCAAGGGAGAGTGAACGTCAGATACGACAACCCAAGTGAGGGTGATCGTCAGACACGACAACCCAAGTCAAGGTGAACGTCAGAGACGACAACCTAAGTGAAGGTGAACGTCAGAGACGACAACCCAAGTGAAGGTGAACGTCAGAGACGACAACCAAAGTGAAGGTGAACGTCAGAGACGACAACCCAAGTGAGTGTGGACGTCCGGAGATGTAGTCTCGATACGACAACTCAAACGAGGGTTAAAGCTGGAAACGTAGTCTAGAAATGACAACCCAAGCGAAGGTGAAAGCCGAAAACGTAGTCTAGAGACGACAACCCAAGTGAGAGTGAACATCCAGAAAGTTGGAGTATACTGGAACAGAAAAGATTGAAGAGAAGGAAAAAGATACATATGATGACAAACTGAGAAGATGTTGCACAGTTTGACGTCATGGCATTAGAAGAAGTCAACAACAGAAGTGATAAACTATACTAGAGAAGTTGTGGAGATACCTGATCACCTACGCCTCTAGGCATGACACTTGAAAAAGAAGAAGGGAGGAAGAGAAGAAGAAGAAGAAGAAGAAGAAGAAGAAGAAGAAGAAGAAGAAGAAGAAGAAGAAGAAGAAAAAAAGAAAATATTAAAACTCTCTTTAACATTATATTGTTATATAATATATACTAACGACGGCATGGTCGTGAAATGAGTATAGTTATATTCACGTCATGTTTTGAAAACATCACCCAAAGTTATACTCTATCAATGTTTATATATTTTTTCATCAGTATCACCTGCACCATCAAATGTATTGCGTACTTTTACCGTGCGTACGACATACGTACTCACAACACATCAATGCTACATGACAGTCATGAATACACACCAGGACACAGTTGTTCAATGTGTCGTTTGGTTGTTATTTTTATTGATAGCCAGTATCATTATGACAAGGTTAATGTTGATACGTCGTGTTGCTGTGTGACTCATTTTAAAAAAATGTACTTCGTTCGTACATATTTTTTTTAATGACAGTTTCTGAAAGTTTGAATGAATAAATATTCCTTTTGGTTCCTTATGAAGCATGGTCTGACCACTACAGTTGGCCTTCTATGCAGGAATCCAGCACAGAGCATTTTATGCGCTATTGCCGTAATATTTTCTGTAGCAACTTCTGTTACTTGATTAAGACCTTCGCCCTATTCACAACCAAAGTATTAGCCTATTACGACATGATTAATAGAACAGTGATGCTTCTTCGTCTCCTCAGAGATCCTATAGAGCCTCGCGTGGGTGACAGTTTCATTGCGTGGGTGACAGTTTCATTGCGTGGGTGACAGTTTCATTGCGTGGGTGACAGTTTCATTCATTACTTACCCTCCAGGTCCCCAAGGAGCAAAGGCCATCAACAAACTGCACGTGCTGTCCAACACCACCAGCTCAAGGTCTTTAAATGATCTCCTCATCTCTTTCATTTATATCACCAGTTCTCTTCGCCATGTGTGTTGTTGTCTCTCTCTATCTATCTTACCCTGAGAATTTTAGAGCTAGTACTGCCTTGTAATACTATCAAAAGGTTTAAATAAATAAAGAGGGGAACCGGAGGGCTGTAAACAATAAATACATAAATAAATGTATGTTTCAGGCACTCGTGAGAAATAAAGAAGTAGAAACATACACAACTGGAAAAAAAAACAGATGTGATAGGCTACATGGTGACTCGAACCCAGGACCTTCCGAACAGCAACCCCGCCTAGGTACGGAAGCGAATTGCACTATTATTTCTGCGAACAAGACAGCACAAAAACAGTGCTTCGTAAACACTGGTTATTAGCACGGTTTTCAACACGTAACACCGGATATGAACTCCGCCTAGGCCGGTCCCAAGCCCGGCTGAAAAAGGAGGAGGGCGGCCTGCATGGAGGCCGTAAGGAGGCAGCCCCTCCACCATGCAAAGGCACAACAGGCCAATCACCTGTTTGCTTTAAAACACGATTACGCGAACTACAAGAGAGAAAACCGGACTGATTCTAAAGGCGACGAACTGGAACGGACTACGGACTACGACTTATGGAACATGGAACAAGAGAAGTATAAATGGGAAAGAAGAGGAGCTGGTGGAAGAGATGAGAAAAGCAAAATTAGAAATCCTGGCTATAACGGAAACAAAGAAAAAGGGACAAGGAGTCATAGATCTCGATGGCAACACGCTGCTCTACAGTGGTGTAACCACGTCTGAAAGAGCTAAAGGGGGTGTGGGTTGCATTGTGGCCAAAAACCAGAAAGATAGTATCAAGAGATTTAACTTTGTCTCGGAGCGCATTATGGTTGTAAAACTAAAAGAAGGAGAAACCATAGTCAACCTGGTCATAGTGTATGGGCCAAATGAGGATGAGAGAGAGCAGAGGTCAAGGAGGAATTCTTCGAGCTGCTTCAAAGGACAGTGGATGACTGCCTAGATGAAATTATCATGCTCGGAGATTTCAATGCCAGAGTTGGAAATGACCATGCTAGATGGGGTGGAGTTATCGGAAGATATGGAGAAAATACTCTCAATGACACTGGAAAGCGACTCCTTAGATTCTGCAGTGAGCAGAATCTGATCATTACAAACACAAAGTTCCCCCATAAGCGCATACATGCATACACTAGATGTGAACCAACAAAGAATGAGAAGTCAGTGATCGACTATGCCATTGTTAGGAGGAGCTCATTCAAATATGTCCGGGATGCTAGAGTCTGGAGGGGGCCAGAGGTTGGAAGTGATCACTACCTTCTTACAATCAAAAGAACAACTGAAAGAGTTGCTCAGCCTAGGAACTGCCCAACATCACGCAAGAAACCAAGTAAACAAACGGGAGAAATGAGCATTAAGACCTTCAAGCTGAGAGAGCCAGAAATTAAGACCAGGTTTAAGGGGCTTATTGCTACAGCGGTGAGAAACACAGAAGAACAACCTGATGACTTGGAAACCCTCTGGCTTAAATTCAAGGACATCATAAAGACAGCTGCTGCAGAAGCATGTGTTGAAGTCCGACTTGGGAACACGAGAAAGAGGACACCTTGGTGGACAAAGGAAGTCAAAGAGAAAATAAGAGAGAAGAAAATGGCATGGAAACAATACTTAGGAGCTAAAAACACAGCAGGACAAATAGAGAAATATAGAGAATATGTGATACTCAGAACAGAAGCAAAGAACAAGGTGCTAGCAGCAAAACAGAAGTCCTGGGAAGAATTTGGAGAAAAGCTAGAAAAAGATGCGCAAGAAAACCAGAAATTGTTCTATAAGACCCTAAAGAACATGAAGAAGGAAAAACAATGCCCTCTCAAATTTATAAAGGACAAGCAAGGCAAATTGCTTACTGCCCCGAAGGAAATAATGGAAAGATGGAAAGAATATTTCTCAGAACTCCTTGATGGCGAGCAAGGTCAAGCATCAGAAATGATAACCACTAGCACAGAAGAGGAAACAAATGGTGATGAAGATGACATAAAGATGGAAGAACTGAAGACAGCACTGGAGAAAATTAAGATGGGCAAAGCAGCAGGGCATGATGGTATAACACCAGAAATGGTTAAGTACATGGGAGCAGCAGGCGACCTATTACTCTTAAGGGTCCTACAGGCAGCGTGGTGCAACAAGACCATACCAAAGGATTGGGAGATTGCCATCATAACACAAATTTTCAAAAAGGGTGACAATTGACAATGTGGAAACCATAGAGGCATATCACTTCTCAGTGTCCCTGGTAAAATCTACTCTAGAATCCTAGAGCAGAGACTCCGACGCCTAGCTGAGCCACAATTGGATGAGGTCCAGTGTGGATTCCGAGCAAACCGAAGTATTCAAGACCTAATCTTCACACTCAGACAGCTGAGTGAAAAGGCTCTTGAGTATAAGAGTGAGATCCATCTTTGTTTCATAGATCTGGAAATGGCGTTTGACAGGGTCCGCTGTTTGGCAAGGAAGAACATTCCAGTACCTCTGATTCATGCTATACAGAGCTTCTACAAGTCTTGCAGAAATTATGTGAGGACAGCAAACCATAAGTCAGAAGAGTTCAGGACCACAACTGGTGTAAGACAAGGTGATATCCTGTCACCTTATCTTTTCATACTCCTCTTGGACGATGTTATCAAGGCATGTAAGGAGAGAACAAGAAAGTATTCAGTGGGGTACTGGAAGATGAGACAGGTATGTATTTCAGAGCTGGCATTTGCTGATGATGTTGCCCTGATTGCTAAATCAGAGGCACATCTCCAATCCAACTTGCAAGTATGGAAGGAAGAGCTGGAGAAGAGAGGGATGGTCATAAGTAGCTCTAAAACAAAATCCATGGTGATATCACGAGAAGAAGGAAGACATCAGATTAAGCTGGGAGAACAGGTCCTGGAGCAGGTCGACCACTTTAAATATCTCGGAGCCATTATAGACCGAAAGGGAGGCATCAAAGAAGAGTTGGCAACTCGAAAAGCTGCAGCTGGGAGACTTTTTCAGGCCATAAATCGAGGATTCCTCAGCAAGAGAGAGGTTGGTAAGAAAACGAAGATGGTTGTATACCGCTCCACCTATGTCCCAGTCTTGACATATGGATGCGAGTCATGGGCAATGACTACAACCCACAAAAGCCAGATCCAAACCACAGAAATGAGGTATCTGAGGAAGGTGGTTGAAGTAACAAGAAGAGTCATGGTCCGCAACCAGACGATACGTCAAGGCCTAAAATCCCACCCCCTGCAGACCCAAGTAGAACAGTCCCAACTAAGATGGTTTGGCCATGTCTGCAGAATGGGAAAAGATCGGCTACCACAACAAGAATGGGAAACAAAGAGCCAGGGATCCAGCCCCCCAGGACGACCCAGAGTTCCCTGGGAGGACAACATTAGACAATCTTTGAAGGACCGAGGACTAGAATGGAACCAGGCCAGGAGGAAGACAGCCGATAGGATAGTCTGGCGCTCTCTTCCAAACCTCTACACCTCACGGTAGAAGGGGAACGACTAAGTAAGTAAGTAACACCGGATATGTATCTAGGGACGACCCAGCTTAATTAATGACGCAGTCACTTTTGCGATTCCGAATATTATACAGTATAGGTAAGATTACACGCGGCAAAACCTACTGTGTCTAGTAAATGATAGAAGAATGAGAATATTACAGGACAGAGAGTAGGTTTTGTATTGTATAACCCTTGAATGCTTATTCTAGCCAGCATCAGTCTTCTCATTTTGTCCAATAATCTTGCCTGTTTCTCATCATCAGTTCTAAATCAGTGACCTTGCCAAACCCTTTCAACCATTCTATTTTTCCAAAGCACAAATTCATGAAAGTCTTTAATTTCTTTGTTGCTGTTATGGTTGTTCTCTGTTATGGTTGTTCTCTGTTATTGTTGTTCTCTATGTTTCAGAGCCGTACCGCATGACTTCTTTTGTGAAGGACTTGATTTCTTGTGATCTCTATACAGTGAAGGTTTGGCGCGTAAATATTAGAATTCTAACGGAGAAGTGGACTGTTGGTTGGTTTGGTGCTGGCAGAAAACTTAAATCTAGTAGGCTTGGTCATTTATTTTACTTGAGTGTCCCAACATTACCGTAGTCATTGCATTTATTGCCAAATAGTGATAATGTTGCTGTGAGTGATGGCAATGATGGTGATGATGTTGCCGTGAGTGATGACAATGATGATGATGTAGCTAGTGATACTGATATTAGTGAAAGTGATGATAATAGTAACTCTTGTAACCATGATGGTGATGATGACGATTTTATTCACCGGTGAACTGATTTCCTCAGGGCACGCTTCTTACAACCACACGCAGGCGTCCTTCAGTTTCACTTTTTATTTTTTTTTCCTCTCCTATTTTGTTCCCTAAGGAGCATGGAGCCACAATGGTAGTCGGCCTTCACGTATGAAGCCTGCACCACAGTACTTAACATGCTTGTAGTGGTAGCTCTGTAGCAGTTTGTTTTAAATGTTGAAGCTACCAGTCTCATCCACACTCTCACACTAATCGCCTCTTACGACACGCGTTTTGTATTTCTATTTGTTGTTAGATGAAAGTGAACATGATTTGCAAGAACTAGTGAAGCAAGTGAACAGTATTAGTCATGAATATGGATTGGACATTAATATTGAGAAAACAAAAACTATGATAATTAGTAAAACAGACGATAAGCCCACATTAAAGATAAGCATAAATGGGAAAATCCTGGAACAAGTCAAGAGCTACTCATATCTTGGTCATATAATAACAGAAAATGGCAGATGTGACACAGAAATCAAGAAGAGAATTGGAATGGCCACAGCTACATTCAACAACATGAAACATATACTTACATCTAAACAGTTAAGTCACAAATTAAAACTGAGTCATAAAGTGTTATATATATATATATATATATATATATATATATATATATATATATATATATATATATATATATATATATATATATATATATATATATATATATATATATATATATATATATATATATATATATATATATATATATATATATATATATATATATATATATATATATATATATATATATATATATATATATATATATATATATATATATATATATATATCTTTCACTACTGTATGGTGTAGAGACATTGACAATGAATAAGCAATTGGAAGAACGAATTGAGACTCTTGGGATGTGGATATATAGAAGAATGGGGCATTTCTCATGGAAAGAGAAGAAATCAAATAAGGAGGTCCTAGAAAATCTAGGTATGAAAAGAGACCTAATGAGGGAGATCAAAGGGCAGCTAAAATACTTTAGCCACATAAAAAGGCATAACACCTTGCAGAAGACCATAATAGAAGGGAGAGTCGAAGGCAAACGTGCAAGGGGAAGACAACGCTTTAAGTGGGAAGATAACATCAAGATATGGACAGGAAAGAGTCTGTCAGAGTGCACCACCAAGACAAGAGACAGAAGACGTTGGAGATCCATTACAGCCAACCTTCGTTGTGGAGATGGCAGCTGATGATGATGATGATGATGATTTGTAGGAGTCTTTGAGGAAACAAAGAAAGAATATGACTACTACCCCAGGTGTAAACAGGCAATAACTGTCAGGTTGTGCGTGGGGATGGCAACCTAACCATGTCATATAAATCACCAAATAAACCACAAGCTGCTAGAGTTTGTGCTGTCATGTGGGCTTTCTCAAGGGAGCCATCTACAGTGGTAGCTCTATGCTACATAAGGAGTGAATAAGGAGATGATGATGATGATTTATTCTGTATTGTGTACATTTATATTTCAGGATAATGTATAATATAAACAATATATGTAAACTTGTGACTTGTGTTTGCCATCTCTAAATGATGTAATACATGACGATCGCGATTTTCACGAGGGTAAAGTTCAGGAGTCGCTCGCATAATTTGAGTGTCGCGTAAACTGACGTCACATCTTCTCCATAGAAGTTCAGTACTTACAAGTAGGGCATTGTTTCTAAAACGTTTATTTAAATAAACATTAATAAAGGTTTTCATTTAGGAAAAACAAAGGAAAACGCAAAAAAAACAACAATATAAAAAGCAAAATAAAACCATGAAATTATGAATTTTATTCAACAGAACATGATGTAGATATAATTTTAAAGAAACGAAAGCTGTGTCAGTGACAGAGTTATCTCAGACCGGGGGGGGGGGGGGGGGAGATAACGCTTGCGGTGATAAAAATGATAGTAGTAAATATGCTGATGATAATGATAAGGTAAACGACTGAGAGAGAGAGACAGAGAGAGACCCAAACATACATAAACGATAAAAGGGGGTAAAGCACGATGAGGGAGGGGGTAGGGGGTGCCTCCGATGAAGGTAAAGCACAATGACGGAATTATAAATATAATAGTAATGACGATAGAAGTAATTGATGGTAGAAGTAATTGATGGTAGATGTAATGATTGTTATAATTATGGTGGCGCCTGTATAGTAACAGTAATGACGATAGAAGTAATTGATGGTAGATGTAATGATTGTTATAATTATGGTGGCGCCTGTATAGTAACAGTAATGACGATAGAAGTAATTGATGGTAGATGTAATGATTGTTATAATTATGGTGGCGCCTGTATAGTAACAGTAATGACGATAGAAGTAATTGATGGTAGATGTAATGATTGTTATAATTATGGTGGCGCCGGTATAGTAACAGTAATGACGATAGAAGTAATTGATGGTAGATGTAATGATTGTTATAATTATGGTGGCGCCTGTATAGTAACAGTAATGACGATAGAAGTAATTGATGGTAGATGTAATGATTGTTATAATTATGGTGGCGCCGGTATAGTAACAGTAATGACGATAGAAGTAATTGATGGTAGATGTAATGATTGTTATAATTATGGTGGCGCCGGTATAGTAACAGTAATGACGATAGAAGTAATTGATGGTAGATGTAATGATTGTTATAATTATGGTGGCGCCTGTATAGTAACAGTAATGACGATAGAAGTAATTGATGGTAGATGTAATGATTGTTATAATTATGGTGGCGCCTGTATAGTAACAGTAATGACAATAGAAGTAATTGATGGTAGATGTAATGATTGTTATAATTATGGTGGCGCCGGTATAGTAACAGTAATGACGATAGAAGTAATTGATGGTAGATGTAATGATTGTTATAATTATGGTGGCGCCTGTATAGTAACAGTAATGACAATAGAAGTAATTGATGGTAGATGTAATGATTGTTATAATTATGGTGGCGCCGGTATAGTAACAGTAATGACGATAGAAGTAATTGATGGTAGATGTAATGATTGTTATAATTATGGTGGCGCCTGTATAGTAACAGTAATGACGATAGAAGTAATTGATGGTAGATGTAATGATTGTTATAATTATGGTGGCGCCTGTATAGTAACAGTAATGACGATAGAAGTAATTGATGATGGTGGCGCCGGTATAGTAACAGTAATGACGATAGAAGTAATTGATGGTAGATGTAATGATTGTTATAATTATGGTGGCGCCGGTATAGTAACAGTAATGACGATAGAAGTAATTGATGGTAGATGTAATGATTGTTATAATTATGGTGGCGCCTGTATAGTAACAGTAATGACGATAGAAGTAATTGATGGTAGATGTAATGATTGTTATAATTATGGTGGCGCCTGTATAGTAACAGTAATGACGATAGAAGTAATTGATGGTAGATGTAATGATTGTTATAATTATGGTGGCGCCTGTATAGTAACAGTAATGACGATAGAAGTAATTGATGGTAGATGTAATGATTGTTATAATTATGGTGGCGCCTGTATAGTAACAGTAATGACAATAGAAGTAATTGATGGTAGATGTAATGATTGTTATAATTATGGTGGCGCCTGTATAGTAACAGTAATGACGATAGAAGTAATTGATGGTAGATGTAATGATTGTTATAATTATGGTGGCGCCTGTATAGTAACAGTAATGACGATAGAAGTAATTGATGGTAGATGTAATGATTGTTATAATTATGGTGGCGCCTGTATAGTAACAGTAATGACGATAGAAGTAATTGATGGTAGATGTAATGATTGTTATAATTATGGTGGCGCCTGTATAGTAACAGTGAATCCGAAAAAAGTAATTGATGGTAGATGTAATGATTGTTATAATTATGGGTGGCGCCTGTATAGTAACAGTAATGACGATAGAAGTAATTGATGGTAGATGTAATGATTGTTATAATTATGGTGGCGCCTGTATAGTAACAGTAATGACGATAGAAGTAATTGATGGTAGATGTAATGATTGTTATAATTATGGTGGCGCCTGTATAGTAACAGTAATGACGATAGAAGTAATTGATGGTAGATGTAATGATTGTTATAATTATGGTGGCGCCGGTATAGTAACAGTGTATAGTAACAGTAATGACAATAGAAGTAATTGATGGTAGATGTAATGATTGTTACAATTATGTGGCGCCTGTATAGTAACAGTAATGACGATAGAAGTAAATTGATGGTAGATGTAATGATTGTTATAATTATGGTGGCGCCTGTATAGTAACAGTAATGACGATAGAAGTAATTGATGGTAGATGTAATGATTGTTATAATTATGGTGGCGCCTGTATAGTAACAGTAATGACGATAGAAGTAATTGATGGTAGATGTAATGATTGTTATAATTATGGTGGCGCCGGTATAGTAACAGTAATGACGATAGAAGTAATTGATGGTAGATGTAATGATTGGATTGTTATAATTATGGTGGCGCCGGTATAGAAAAAGTAATGACGATAGAAGTAATTGATGGTAGATGTAATGATTGTTATAATTATGGTGGCGCCTGTATAGTAAACAGTAATGACGATAGAAGTAATTGATGGTAGATGTAATGATTGTTATAATTATGGTGGCGCCTGTATAGTAACAGTAATGAGTAACGATAGAAGTAATTGATGGTAGATGTAATGATTGTTATCTAAATTTATGGTGGCGCCGTTTATAGTAACAGTAATGACGATAGAAAGTAATTGATGGTAGATGTAATGATTGTTATAATTATGGTGGCGCCTGTTATAGTATAGTAACAGTAATGACAATAGAAGTAATTGATGGTAGATGTAATGATTGTTATATAATTATGGTTGCGCCTGTATGTTCCTTTCATCTTGTTTAGCCTTATAGTAACAGTAATGACGATAGAAGTAATTGATGGTAGATGTAATGGGTTTATAATATAATGACTTGTGGCGCCGGTATAGTAACAGTAATGACGATAGAAGTAATTGATGGTAGATGTAATGATTGTTATAATTATGGTGGCGCCTGTATAGTAACAGTAATGACGATAGAAGTAATTGATGGTAGATGTAATGATTGTTATAATTATGGTGGCGCCTGTATAGTAACAGTAATGACAATAGAAGTAATTGGGTGGTAGATGTAATGATTGTTATAATTATGGTGGCGCCGGTATACTCTGTAGTAACAGTAATGACGATAGAAGTAATTGATGGTAGAAGTAATGATTGTTAATATGTAAATTATGGTGGCGCCTTGTATACCTGTACTTCTGGCGCCCTGTAACAGTAATGACAATAGATTAATTGATGGTAAGAATGTAATGATTGTTTATAATTATGGTGGCGCCTGTATAGTAACAGTAATGACAATAGAAGTAATTGAGACAATGTAATGATTGTTATAATTATGGTGGCGCCTGTATAGTAACAGTAATGACAATAGAAGTAATTGATGGTAGATGTAATGATTGTTATAATTATGGTGGCGCCTGTATAGTAACAGTAATTGACAATAGAAAGTAATTGATGGGATGTAATAGATTGTTATAATGTATGGTGGCGCCTGCGGTTGTTATATTTATGGTGGCGCCTGTATAGTAACAGTAAGTGACAATAGAAGTAATTGATGGTAGATGTAATGATTGTTATAATTATGGTGGCGCCTGTATAGTAACAGTAATGACAATAGAAGTAATTGATGGTAGATGTAATGATTGTTATAATTATGGTGGCGCCTGTATAAGTAAACAGTAATGATTGGTTAATAGAAGTAATTGATCATGGTAATTATGATGTAATGATTGTTATAATTATGGTGGCGCCTGGTATAGTATTAACAGTAATGACGATAGAAGTAATTGATGGTAGATGTAATGATTGTTATAATTATGGTGGCGCCGGTATAGTAACAGTAATGACGATAGAAGTAATTGATGGTAGATGTAATGATTGTTATAATTATGGTGGCGCCTGTATAGTAACAGTAATGACAATAGAAGTAATTGATGGTAGATGTAATGATTGTTATAATAACAGTAATGACAATAGAAGTAATTGATGGTAGATGTAATGATTGTTATAATTATGGTGGCGCCTGTATAGTAACAGTAATGACAATAGAAGTAATTGATGGTAGATGTAATGATTGTTATAATTATGGTGGCGCCTGTATAGTAACAGTAATGACAATAGAAGTAATTGATGGTAGATGTAATGATTGTTATAATTATGGTGGCGCCGGTATAGTAACAGTAATGACAATAGAAGTAATTGATGGTAGATGTAATGATTGTTTATAATTTATGGGTGGCGCGCCGGTATAGTAACAGTAATGACGATAGAAGAAATAATTGATGGTAGATGTAATGATTGTTTATAATTATGGTGGCGCCTGTATAGTAACAGTAATGACAATAGAAGATATGTAATTGATGGTAGATGTAATGATTGTTATAATTATGGTGGCGCCGGGATAGTAACGGTAATGACAATAGAAGTAATTGATGGTAGATGTAATGATTTTTATAATTATGGTGGCGCGCCTTTATAGTAACAGTAATGACAAATAGAAAGTAATTGATGGTGGTAGATGAATAAATGATTGATTGTTATAATTATGGTGGCGCCTGTATAGTAACAGTAATGACAATAGAAGTAATTGATGGTAGATGTAATGATTGTTATAATTATGGTGGCGCCGGTATAGTAACAGTAATGACAATAGAAGTAGTTGATGGTAGATGTAATGATTGTTATAATTATGGCGGCGCCTGTATAGTAACAGTAATGACAATAGAAGTAATTGATGGTAGATGTAATGATTGTTATAATTATGGTGGCGCCTGTATAGTAACAGTAATGACAATAGAAGTAATTGATGGTAGATGTAATGATTGTTATAATTATGGTGGCGCCTGTATAGTAACAGTAATGACAATAGAAGTAATTGATGGTAGATGTAATGATTGTTATAATTATGGTAGATGTAATGATTGTTATAATTATGGTGGCGCCTGTATAGTAACAGTAATGACAATAGAAGTAATTGATGGTAGATGTAATGATTGTTATAATTATGGTGGCGCCTGTATAGTAACAGTAATGACAATAGAAGTAATTGATGGTAGATGTAATGTTTGTTATAATTATGGCGGGATATTTGGTGGCGCCGGCGCCTGTATAGTAACAGTAATGACGATAGAAGTAATTGATGGTAGATGTAATGATTGTTATAATTATGGTGGCGCCGGTATAGTAACAGTAATGACGATAGAAGTAATTGATGGTAGATGTAATGATTGTTATAATTATGGTGGCGCCGGTATAGTAACAGTAATGACAATAGAAGTAATTGATGGTAGATGTAATGATTGTTATAATTATGGTGGCGCCGGTATAGTAACAGTAATGACGATAGAAGTAATTGATGGTAGATGTAATGATTGTTATAATTATGGTGGCGCCGGTATAGTAACAGTAATGACAATAGAAGTAATTGATGGTAGATGTAATGATTGTTATAATTATGGTGGCGCCTGTATAGTAACAGTAATGACAATAGAAGTAATTGATGGTAGATGTAATGATTGTTATAATTATGGTGTGGCGCCGGTATGTATATACCCGGTAATGGTAACAGTAATGACAATAGAAGTAATTGATGGTAGATGTAATGATTGTTATAATTATGGTGGCGCCGGTATAGTAACAGTAATGACGATAGAAGTAATTGATGGTAGATGTAATGATTGTTATAATTATGGTGGCGCCGGTATAGTAACAGTAATGACAATAGAAGTAATTGATGGTAGATGTAATGATTGTTATAATTATGGTGGCGCCGGTATAGTAACAGTAATGACGATAGAAGTAATTGATGGTAGATGTAATGATTGTTATAATTATGGTGGCGCCGGTATAGTAACAGTAATGACAATAGAAGTAATTGATGGTAGATGTAATGATTGTTATAATTATGGTGGCGCCTGTATAGTAACAGTAATGACAATAGAAGTAATTGATGGTAGATGTAATGATTGTTATAATTATGGTGGCGCCGGTATAGTAACAGTAATGACAATAGAAGTAATTGATGGTAGATGTAATGATTGTTATAATTATGGTGGCGCCGGTATAGTAACAGTAATGACGATAGAAGTAATTGATGGTAGATGTAATGATTGTTATAATTATGGTGGCGCCGGTATAGTAACAGTAATGACAATAGAAGTAATTGATGGTAGATGTAATGATTGTTATAATTATGGTGGCGCCGGTATAGTAACAGTAATGACGATAGAAGTAATTGATGGTAGATGTAATGATTGTTATAATTATGGTGGCGCCGGTATAGTAACAGTAATGATAATAGTGTTATAATGATTGTGAAGATAGAAACAATAGTAATGAATATAATGATTGTAGTAATAAGGATGAAAATACGAATAAGGCGACATAAAGTGACAAGAACTATTCAATTGTTTTATTTTATTTCTATTTATTTATTGTTTCTTTCATACGGACAAAACCTTTATTTATCTCTCTCTCTCTCTCTCTCTCTCTCTCTCTCTCTCTCTCTCTCTCTCTCTCTCTCTCTCTCTCTCTCTCTTTGTCTCTTGTTTCAGTTTGTTCCTCTTTGCAACATGTCTTTAATCCGCTAGCTCTCAACTGCGTAAATTTTATTTGCCGTTTCCCATAACTTCATAATTGTGTCTTTCTGTCCGTCACTATTTTGACCATTCTCTTCATTTCATTGTTTGATCTTCTCCTGACTTCCCTAATGTTTTCTGTGTTTAAGAAATCACGTTTAATGTTGTCTTTTTTTGTTTTTTGTAACAGCTTTCACAGTCCGTTTCTGTACCAGACGTTATATAGGAGATTACGACCCACTTCTAGGTAAGATAACTCCGGCATTTTCTCTTGCCTAATTTCTAGGTTTTCTCCCTTCGTCCATCCGATCAGTTTCAATAGACCGTACTTTGCAGTTCTTCTCCACGAAACTTTTCTCCTCCTTAAAAAAAAATGTAATGGGGCCACTATTGAAGGTTGTCATTTTTTTCCTTTTTTGTGAGCAGCCTTCCAGTAGTACTTAATGTACTGCTGCAGTGGTCGTTTTAGTAGACCTTTGTTTCATACTATGAGGTTGCTACACCCATTTCACAACCATCCTTAGGAGGTTTTCACGAGATACTTGCCAGGCGCCATGGTTATATTCCTTGCTTCATGGAACTCAGAAATGAGTTTCTCGGGTTATCTGAGAAGACAAAGAAATAACAGGACTACTGATCCCTCACATCTGTCAACAGAGGTCATTAATATGAGGCTGGGGATGGAGCTGGCAATCTCGTTACGTACAACAAAGTGCTTCAGAAATGACAGCTGCACGAGCACTAGAATACGTTGGTGCTGGCTTACTGCCGCCGGACCAGTTACAACGGTGGCTTCAAAGACAGCGAAACTGCGAATGATAATGTTGATGATGATACTAAAACCTTCTCTTTCTAATTAAATGTTCCTTGATTACAGTCCTATCTGGCATAGTTAAAACTGAAGGCACTGATACCTGTTGATATTGTTACTTCCAGAGATTGGAAGGCAAACAGACACGTGCAGAGTCAGTTCAACTACGAATTAATAGACGACAAACGGAACACGACTTGCAAAACACTTGGTCGGTCCTTGATAGCAATATATATTTATATCATCATCAAGTAGCATGTCCTTTGCAGAACGTCGCTCTCATCATCACAGCCCGCCTGAAAGACTCTCGATCTCTAGCCAGCCCTTCTGCCTCCTCCATTGTCATGTTCAAGGTGTCTTCAATGTCCTGTGTCCACCGTCGTCTTGGTCGGCCCCTGCCTCACCTTAAAGGTACCATACTGTTACGCACAGATTCTTTTGTAGGCAATGAATATAGAGATATATATATAGAAAGATATTTATTTGTCTGTTAACACTTTTTGCTGTTAGTCAAAGGTAGATAACCCTTGATTTAGTTGTTGGTACATTTTATTATATCTGTTACCTTCTCTTGGGTCTTATATGAATACTAAGATTTACGTCGGCCCATCTTGAGTTGAACTCTGGGGGTCACGCGCTTCTGCGCAGGTGTCGAATTGAGGTTGTCGAGAGAGACTTCCGTGGTGATGGGCGGATCCTGATCGCTCTCGAACAGAAGTCCGAAGATTTGTTCTTTGCTGTGAAATTCTGGGGGAAGGCGATATCGTCTGTGTGACTATTATGTCCATGTTCCTCCCCAGAATATATTCTTAGCGCCAAAAGAAGGCGTGTGCTATTTTTCTAGTGTTTTCTAGGATGTTAAGGTAACGAAAGACATTTACTGAACTTTTCGTTATGCCTAGACCTGCAGCCAGGGATATGGTCTGCATATGAGTGGGCTGATTTCTTTATTGACGACATTGTGCTAGCAGCACCAATATCTATTATGTACATTGCATTATTATATATATAATCTACACAGCATTATCGATGTTTATGAACAGAGCCCTTTACTTATGCTTCATTATGCATCTTCGCAGTGAGCGACGCTCACTGGAGATAGAAGCCATTTTGGATCTTGCCTTTGCCTAAGCGGATCATCGTTCGGAGAACAGGAATGCCTTATTATCTGATGATGGTACAGAGATCTATCTACTATGGTAACCCACTACTGTGGTTTAAGATTGTCGTCACATAAACCTACTGATTTACGAGTTGTAATTCCTCGACAGAAGAGGTTCTGTCAGGGAGCCATTGATGATAAACATTTGCTAACATTAACTGACGCGATCAGTCAGTTAGGCTTGGGAGTAAATACAACTAGAACCCTGAGTGACTAGCTACGAATGTTCTGTTGTATCCAAATTCTATACGAATGCATATTTGATGTCGTAGACCATTTTTTTAAGCATGTGATGTTGTTGCCAAACTGTTTCAATGACTATATATGTGACGTCAGAGTTTGCGTCCTATTAAATGTATGAAATTATCAACAGTAGTTCCAGACATCATTGACTTTCATACATGAGTGAATGAGTGCCTTATTACTTGTCAACTTTGCAGAACAGTACCACCCATTCGCATAACGTACATTTGCACTCTCATTCAACATAAACACTGTCCCTTGTCGGGGCCTCAGTACTCCATGGACAAGGTGACCTGTATGCCCAACACTGTGTCGGTTCGAGTTGACCATCAACCTTCATCAAGATGACTAGTACACACAAACTACATGCACCACAGTCACCCTTATCAATGTAATATACCAGTGTGACGCCTTTGCATGTACAGTTTGCAGTCCTACATTTATCAGTGTGGTGGCTTCATGTACACAGCATTTTCCAGTGATAAGAAGAAATACACTTATCACATACCCTCCATCACTGCTCTCTCTAAGCCACTATGGCGTTTAATGTGGCCAAAATATTTCAGTTTCCAGGACATGATATTGTTTATGAGCCAGTTTTCCTCGATGTTCAGGTCGTGAAGAATGTCTATATTTTTCTTCTTCTTGGTCCAAGATATTCTGAGAATTTTTCTGTAACACTTTGCTTCAAAAGATTCGATTTTTTTCTTTAATGTTTGAGTAATGGTCCATGATTCACATCCATATGTTGCTACCGGAAAAATGCACGTTCTCAAAAGTTTTACTTTTATTAATTTGCTGGTGTTATGCCATCATCATCATCAGTTGCCATCTCCACAACGAAGGTTGGCTGTAATGGATCTCCAACGTCTTCTGTCTCTTGTCTTGGTGGTGCACTCTGATAGACTCTTTCCTGTCCATCTCTTGATGTTGTCTTCCCACTTATAGCGCTGTCTTCCCCTTGCACGTTTGCCTTCAACTCTCCCTTCTGTTATGGTCTTCTGCAAGGTGTTATGCCTTTTTATGTGGCCAAAGTATTTTAGCTGTCGAACTTTGACCTCCCTCATTAGTTCTCTTTTCATACCTAGATTTTCTAGGACCTCCTTATTTGTTTTCATCTCTTTCCATGAGATACGCCCCATTCTTCTATATATCCACATTTCAAGAGCCTCAATTCTTTCTTCCAACTGCTTATTCATCGTCCATGTTTCTGCACCATACAGAAATGCAGAATATATATAACACTTTATGATTCTCAGTTTTAATTTGTGAGATAACTGTTTGGATGTCAGTATATGTTTCATGTTGTTGAATGTAGCTTTGGCCATTCCTATTCTCTTCTTGATTTCTGTTTCACATCTGCCATCTTCTGTTATTATATGACCGAGATATACGTAGCTCTTGACTTGTTCCAGGATTTCCCCATTTACGCTTATCTTTAATGTGGGTTTATCGTCTGTTTTGCTAATTATCATAGTTTTTTGTTTTCTCAATATTAATGTCGAGTCCATATTCCTGACTTATACTGTTCACTTGCTTCACTAGTTCTTGTAACTCCTGTTCGCTTTCAGCTAACAACACGGTATCATCTGCATATCTAAGGTTGTTTATTGACCTTCCACTGATGTTCAGTCCTGGTATTTCTTGTATCTGTTTGAAAATTTTTTCGGTGTATAAATTAAATAGGCAGGGGGACAGCACACAACCTTGTCTGACACCTCTTTTTTATGTCTATGTATGGTGAATAATTCCTTCCAGATCTTACTGTGGCAGTTTGCTCCCAATAAAGGTTACTGAGTATTCTTATATCTTTTCCATCAATACCTATGTCTTCGAGGCATTCAATTATTTTCTCATGATGGACTCTGTCAAAAGCCTTCTTATAGTCAATGAAGCACATATACATACTTTTTTGGACCGCTGTATATTTTTCTGCTAATATTCTTAGGCAAAATATTGCCTCTCTTGTTCCACTGTTCCGTCTAAAACCAAACTGCTCTTCCTGGATTTCGCTGTCTACTTTACTTTTTATTCTTTCCTGTATGATTTTGAGCAGTATCTTAATTGCATGACTCATCAGGCTGATTGTTCTGAAGTCTGAGCATTCTGTTGCATTTGGTTTTTTGGGCAATGTTATAAAAACTGATGTCTTCATGTCGTGTGGTATATATCCTGTATTGTATACATCGTTGCATATTTCTGTGATTGTATCTACACCAAAGCTCTCCAGAGCTTCTATCATTTCAATTTTTATGTTATCCATGCCTGCTGATTTTCCTTTTTGTATCATATGAATGGCATTCTCTACTTCTGATCTGAGAATGTTTGGGCCTTCATTAGAATCTGGTGATGGTTTTTTACCTCTGTTGTCCTCGAATAATTCTTTTACGTATTCTGCCCATCTGTTTGATATGTCTTTCTCATCAAGTAATATTACACCATTTTTGTTCTTGATACAGCTTCCTCCATAGGTTCTTCATTTTATTTAACCTCTGCATTGCTATGGCCAGTCTCCTTCTGACCTCTTGTGAGCAGTCTCCATTGTTGTTAATTATGGAGCCAAGATATTCCAAATTTGTGACATTTTCAATTTCCTCATCATTGATGGTCATTTTTGGTTGGTATCTTGTTTTGTCTTTATATATATATATATATATATATATATATATATATATATATATATATATATATATATATATATATATATATATATATATATATATATATATATATATATATATATATATATATATATATATATATATATATATATATATATATATATATATATATATATATATATATATATATAAGCATCTTTATTCCCTCTATAAAACACACTGAGATAGTGGTGTTATATATAAAATGCATACAAACATTTACACACAGGTAGTCATAAAATAAAGTGATCTTATTTTCCAACTTCAGAACGAATCTACACCTGTCAGAGAATGATACAAGACACACCTGTAGACTTTGAAGTGTTGGATACTGCCACTGTTGTAAGTGAATCCATTTTCTTGTACATCCAGTAACAATAACCACTTTTATCGTTGCTATCGTCTCTTGTCTGGCGTTTTTCAGGCCTTGAATGAGCTGTCAGTCACAGCACGCTGGGATATGTGAGGTGAAAGTTGGCGATTGAGAGAGTAAGGGCGAAGTGAGAGAGGAGGCGACTAGGAAAATGAGGGTAAATCAGTGAGAGGGCAAGTGAGGAAAAGACAGAGAAATAAGAGTTATGAGAGTAAGCAAAACATTGAATTGAGAAGTGCAGGAAGACAGAAAGAAAAGAAGAGAGGAGAAAGGTAAAGAAAAAAAAATAGGGAGAAAAAAGTGAGATACGAGGGAATGAGAAGGCGAAGAATCGAGAATGGTGAAAGTAAGAAATAAAATAAATGGGAAGTGTGAGAAGAATGAGAAAAGAGAATGGCAAGTAAGTGAGAGGCAGAAAAGGCCCAAAAAATTTTGTTCGTACCTTCTCTTGGTTACTGTCCGTGTTTTGCACAGATAGCACAGTTTTGCTATAAATGACGTGCTTATAAGATGCATCTGACTTACCGTGTATGTCTTAGGATGCTTCAAGCATTGTATCAACTAATCATCATCATCATCATTATCATCATCATCATCATCCCCGATGAGCAACGGTTCTAAATAAACTTAAACCAAATCTTCCTGTCACGTGCAATCAGCCCAAGGTCTTTCCATATCTTTTTCGTCACCTTCATGTTAGTACCTAGTTCCTGTCACGTGATCTTTGGTCTCCCCTATCTCTCTTACCAGAATAAGGACTGCCTTGTAATGATATCAGTAAGTTTCCTCAATGCATATTCTATTCATCGCCATCTTCTTCTCATCCTTTGTGCCATTGGCACTCGTCTGGTTTTTGTCATGAGTTCCACATCAAATAGGTTCTTTAATAGACACCGTTTTAAAAAGTGCTTGATTAATTTCAAATGAAGGTTACTTTGTTGTAAAAAAAAGTACCTTTGTAAGTGAATGCGTTATTTAACTTTTGGAAGTTAATATTTCTAGATACCTAGTCCTAAAATCTATGTTTTGTATGCGCGGTTGTGATCGGATATTTGTATTTATAATTGCTGTCTGTGGAGCGTGTTAAAATTATTCATATCTACTGCGTACAAAATAATTGTGTATATGTCGTATCTATTTCCAGAACGAAAACAGCAGACTAAAGGAGCATATACGCTGGGCTGACGCCATAATCCTCATGTATGACGTAACAGACAGATGCAGTTTCAACGAGTGTAGTCGGCTTAAGTTCCTTGTCAACTCTTTCTCTAGGAAAAGCCGGTGGAAAACACTCAGTGACCCCAGTTCTGAAGTCATGGGCGGCATCCCTGTAGCTCTGGTTGGCAACAAGTCTGATAGAGAAAAAGACAGAATGGTACATCGGGAGGAAGGGGCCACCCGCAGTGTTCAGTTGAAGTGTATTAACTTTTACGAGGTGTCAGTTAAAGAAGATATCGATGATGTAATTAGCATATTTGAAGAACTGTACATAGTCTACAGAAAGATGAGGAAGTTCCGAGTCACTTTATCATCCTCCAAAATGTCTCTCACGGAAGAGAAACCAGCATCTAGCTCTGATGATGACAACGAAGAAGGCGATGGTGGAGAAAACAGCCAAACGAGGAGAGGAACTTTACCTTCACATCCAGAAACTATGGCACAGAGTGGGTCAAGGTCTAGAAGAAGACAAGCTATATACACAATGAGCTAAATGGACATTTATTCAGAAGTACGCTGTGTAATTAGCAATAGTACGCGACAAATGATAGGTAGGCGCAAGATGTAAGGACGCTCAGAATTGATAAGTACACATGAAGAGCGCCACTGCAGTAAAACTGCTTAATAATAGTAAAACTGTTTGACAATAGTAAAATTGTTAACAATAGTGAAATTGTTTATCAATAGTAACATTGTTCGACAATAGTAAAAATTATGTAACAACAGTAACATAGTTTGACAATAGAAAAATTGTTGAACAACTGAAGTACTGAACATGAACAACAAGAAACAGAACATTACTGCCTTTATTCCATACTTCATACAGACTTTATCAGATAATAAGTTCCTTGTATTGATCATTCAACTTGATTGTTCCTCGTGGAATGTAGGAGTATAGCTTTGACTAGCCGTCTGTCGTTACTTTGGTCAGGCCATTTTCTTTAGTTCTGCACAAAAACATCATCTGTTCCAAAGCATACCGGGTCTGTGAGGGGACATAGACAGATTATGACAACGGTTATCTTTTAACGTGTCGTAAGAAGAGATCAACGTAAAACTGTGCATGTGAATGGTAATGTAATTTTTTTTTTTAAAGCACAAAGTGTTTTAGTATAGTCTTACATTACTCCAACAAAGTCAACAACAATGGTATCTTAACGTATATATGACCCCAGTCGCTTTGGATTCCTTTTCTGCCTATTCTTTTGATGTTTTCTTTTATGCCTATACTGTCTCCTTTTTAAACAGAGGTCTTTGTATTTGATTTGATTTATCTCTAAAATTGTTTATGACTTGTTGCTTTTCTTGTCTTTCTCCGAAGAAGGACTTACTGCCCAATGCATTCGTTTATTTGCATTTGTAATTTCATAAATTCAGCCAGACCTATATTTGGTGATGCGCCCTAATATAACCGACTAGGTTGAACGGGACGCGTCTCGCCAAAACGAGGCAAAACTTTATTTAAAATAAAAAAAGGGGGGTGGGGGAGTGGGAAAGGGGTGCGTTCCGAGGGTTTCATTTCCCAACCAATACATTTTTCATAATGTGTGCTGGGCAGCTCAGAATTTTTTTTTCCTTACAAGCGTTAAATCAGGGTTTCTGAACTTGTGGTCCTTTTTTCTGAGAAGGGGCGTGTAGCCTTCACCGGACTATCAACAGGTCCACGGCACAAGAAAGTTTAAGAACCCTGATTAAATTAATATGCAGTACTTGTTTTTAAGTATGTTTATTAACATTTTTAAATAACATGCTCAGCGTTATTTAGAACGCATTATAACAAAATGGCCTCAGAATAGACCCTGTCACCATCACAAGAACTGCCAAGCTATGGACTCTATAAAAAAACACGTTTCACTAGCTTTGCCCAACTTCAAATGTAATTATCTGATTAACCGTCGAACGTATTAATGCCATTTTTTGCATACGATGTTATATTGGGTTAGACCCAACAAATATATACTTTATATTTGTGCATCTTGTCCAGTTCACATAAACGGATGAAATCCTTTGATCTTTGTCGGCATACTAATTATTGTGTATCGAAAAAAGAAATTTTACCACTTCAGTCACAGATTCTGTGAATTGAATAGGCATAGGCGTGTCTACTATTACAATAATGTGGCCATCACGTTTGCATATGAATACCTGTTGAAGATGATTTCTTAAATGATCTGCATGGGAGATACTCGTGACATTGTTTGTCATTGACATTTAATGCGCTACCAAACTGGACCTTCGTTGATCTAATTATTTCAATAGGTATCACCACTTTGCGGTTCATAAATATCATAATGGAAAGTTTCTCCTCTACTGTGCTTGTAAATAACGGTAAGGTCATCTTTAAAGAAATTAAACTTCATCCGAATCATAATCAGATGTCTCTGAGAAATTGATAATCAATCTCGGCTGAATGAAGGACAAACCATCATTCGTCCAATATTCCTCTTCCTCTTGTAACACATGGTTCTCACATTTCTTCCAATAATCCCTGGCTATGTTCGAGATGGCGGCTTTTGTAAGTATTTCAACATCTTTTAATTTGAACGTCCTATTTTCTGTTGCTACCTGTTCCTTAATTTTAGCCCAGACTAATTCTATTGGGTTTAAGTGAGAATGGTAAGGAGGCAATCTTAAACATCTGTGACCATGTTCATGGATTGCCTTGTCTATGTGAAATATCTTTGTATGCTGTGTATTTTTTACAATTTCAAGTAATTCAGGCTTCAGGGACATTTCGTTGAATGGAATGTTGTTTTTGGTCGGCCAAATCTTTATTACATCTTTAGTACTTGATGAATTAGGAACTTTATCTTCTGGTGCCACAACGTTGTGATATGAAGCATTGTCCATTATCAAACACGACGGTCTATCCAATGAAGGAAGTACATGATTCACAATCCAATCTTGAAATATCTTGCCATTCATCTCTGTATGATAATCCCTATTATCTGTGGATTTTGAAACAAATATGAGTTCAGTATTATTTAGAAGCCCATGATGGCTGCTTCCTGCATGTGCAATTATTAGGCGCTGTCCTTTGCTGCTTGGTACTAGTCTCTTAGTTGTTCCATCAGATGATTGCCATTCTCGTTCATTACTGTGGTGCGCATTGATCCAAGTTTCATCTAAATACACAAAATCATAACAATCTCTTCTCATTTCTCTGACCTCGCGTAAATATTTGCTTCTCATTGCAACTATATGAGGCTTCTCACAAATAAGGTTTCTACCACCAACATATTTTCTAAAAGTGAATCCCAAACTCCTAATAGTCCTCCATAGCGCAGATTTGGAAATATCAATGTCATTATTCTTTCTTAACCAAATTTTCAATTTCCTTAAAGTCACTGCCTCATTATTGTGAAACATATTGCAAAGTTCTCTGCGGATCAATTCTCTGTCAAAATTATCCACCACTCTTGGCCTAATTTTCGTGTGTAAAACACTGGAATTAGACATTTCAGATGTCGCTATCCAGCGGTGCAATGATCGTTTGCTTATCCCCAAGGCGTGAATAGTCCTCTTTTGTGGGTTTGAAATAGAATGATATAGTTTTCCTCGAGTAGCTTCATTGCAGAAATACTTAAAAATCCTATTTGTGATTTGCTGTAATGTCATAAAATGTACTCGCAGACTCATTTTTCCTTCTTAATCACACAATAATTTTTGTAGACACACCTCTGATTGACAATGTGTGCGTTGCACCGGATATAAACTGTTTTATGTTCAAGAAGTGCGATTTCACGCAATTCCACTCAAAAATCATGCCAATTGCTTGATAAACCAAAAATGTGCAAATGAGGTCGTATAATTTACTGTAGACATTTCAATATGTGTGCGTGTGATGTGTGTTGGCAAGTAGGATTTTATATTATATCGCAAAGAAACGAAAATTGAAACCAATGGCCGCATTTTAATGAAAAATTTAATTCATAGGGTCTATACCATTTCAAATTCACACACAAAATTTCTCTTATATGCGTTATATATTCGCTGAGATATAGCATTTTGAAGTTGGGCAAAGCTAGTGAAACGTGCTATAGAAGGAACGCGAAATCAACGCCGGCCAAAAGCTACCTGGAGATTAGTGGTAGCAGAGATGCCAAGCCCGACACGAAGGATGGCTGCCGACCAAGCAAGATGGAGACAGTGTGTTGCTGCCCTGCAAGAGGCGTCTTTAGCCAGTGATCGCTTTGTTTGTTAGCGGTCCAGGACCAAAGAAAGAAAAGATAAAATGGCTTATCGGAGGGGGGGCCTTTCATGGTCCAGCTTCAGGATAGGCGCCTCCCCACACGAATGGCCGACCTCGTAAACAAAACTTGCTAATTAGACATTATCTAAAACTATAGCTAACTTTTATACCAGACATTTGTCTCTTATATTAGGATAAAGGAAACGATTTATTTGGCCATTTGATTTCTGTGATGTATTGTTGTCAGCTTGCTGTGCAAACTGTGTTGCCAATATAGAGCTGACACCACAAACTTGACTGTGTGAAATATATTGTCCCTAGAGATGCTGTAAGACACCACAAACTTGGCTGTGTGAAATATGTTGTCTATGCAGAGCTGACGACTCCACAAACTTGACTGTGTGAAATGTGTTGTCCCTATAGATGCTGTAATACACCACAAACTTGACTGTATGAATTGTGTTGTCCCTAGAGATGATGTAAGAGATCACAAACTTGACTGTGTAAAAAGTGTTGTCTCTAGAGATGATGTAAGAGATCACAAACTTGACTGTGTAAAATGTGTTGTCTCTAGAGATGATGTAAGAGATCACAAACCTGACTGTGTAAAATGTGTAATCTCTAGAGATGATGTAAGAGATCACAAACTTGACTGTGTAAAATGTGTTGTCTCTAGAGATGATGTAAGACACCACAAACTTGACTATGTGAAATGTGTTGTCCCTATAGATGCTGTAATACACCACAAACCTGACTGTATGAAATGTGTTGTCCCTAGAGATCATGTAAGAGATCACAAACTTGACTGTGTAAAATGTGTTGTCTCTAGAGATGATGTAAGAGATCACAAACTTGACTGTGTAAAATGTGTTGTCTCTAGAGATGACGTAAGATACCACTGTCGTGCAGATAGGTTGTGAGTTATTTTTGACCCGTCTGAGTAGACTGGATGGTGATAGGTACGTGAGAAAGATGTGAGAAATAGATTTCACGGGTGATAGATTAAGGAAAACGATATGTCTCTGGAATGAGTAAGTTTCTCTATTCCAGCCTATCTACACGACTATAATTTAGTACAAGACAACCTTGCCCTCCTCATACATATAAATATAAGTTTAACTACACACACAGCTATGTGACAACAAGACACACAAACGTGAAATAAACTACGGTTACTTGGGTATGGGTCTGACGAACACACAAAGTTAAGTTTCTTTGTTGTTTATTATCATTAAACTTGACAACACGAATATCTAAAGACAGATCAAATAAAATCAGATTTACATACATATGAAATAGCAGAATAAATGCGCCCTCCCCTTACGGAGAAAAGACTCCAAAAAGTTAATAACCCACAGGTCGAAGGTTTGCACTATGTTACAGAGTAGATAGTAAAGTAAACAAGTTCCTACTATATGCTATCCAGTAAAGTAAACACGTTTAAGCAAATCAAATGATGGTAAATTCCCTGAAACAAAGAAAAATACTCACGCACTCTTTCATACAGTGACCACTCAATCACTTTTACCTACTCTTGGTGATATCCCTTGGAAATACAATTTCCCTGAATATATAAAATGTCAGGTTCACTACCCAAATAGGCCCCAGTCCATCCTCTAACAAATAAAGACTAGTGAGGTGAACGCCGAATCTGGTGTTTTGTTTTCCTGGATGAGCAAAATGTCACCGCCAATAGTTGATTTAGGTCCGTGCTCTTGGGGTTTACAGTTAAAAGAGAAGAATACTTCCAGTATTGGAAAACATCTGGTTGCAAAAAAAATGTTAACAATGATGATGATGATGATAATCTTATCAGACAACTCTATGTTAGAGCTCCGATTCTTGCACAGCGAAAAATCTGGATAAATCTGCTTGAATACGACTGTCAGAAGTCCGTAACATTAATGTTATTCTGTACACCCCAGTGGGCTGGTAAAAAATTGGAAAAGATATCTGGGTTTAGTAACTCCAGTTAAACTTATAAGTTAAAATGTTTCTTGTGTATCGTTGGCAAATACTAGCTCACAAATGAAATTGATGACGCACAAGCCAAGAAAAAGACAACATTAACCAATGAGTAAAAGAAAACCGCTGGACGCTCTTGATCAGGTCTGCTAGGAATATAAGAAAAGCATTTATGGAAAAATGTTACTATTCTATATAGCTGTATATATGCACACAGACGGGGACAAGACGATCTCTTATCCACTCCGTCTGTCCTGGTTAAATTTAAAAGGCACAGGTGTCTTTAGACTTCCCTATCGCGCGTCGCTTAGCGAGTGTAGGTTGGATTGAGTTATGCGACTCTCCCCCTGCTCGCGGTTAACAATCAGCGTACAATGTCAATTCTCACAAACTATCGCCGGTCGTTAAGTAGCTATTAATTTGGTCGGCGTCTGATAGTTTAGTCGTATGATATTAAATAATAGGCACTTATAATATATACGCACAATGAAATAAAACGGGAATTATTTTCTGTCACTATCAGTCGCGCCTAGCATTTAAACGAGTCAGCTAAAACCGTCTTTTCTTGTGTGAGAAAGCGTGTTGTGAAAATTAACATTATAACTGAACATCTGGTATGAAATAGCTACGTGTTATTTTATTTCAATAGTTTTAACAGCTAGAAAATCTAAGTGAATTATAATGGTAAAAGCTACAACTTTTAAACACGTAAGCACTAGTTTCTATTACCAGAAAATCAGGATGAAAAATCCCCACGAATGCTAATAACACATTTTTCACAATAATGGTTCTAGAACTGCGTGCTTAGACTATCCAAAAATTCTGAGTGACTGTGACGTATAATGGAAATATAGCCTACAGTATCCGAAAGTCTTTCGTGACCTCGTGGCGTTTTATGATTCGTTAGCAAAGCCATGCATTGACAGCCTGCGTTTACTCATTTTTAATCCACTCCTCTTTTCTTTGAGACGTAAACAAACAAGGTTGTTTACCAACTTCCGCGAACTGCCAGTCATAACAGGGAGCGAACCACGTTTGTTTACCCGAGTTTCTCACGCAAGCTGATCTGTCAATCATCGGATATCAGACAGATGCACGTGGAATAACACCGGACCTTCTGAAGTGAGTCGCTCGGGCAAAAATATTTTCCCCGAGTACCCTTTGATGTTCGTACATACAGGGGGAGATAACTCTGTGGTCTCCAGAAGCGGGCCAAATCTACGGGAACCCGTTACACGGTTTAAGTCTCTGTTGTCGATTAGCAACGCCGGCAGAGCGACTGTGAAAACCTTTTATCTTGGGAATTTAGGTTTGTGATTTCTCTGCTATGTACAAGTGTAAAAATTAGCATCCTCTGGAAAGCAGATAACCGGGATGGTATATAAACTGTGTCTTCCCAAAACAGTTATCTGTTGTCGCTCAGAATGTTTTGGATAGTCTAAACCGTACTCTAGAACCATTGTGGAAGGTGTGTTAATAGCCTTCGTGGGGATTTCATTCTGATTTTCTGGTAATCTAAATTTGTGCTTAAGCATGTTAAAGTGTTAAAGTTTACCATTATAATTCACTTAAAGTCTAGCTGTTAAAGACCAGTGGAAAATAACGCGTAGCTATCTGTTTACCAGTTGTTCAGTTTCATGATAATTTACCACCCGCTCTATCACACAAGAAGAGACGTTTTCGTTGACTAATTAATACACTAGGCGCGACTGATAAGTGACAGAATAGAATTCACGTTATATTTCATTTTGTGTAATTTTAGTAAGTGATTGTTATTTAATACCATACGACGACCCACAGACACCGACAATCTAATAGCTATTAATGACAGGCGATATTTGTTAAGTGCACATATGGATAATTAAATAATAATTAACATTGTGCGCTGATCGTGACCGGGTAAGGAGGAGAAAGGCTGCATACCTCAACCAAACCCGCACCCGCTAAGCGAGGCACGATATGATAGGCTAGAGACACCGTGTGCCTTTTAACTTTAATCAGGACTGACGGAGAGGATAAGAGATCGTCTTGTCCCCTTCCGTGTGCATATAAGTAGATACATATTAGTAGCATTTTTTTCATAATGTTTCTTTATTCCTCGCAGACCTGATCAAAGGACGACTGCGGTCTATTTTTGTCCTTTTCTCAACTTACTGATTGGTGAGTGTTGTCTTTTTCTTGGCTTACGTGTCCCCAAGTTCATTTGTGAACAGGATTGGCCAAAGAGTCTAGTAACATTTTAAATAGTAAAGTTAACTGGACTTACCAATAGCCAGAAATATTAATTCAATTTTATCAGCCCACTGTGGCTGTGGTAAAGTGGGATGTTATAAATATTTATAGGGGACTTAGTGTACTGACTGAGATCAGCTGTGAAGGTATCTGTATCTAATAAGGGTAGTGTATTACAGATGACCTTACTTGCTACCATATATTTATACCTCAGTCAGAATTATTCTGGAATATTGTGATGACTACGTTGAATGTCTAGGGTATGTATATGATGAAGTGTAAGTCACAACAACAACAGACAGATAAACAATTTAATTTATTCCACCACACGTGACAACACTGTGACACTCACACACATTTAACACTCTATAAGACTATTCTTAAATGAGGCACTGGTAAATTTTCAAATATAAATATGTATTAATTACTGTCACTAATATATATGTGTCCTGATTCAAATACAAAGTGAACCAGGAATCACAATCAATTTTAATTACAAGTTATATGTACAGAATTTAACAATATGAATCTTGTAGTGACATATTTTATTAAGATTATCCTATGTGTGTTAGTTGTGTAGTAGTAATATGAGGTAATACTGGTTTTGTTTTTTTCAAGCTATGTTGTTATTTGTCATCATGACTTCAAGTGTTTGTTTCTGTTGGAACTAGTATTGGAGATGTTCTCAGTTCCGTTCATTAAAACAATTAATTTCCCCTCTTATTTTTATACAATGTCAGTTTAAGATGGGGTTACATAATGTTGAGCTCCGCTGGCCACATAGGCTTATCTTTCGTGATGGCGGCAAGAAAAGACTCCTCTGCTCGAGTGCTCCCCTGTGTTTTGGAGATACCTCACTGTTTGCTATATGGACAAAGGAGTATGCTGTCCGCCTCTGGATTCAGCAAAGCTCTGACCAGGTGCTGCTCAATAACTTTAGGACCACAGTCCCTGAAACAAGAAGGTTGTACCTCCTACTTCAGAACTAATTTATACTCTATTTCTACACTGAGCACAATACATAACAAACACTGAGTTCAGAGCGGTAGGCCAACTGCTATCTTCATCTGAAACAATTTTCACCAGTATATTCCTCCCTAATGATTACTACGCCTCTGCAATTCCAGCATTATTTCTTTCTAGTCAATAAAATAGGTGTCAGTGTACTGTTTGGCAATTCCATTTAGTTTCACTTTCCTCCGACACCTTCTGTTCAGGCTGGAGCACTATAGAGGCTTTACCTCATGTTCGCTACTGAACCACACATATATACAGACATAAATTATCAATTTACATTCAATTTTCATTAAAAGATATCAAATATTTCAAGCTTACCACAATTCATGGAAATAATACAGAATTACGTTGACTGGCACTGAATATAACACAATTTCGATCTGCCGATGTCCCAGGCTTTTATTTAGAAAAATATGCACTGGTGCTCAACGCACTGGTTCTGTAGTAAGTTTATTTGCAAATGTGGTGGTGACCTGACGCCTCTAATTGACTATATTAGCAGGTCTAACCAATCGTGCCATGTCTACCCAATCGTTTGAAAAAAAGTACTCCTACTCCCGTTTCCCCTGACAACGAAAGATAGTATTTATAGCCCGACTAATCGTGTTTAGCCTTACATTTATTGCGCTCCAATCAAATCGGATTTAACATGGAGACCCATTTCCCGTACAATGGTGGGGTGAAAATCTGCCACTGAGCGATTCTGATTTGGGTGTTGTCTGACATCCCTCACTATTTCTTTTGGCTATAATTTGGTAATTCCTAGACTATTTGCGTAACGTTTTACATATTCTTTGTCAGCAAGTCCTAATGAACCTAAATATACAAATTTAAAGGAGCTAAGTGGCTGCGTTCAAAATATGCACTTTCTTCTACCTCCTGTTTACTTCGAATACGATGTGGTGTCTGGGTACTGTAATGTTTTCAAACGTAAACCAGTATAATGTCATATTTCCTAATAAGAATTTTCAGGTTTTTAAAAACTAACTCTCGTATGGGTAGTGTTTTTTTTTCACTGTCGATTTGAAAAAAGCTAGTGCATGTGGCCTTACACGCGTGATGGCAGCAATTGTGTATCGCGCGACGCGTGTTTAGTGTTGCATGTGTTCCTCCAATCAGCCCTCCCTTCTTTCTATCCTAAGTCCATCTGTCCGTTCGTTTATGGTAACGTAGTGTAATTAATGCTAGTATTAATTTAGGTCATTAATCAGCTTGCGTATCTCAAGGTTTTTCTTAGAAAGGCAGTACACGTTTTATTGAAGCAAGCGTGTAATGATGCAGTAGGCTTTTACTATCAACGTGAAACGTTACAATTTGCAGACGAAGGAGAAAACAAGGGGGATTTCGAGTACAGTCATTGTGACAGCACTGTTCTTTACCATTCTTCTTTCCTTTTATAGAAGTCATTTGTTAGGCTTTACATTTACGTTTTAATTTATATATGTGGATTAGAATATTTCACGACATCTCCCCTCTTAAAACAGACATCTTATGTCAGTCCTTTATTCTATATACACATAGATAAATGTAAGTCAACTTGACTTTACTCTGCTGTTGTGCTATCATGGTTTTATGTAGTTGGGTCCATTCAGAGTAGGCACTACTCATGAAATCTGCCTCAGACCTCTACAACCAATAATATCTTTCGGTTATGTTACTGAACAGCCGCAAGTGTGACTGCTTGTCTTAATGCTGCTTCACAACCCGTATTCACCATTTCTCTTCTCTGAGTCTGCGCAAGGACATGTCCAGAGAACATTAGATTTTCCCCAAAATGTACGTTATGAGGAGATAACATATACCTGGTGATAGCAGAGTTTTCGTAGTGGATCCCATAATCTTCTTATTAGCCTGTATGAAACATTCGGAATATCCTCAATCAAAGAGGCAACTCAGGGATTCATTACGTTCCTCCGAATTGTTTCCATCTAACAATTTTGTCTGATCTCAGGTTTTACTGGAATCTGATAGTATCCTTTACTCAGGTCCACTTTTGAGAAATATTTAGCTTTATTTAGCCTGGCAAACAACTGATTTGTATCCGGCAATGGATCCACCTGTCCTTCTGTAATAGCATTCAGTCTCCTGTAATCTATACAGAGTCTATGTTCTCCAGAGGGCTTCCTTAAGAGTACAACACCGGAACTATACGAAGATTCACTGTGTGAAATAATTCCTTCCTTCAACAAATAGTCTATCTCTTCCTTCAAAGCTTTCTCCTTAGCAAAAGGAATCGAATATGGTTTCATACAGACAGGTGTGGGGTCTATCAGTTTCATATCATATTCCAATAAGTTTGTATGCCCAGGTCGGTCTGTTAACACCTCTGTATGAGTATCTAGAACCTGTTGCACTCTCTCTTTCTGAGTTTTCGTTAAATGTGTACTGATTTTCACCTGTGCCGCTGTCTCACAGGGGTGTAATGGATATTCAAATGATGAAAGTGGTTCCTTTTTCATCTCCATGGCAATGGACAAGGTCAACAAGTGTGTCTCTTCCTGATGTTCTCTTTCCAAATATTTCTTCAGGAGATTCACATGATAAATTTTTTCTTTCCCCTTCTTATCTATCTTATAATTTGTTCTAGACACCTTCTCTAGAACTGTATATGGACCTTGTCATCCAATTTGTAACTTATTCTGGCTACCGGGGAGAAGAAGCAGTACCTTCTCTCCCACAGCCAAATTTCTGTCTTTAACTTTCCGGTTATAATAGGCAGCATGTTTCTTCCTGGCTTGTTTCAAATTTTCATTGGCAAGTTTCCAGCCAGTTTTTAAACGAGTGGTCAGCTCATTCACATATTGATATGAGGATGTAATGCTTTCCTCTGCCTTTTCGTCAGTCCACGTTCTTAACAGCGTTACATATGGACCTTTAATTTTGTGGACCTATTTGTCCATGCACCGGTATGGTCTCTTCCACTCGAAGCGCTATAGTGATGATTTTTCTTCCCAGAATTATCATGCATAAAACGACCGCTACCAATTTTTCTCTTGGGGCTTTCTCCCCACTTAAAATTCTTGATGAGAGATTTCCTCTCTACATCTTCTTCCTCCAGTTTGTTTAAGTCCGATTGAGGGATTTTCGGCTTATCCTGGGGTAAGACATCTTTTTGCACTCTCCGCATAGTGGCCATTGTAAAACAGTTAAGTGAAGCTTGTCCGTAAAAAGGGGCTTCCCATTTCATTTGGTCCACTTTATCAAATTTATATTCCTTTTTATTGTCAGGCCTAATGTTGCCCCGTGGCGTGTCCAGGTCCTGATCCATGTTCCCACTTGTGGGTGTTCCCTCATGTGCTATGCTACACCTTTCTACAAAATTCTCAATGTCCCATCTTGCCTTGGGCCAATAATAATTGTGAGCCACCTTTTGGATGATGGTACCTATTTTCTCATGGTCCCCATCTGGTTTCACATGTAGGCTCCTTATTAATTCTGCCCTATATCTTTTAGGAAGTACCAGCTGTCCCTGACCTTTGGATCTAGCTCCAGTCTTCCTATACATCAACTTGTTTTTCATGTAAAAATCTCCCTTGCCTGGAGTTGTATGACAAGTTGACAATTTCCTGAAACAAGGCTTGAGGGTCTTATCCCCAGCCTGTGCCTTCCTCATCTCTTCTGGAGTGGTATCTAACAGAATATCCTCCTCCTGTCTTGAGGTCGACCTGACCTGAAGGGTGGCCATAACTATAGGGTTCCTTCTGCACCGGTCAGTGTCATGATTGTTCATCTTACAATTTTTACACCACCTGTTCCCTTGGTTGAAAGATTTTCTTTCATCATATTTCCTTTCATCGAATTGTGGGGTTTTATTTTTATTGTCATACCGTGGCCTATCAAATTGGTGCTTACCTTTGTTTTGATCCCTAGGATCAAATTTATTAAAGTTCTGTGGTGCCCTAAAATTTTCCAGCTGTTTCTTTTTATTACCTGATACTTCTGCCTGAGCTGCTTGATACCTTTCAGCAACATTTAGCAACTCACCCAGCCTCTCTGCACCTTGTTCCATGAGAAACTTTCTCATGTCTGGAGCCATGGACTCTCTTAATTGTTCTATAAGGACCATTTCCTTAAGATATTGGGTTTTCCCCAGAGAAGTCCATTTCTCCAAGTATGTCTCTAACCGTGCAGAGAACTGGTGATATGTTTCACCTGACAGTAGTTTAGCATTCCTAAATTTTTTCCTATAAAATTCTGCGTTCTTTTCATATCTTAACAAAAGAGCCTGCTTTAACATGTCATAATTTTCCTGATCACCTCTGCTCATTTTGGCAAAAACTTCATAAGCTGCCCCACGAAGACCTTGAGATAACTTTAAGCTCCACCTTTCTCTCTCTAACCCATATGTGGTAGCTAATAGTTCATATCTATTTAGATAGCTCTCAATATCATCGTCTTTCTCAACGAAATGATCTAAATGAAAATTCATAGCTGAGGTTGAGGCTCCCTGACTAGCAGTGGCATCAGAGGTAAAGGGACTGGCACCATTTTCAGGAGCATGACCTTGAAACTCAAACTCCCTTAGTCGTAACTCATGTTCCCTTTGTAATCTCTTCTCCTACTTGTCTGCTTCCCTCTCTGCAGCTAATCTCTTCTCTTCTCTTTCTGCAGCCTGTCTTCTTTCCTCGGCTTCCAATGCTTTAGCCTCTTTGTCAGCCTCAATCTGCAACCTCTTAGTCTCAGCCTCTAACCTTCTTTCGGCCTCTTTTTCTAATCTTCTTTCTTCCCGTTCAATATATTTGTCACATTCAGCCGTGACATAAGCAATCATAATTTGCCCGTCCATTCCTAACTCTTTCGCAGTCTGTACAGCAGCAGATCGAAATTTTGCCAAGTCGGCCATTGTCTAACATGCAATTGTAACAATTCAATCTTTCAATAATTATCTAAGGACACTACAGGCACTGAGAGCTCAACGTTATTTATTTCCACCCAAGGATACCTTTTAATTCTTATTATTCCCAATATCTATAACAGGAGAAAGTTCAATATCCCGGACGAGCCCCCAATATATGTGGTAAAGTGGGATGTTATAAATATTTATAGGGGACTTAGTGTACTGACTGAGATCAGCTGTGAAGGTATCTGTATCTAATAAGGGTAGTGTATTACAGATGACCTTACTTGCTACCACATATTTATACCTCAGTCAGAATTATTCTGGAATATTGTGATGACTACGTTGAATGTCTAGGGTATGTATATGATGAAGAGTAAGTCACAACAACAACAGACAGATAAACAATTTAATTTATTCCACCACACGTGACAACACTGTGACACTCACACACATTTAACACTCTATAAGACTATTCTTAAATGAGGCACTGGTAAATTTTCAAATATAAATATGTATTAATTACTGTCACTAATATATATGTGTCCTGATTCAAATACAAAGTGAACCAGGAATCACAATCAATTTTAATTACAAGTTATATGTACAGAATTTAACAATATGAATCTTGTAGTGACATATTTTATTAAGATTATCCTATGTGTGTTAGTTGTGTAGTAGTAATATGAGGTAATACTGGTTTTGTTTTTTTCAAGCTATGTTGTTATTTGTCATCATGACTTCAAGTGTTTGTTTCTGTTGGAACTAGTATTGGAGATGTTCTCAGTTCCGTTCATTAAAACAATTAATTTCCCCTCTTATTTTTATACAATGTCAGTTTAAGATGGGGTTACATAATGTTGAGCTCCGCTGGCCACATAGGCTTATCTTTCGTGATGGCGGCAGGAAAAGACTCCTCTGCTCGATTGCTCCCCTGTGTTCTGGAGACACCTCACTGTTTGCTATATGGACAAAGGAGTATGCTGTCCGCCTCTGGATTCAGCAAAGCTCTGACCAGGTGCTGCTCAATAACTTTAGGACAACAGTCCCTGAAACAAGAAGGTTGTACCTCCTACTTCAGAACTAATTTATACTCTATTTCTACACTGAGCACAATACATAACAAACACTGAGTTCAGAGCGGTAGGCCAACTGCTATCTTCATCTGAAACAATTTTCACCAGTATATTCTTCCCTAATGATTACTACGCCTCTGCAATTCCAGCATTATTTCTTTCTAGTCAATAAAATAGGTGTCAGTGTACTGTTTGGCAATTCCATTTAGTTTCACTTTCCTCCGACACCTTCTGTTCAGGCTGGAGCACTATAGAGGCTTTACCTCATGTTCGCTACTGAACCACACATATATACAGACATAAATTATCAATTTACATTCAATTTTCATTAAAAGATATCAAATATTTCAAGCTTACCACAATTCATGGAAATAATACAGAATTACGTTGACTGGCACTGAATATAACACAATTTCGATCTGCCGATGTCCCAGGCTTTTATTTAGAAAAATATGCACTGGTGCTCAACGCACTGGTTCTGTAGTAAGTTTATTTGCAAATGTGGTGGTGACCTGACGCCTCTAATTGACTATATTGGCAGGTCTAACCAATCGTGCCATGTCTACCCAATCGTTTGAAAAAAAGTACTCCTACTCCCGTTTCCCCTGACAACGAAAGATAGTATTTATAGCCCGACTAATCGTGTTTAGCCTTACATTTATTGCGCTCCAATCAAATCGGATTTAACATGGAGACCCATTTCCCGTACAATGGTGGGGTGAAAATCTGCCACTGAGCGATTCTGATTTGGGTGTTGTCTGACATCCCTCACTATTTCTTTTGGCTATAATTTGGTAATTCCTAGACTATTTGCGTAACGTTTTACATATTCTTTGTCAGCAAGTCCTAATGAACCTAAATATACAAATTTAAAGGAGCTAAGTGGCTGCGTTCAAAATATGCACTTTCTTCTACCTCCTGTTTACTTCGAATACGATGTGGTGTCTGGGTACTGTAATGTTTTCAAACGTAAACCAGTATAATGTCATATTTCCTAATAAGAATTTTCAGGTTTTTTAAAAACTAACTCTCGTATGGGTAGTGTTTTTTTTTCCACTGTCGATTTGAAAAAAAAGCTAGTGCATGTGGCCTTACACGCGTGATGGCAGCAATTGTGTATCGCGCGACGCGTGTTTAGTGTTGCATGTGTTCCTCCGATCAGCCCTCCCTTCTTTCTATCCTAAGTCCATCTGTCCGTTCGTTTATGGTAACGTAGTGTAATTAATGCTAGTATTAATTTAGGTCATTAATCAGCTTGCGTATCTCAAGGTTTTTCTTAGAAAGGCAGTACACGTTTTATTGAAGCAAGCGTGTAATGATGCAGTAGGCTTTTACTATCAACGTGAAACGTTACAATTTGCAGACGAAGGAGAAAACAAGGGGGATTTCGAGTACAGTCATTGTGACAGCACTGTTCTTTACCATTCTTCTTTCCTTTTATAGAAGTCATTTGTTAGGCTTTACATTTACGTTTTAATTTATATATGTGGATTAGAATATTTCACGACAGTGGCGTAACACAAATAACGTTTCTATCTGACTATTGACAGTCGTATCAGCGGATTTATCCAGCAAGTTACGCTGTTTCAAAATCGGCACTCACCCCAGAGCCAGCCGATAGGATTTACCATCACCATCATAAATAACAGTGTTTTTTTGCAACCAGATGTTTTCCTATACTGGAAGTATTTTCTACTGTTTACTGTGAACACAAGATCTCGGTTTTTCTACATTAACTCTTCGAGGTGACATTTGTCTATCCAGGAACCAACCACCAAATTAGGCGTCCCCCCTTAAAAAATTTAATGATCAGAGGAGGGACTGGGGCTAATTTGGAAGATAAAAACACTGGAAATTATATATTCAGGAATTGTATGTCCAAGAGATTTTTTTCATCAAGAGTAGGTAAGAAGAGCGAGTGAGTGGCCACGTATGTCAGAGAGAGTGAATTTTCTTTGTTACAGGAAAATTGTAATATCTGGGTTCTGCTTAAATATTGTTTATTTTATTGGATAGCTTTAGTAGGAACTTTCTTCTTTCTTGTTTTTTAACTGTCTTTGCTATAACATAGTGCTAACCTTTGACCTTTGGGGTTATTAACTTGTTGGGTTCTTTTTCTCAATAAGGGGAGGGCACATGTATTCTGTTAATTGTCTATGTATGTAAATCTGATTTTATTTGATTTTTTCTTTAGATATTCGATGTTCTCAAGTTTAAATGATAATAAACAACAAGAAAACTTAACTTTGTGTGTTGGTCAGACCCATTCTCAATTAACCATAGTTTTCACGTCTGTGTGTCTTGTTATCACATAGTTGTGTATGTGTCTGTGTAGTTAAACTTATATTTTTAGGTATAGGGAGGGGCAAGATTGTATTGTACTAAAAGATAGTCGTATAGATAGGCTGGACTAGAGAAACTTCTCATTCCAGAGACAGATCTTCTTCTTAAACTATTCACTCGTGAAATCTATTTATCACACCTTTATTTCTCACGTACTTATCACCATCCACTCTACTCAGGCGGGACCATAAATATCTTTCAAACTATCTAAAATTACGACAGTGACAACTGATCGCAGGTTTAAGAAAACACAGTTTATATATCATTATATTTTTCTGATCTATCGATGATGTTACTTTTCACGTTACTATGTGTAACGAAGAATCAGAAACAGAGTTACAAGATAAAGGCTTGCAGCCGGTCTTCCGTCGAGCACTTTCGACCGGCATCAAAAGGCTTATAGTTCCCTAACGGATTTTCTATGTATGGATGCTCGCTTCTGAAGATCAAAGAGCCCAGGGGTTTCTGACATCCCCTGAGTACGAACTTCAAAGGGTCTGTGTTTTTCACGTGCGGTCTGTCAGATATCGTATGATTGACAGATAAGCTCGCGTGAAAAGACGAGGTAAGCAAACCTGATTCGCTACCTGTTATGACGGGCAGGTCACGAAAGTTTATAAACACTCCGTTTGCTTATGTTCAAAGAAAAGAGGCGTGACGAAAAAGTACGCTTGCGTAAGTAAACACAAGCAGAAAATGCATGGTTTTGCTAGCAAATCATAGAACGCTACGAGATTACAAAGGCTGTCAAATTACTGTAGGCTCTTTTTCCATTATACGTCACAACCACAAATTTGACTATGTAAAATGTGTTGTCCCTATAGATGCTATAATACACCACAAACTTGACTGTATGAAATGTGTTGTCCCTAGAGATGATGTAAGAGATCACAAACTTGACTGTGTAAAATGTGTTGTCTCTAAAGATAATGTAAGAGATCACAAACTTGACTGTGTAAAATGTGTTGTCGCTATAGATGCTGTAATGCACCACAAAATTGACTGTATGAAATGTGTTGTCCCTATAGATGATGTAAGAGATCACAAACTTGACTGTGTAAAATGTGTTGTCTCTAGAGATGATGTAAGAGATCACAAACTTGACTGTGTAAAATGTGTTGTCTCTAGAGATGATGTAAGAGATCACAAACTTGACTGGAAATTCGTAAATTCGCACCTTTGCACAAGATTACTCCAGATAGCAGATAATATTCACAAGATATTCAGAACAGCGAGAACAATGCTGCTTTGGCTGAGCACGTCAACTCTAGTATCTGCCGTCAACTTTTGTGAAGGATATGGTTATCTTATAATTCGTTAGCTCGTTAAAGCCCCCAGCTGAGTTAATTCAGCGAAATTCCTCTTTTTATTAATGGATAGCTCTGTTTAAGTGTATTTAAGAAATGGTCTGACTCATACGGGTACAACACATTCAAAAGGATTAAATCAACTTTAAATTTGGATAGATATAAGTAACAAATTTAATAATCAATTAAGTTTTAACAGTTATAAAAAATTTAATTATTCTTTAACAAAAATTGGCCATCATCATCTCATATTAATGGGGATTAATGTAAGGGGAAGTTTCACTTGGCAGCTTTTAGTTGTACACTTAGCTGCTGTGGTTTCTTTCACGCTGGTGTTTTGGTTCTTCGCAGATAGGTGACTGGATCGCTCGCGTCTCTGGTCAAGATTAAGAGTTGCAGCACGTTCCAAGTAGAATCAGGGAGTAACTGCAAAGCTGGTCCCGCGTCTCTAAGACCCGTCTGAAGATGGTGTCTAGCGTCGACTTCAGGCCACTTATACCCTCGCTTGTTCCAGAAATAGTACCCTCAACTGGTACCACCAACTAGTATGGCAAAAGAAGAGAAACGAATACCTTCTGAGTATTGAGTTTCCCGATACATACTTATGTGCACCCCCTCTTTTCATTCCACCATCTCATCTATCTCAGAACCTTTACCCTTGCTGAGAATTATTATTAATCCCAGTGGGCGAAACACTTTCTTTACATTTAAAATAAATAGTTTTATATTTAACTTTAATTGAAAATGTTAACAATATAGTTTGAATGTGTTTACATTTTTATCGGTTGAAAAAGTTGTAAACTTTCATTACAGTTATAGTGAGTAGGTTTTACATCTAAACTGGTTGAAAAGGTTGAAACTTTCATTACATTTAGAGTGAATATGTTTTACATTTACACTGGTTGAAAATGTTAATAATATAACAAATATGTACATCATTTCTTTCATCATTCCCTTCCTGCTCCATATGGAACTTGGACTACCTCTGCTTTTGGTTCTTTATAAGAAACTCGCAATAAAGCAGTCACCAGCCCTGGCAGTGGTGGTTCATGAAATCATCATTCTATATGCTGAGGTTGCCTGTATCAAATGACTTGGACATCCACTAGCAACTGTAAGACACATAGATAGATAGATAGATAGATAGATAGATAGATAGATAGATAGATAGATAGATAGATAGATAGATAGATAGATAGATAGATAGATAGATAGATAGATAGATAGATAGATAGATAGATAGATAGATAGATAGATAGATAGATAGATAGATAGATAGATAGATAGATAGATAGATAGATAGATAGATAGATAGATAGATAGATAGATAGATAGATAGATAGATAGATAGATAGATAGATAGATAGATAGATAGATATGCAGACAGACATGCAGGCAGGTAAGTAGGTGGGTAGGTAGGCAGCCTTGTGCTTCACAGGGAACGAAACCGATGGAAATAAAATAGAAAATGTATTAGTTTCATCATTTAACTTGTACTCGTGTAAGGTAGATTAATAATAAATCGCAGTTAAAAACTCCTTCGTGTTTAATGAAACCTGGCTATTGTAGAAGGAATACGTCGATCTCAACTGGAGGTAAAGGTAAGCCACAGAAGAGCGAAAGAAAAGCAGGAAGGTGACATGACAGTCGAAAAGGAAAGGAAGAAAACACAGAGTATGAAGAACAAAAAGAACAAGCAGAAGAAACAGAGTAAAAAAAGCAGAAGCTAACTAAGAAGGGAAACGGGAACAAAAAGAATAAGAAGAAGAAAGAACATTAAAAAGAGAAGAAGATGAACAAAGCGAAGAATAAATAGAAAAAAAGGAACAAGAAGAACAAAGAAAGAAGACAGGGACAAAGAGAAATAATAGGAGAGACAAACGTAGGCAGACATAGAAAAGTAACAAGGAGAATAAAAGAATGGAAGACAAGGAAAAGGATAGAAACAAGAAGAAGAAGAAAAGAAAAAAGATAAGTAACAAAAAAGAATAATAAGAGAGAAAAGAAAGATTCACAGAAGAAGAAAATAAAGGAAACAAGACGAAGGAGATGAAATAGAAGAAGAACAGGGCGTTGAACAAGAAGAAGAACGAACAGGAAGATGAACAAACAGAAGAGATTGGAGAGGAAAACGAAAAGAAATTTAAAAAGAAGACAAAGGAAGAGAAAAAAGAAAATAAAAGAGTGAAAAATAGACACCAAAAAGAAAAGGAACAGAGTGGGAGAAGTTGAAAGACATTTAGAAGGAAGCAATCTCCTTTCCTTGGGCTTGTTATAAGAAGAGAACAACAGTAATATATTGTGACAACAGCAAAGATTTAAGGGAATAGAGATAGAGGACAACAAAGAGAAAAGAGTAACCAAATAGTTTGACGCCGTGGCAGGGAAAGCAGTGAACAACAGGACAACAAAGAGAAAAGAGTAACCAAATAGTTTGCCGCCGTGGCAGGGAAAGCAGTGAACAACAGGGAAACAAAATCCTACTTTGGACTCCGCTCTCAATACCCGGATGCAGAAGTCATTTTGCGTATTCATCGCTTTATCCCCCGACAAGTTATACTGGTTTTCACGGTTGTATTCATTTTATTTACTTTCTTACGTTTCTTACTTCGCTCTCGCTTTATTTGCATTCCCCGTCGAAGACCATGTTGCCGAAACGTAGGATCAGTTGCATTTCGCTTGGGAACTTGGACAACAGAACCAATGCGCATTTGCCCGGGACTACCCCAGGGTTCTCCACTATCACCGGTAGCAACATTTCAACCAGCAGGTCTGGGACAAGCACTAACTTTCGCAGATGACATACTCATGAACAGAACTGGCTCAGGCAGACAGGAAATGGTCCAAGGCATACAAGAGACACTACAGGCAGTTTCTAATTGGTGTGAGGAAAGCGGATCAAGGGTCAATCCCAACAAGGCCTGTGTGATGTGGTGCTCTTTGAACAATTCCATAGTGAAAACAGACCTTCTAGACATCACTTTCAATGGGCAGAACATTGAAAGGCAAGACAGGCTGAAGTATCTGGGAGTAACGTTTGATCGTGGGCTATCATTTAAGTATCATGTCGAACTGATCATACAGAAGTGCAAGCGAGGACTGGCAGCCTTAAAAACAATGGCTGCTGCGCGCTTGGAACTGAGACTACTGTTTCTCCTGTATCACCAGCTCGTGATTTCAGTAATCGAGTACGGGCTAAAAATACTTACGCTGTCAGTGTCACAATGTGAACGACTGGAACGCATTCAGAATGAACTGATGTGACTAGTTTTTGGCTGTACGCGTGATACCCCCATTGTGACAATGAGATACATGCAATGAGATTACTGTCGATTAGATCCAGATATGCGATGGCCCAGACAAAAGCATATATGCGGGTAACCACTGACAAAAGACACCCCCTACATGATAATGTAGCTGACATCAAATGAGAAAGAATCAAGAGGGCGATGTCATGGATGGCACAGGCAGAGGCTACGATTGGTCAGGTAACCAGTGTTGAAAATGTATCCAAAGGGGAAGAGTGGAGTAAGTCAGGGAAGAACTGGATAAACTACCGGCAGGTCATCATTAGCCTTGGCAGAGAGTGTAGATCTTGGGGCAATGGAAAAGCAGAGCTGGAGATTAATCAGCTGATAAGTGATCATGCTGGGGATAATGACGCCATTGTGTACACTGATGAATCTGTAGTGCGTGGTGAGAAATCAGGATGGGGCTTCTCTGCGAGAATAAAGGGCAGGGTCGTCATTGAACAGTGGAGCCTACATGACAACAACCTCCAGCATGAGAATGGAGATAGAGGCAGTTACTGCAGTACTGAGGTGGCTGTCTGAAACTCCATCAACCAGGGCAGTTATTTTGTCAGATTCTCAAGCCATGCTCCGGAAAGTTCAGAACGGATGGCTGCGGCAAGAATGGAAAACATCAATAGAATCCTCAAGTCTTGAAGAAATGGTGTGGATCTACTGTCCAGATGATGCAAGGGTACGTGGCAAATAGAGAGCTGACAGACTGGCCTCGAGAGCACCCATAGCGGGGACACTGTACATGGATAAGGTAGAGATACTAAGGGCTATTAATGATCGCCTGCTGAATAATGACACTGCCGTGGATGAATCAACAAGGCTGCGGCTGTTGGAGTTTGGCATCAAACGTGGGACTAGCAGAAATGGACGTGAGAGAGGATGCATCCATCTTATGTACAACCAGCGTACTACAAGTACAATTAGCATTCATACTTTTGGACATTTGCTGCCGGAAACTGAGCACCTATGGGTTTGCCCGGAGTGCAGCGAGGTCGATTCTGATTAACAATAACAATAACAATTACCTGTCTCACTTTAAAAAAAAATAACTCACTTAACAACAGAAATGGCAAACAACACGAGGGACAAGACGTTGTGGAGACACATTTTCACCTACGCCAGCAGGCATGGTACTTAAAGAAGAAGAAGATACAGACATAGCACACGATAATCCCAGTGAAACTTCCCGCGGCTCTTAACCGCAGAAGTAAAAGGATAAAGTGCGTTTTCGAACCGCACCTGTCGCACGCAGAAAGCATCCGACGCACCAAATAGTACCAGGTAGTTTCAGAGACGCGCGCGTGTATTTTGATGTAGGTGAGCACTCATCTCTGGCAGAACGTTTTTTCAAGTATCCAAATGGTATTGAATGCGTTTGAAGAGCTATTAAACAGTATCAAACATTAATGTATAGAGTATTTAAAATTATTTAAACATTTATATATTTAAAAAAATATCATTAAAAATATCCTCACTAGTGTAAAAGCCCGTCATAAGACGGGAATTAAATTCAAATGCATCAATACTTAACGGCAATTTTACTTATTCAAAAGTATTTTTTTTTAAACCACTGTGCATCACCACAGTACACGAACTACGTAGCAGCAGCGAGGATCCCAATGTGTGTATACGGGATCACACATTCTATATATATTTTTGTGCACACCGTCATTTGCGCACTTTCCTTTGTCGAGTTTTACTATTTTCGGGAGAGTACATATAAGGGAAACAATACAATTAATGTCTAACTTTCAAGCAAAGTTGCATCCCTTAGCGTTACTGACAGAAAAAGCTAGGATTTTTATATATATTGAATATTTTTCTACGGAGCAGGGAGTCATTTATTGCAGCTGGGAGCCTGGCAGGGAGCCTGGCAGGGAGTCTGGCAGGGAGCCTGGCAGGGAGCCTGGCAGGGAGTCTGTACCAAAGCATTCAAGTGCTCTTGCTGTGGTGGTTTCTGAAGCAGTTTGTTTCAAATGATGAGGTTGCTAGTCCCATGCACAACCTCATGTCAGTCGTTTCCTGTGGTAGCAGTGGCCTTATGTGTGCTTGGTCTCATCAGAATCCTGAGGAGACTACTCCTGGTTATCAAATACATCTCTTGGAATACTTTAACAGCGCTGATAAACAGTACGTGGGTAGATAGGATGTTTAAGTTATCCCACTTTGAAAAAGGTAACTTTAGTGTCATTGTTGATACTGTCTTAACGGTGTGAATTGTTAGAGATATCACTACAACACTTTACACTACTAGATCTCAGCTTTGTTAGGTGGGTTAACCTCTTCCCTTTCTCTCTGCCTTTGCTTTCCTTAACTCAAGAGCAGAGTCAGATACTAATTTACAGCTGGGAAGACTGAATCGTTGCGTCACCGGGTTTTGAACCCATTAACTTTGCCTCCAGAAACTACTGATATTGCCACTCTGCCACTCGGATCTCCAGCTGTGCCGATCCTTTGCAAGCCAAGCTGGAGAAACTGGAGCTCATGACCTCAACTCAGCACATTTCTGAATGGCAGAGCAGCCACAGGAAAAGCCTAGATCTACAGCGTAGATAATACCAAGTTGTCTTCAACTTGCTACTGGCTGCAATAGAGCGAGAAGCTCAGCAGAACCTATATAGTTAAACAACAACAATTTTATTTTTTTCAGCAAATTTTTGTTACCTGATATTCTAATTGTAAAAATTTCACGCACTAATTTGGTGATAAACCGTACATCGCGATGCCAATTAACAGATAATAGGTAATTAAAACGCGATCCACATTTTTTGTCAAAGAGAAAATTGAAACAGGATCCATTTTTATCCAATGTGTTGATGTATTTAATGTATTCGTGCACAATGGTTTTTGCAGCAATTTATTTTAATTGATGCAGCTGCCATCCTAATCCACAACCTTGACCTGTCGTTTCTCACAGAATGCCTGGTGGGGTAGTGGCCTTATTATTTCTTTGTCTCCTCGAACCCCACCCTTTCGGCGCCCACGTTTCCGGGCTCCAAGATCGAAACATGGTAGCTTCACGCTCTAGTCCACTCAGCTGTAAATAGGTATCTGACTCTGCTCCTGAGTTAGGGAAGACAAGGACGATGAGGGAGTGAACTGGTCATCTCACCTCTTAAAAAAGCTAGACCTAGAATAATAAAGTCTCTGACTCTTTACTCCCCTACTTCAGTCTCTGATATAGGACTGCCTGTTTTATATTTATATTTTAAACAAATGATCGTTAATTAGCACGGCAGCCCTGTCATAAATCTCTCAGATTTTTTTTTATTTTTTAATTTATTTTAAGAATTGTTCTCCACCTGTGAAAACCGTCACTAGAAAATCTCATGAACTGTTTTTCTGGAGGCATCTTTCTAGGAGCCAACTACACTGGCGGCCGTATGCGCCTTAAAGAGACAAAACGTGAACAAAAACTTGAAGTATGCACTTTTTCCAGCCGCATCCAACAACTTTTAAAGTTATGCTATTTCACTTTTTTTTTTAAATATGTACGAAGTCCTGTGTAATATTCTACAGCAAGTAAGGACAAATGTGACAACTTATCACGCGAAAAAATAAAAAAGTCAGATTGGAACGATTGCAATCTTTACTTCAAAAGTAAGATCTGATGAACAGTTCTCTGTCTCTAGCCTTGACGGTACACTCTTACAGTCTGTTTCCTGCAGCACTTGATGTTATCTACCCACTTATAGCTTTGTCGACCGCTTACCCGTTTGTCTTCAAAAAATTTTTCTATTAAAGTTTTCAAGAAATCGATATTCCTCAATGCCGCCATTAAAAACGCATAGAAATCGTGACACGTTTTCACTGTTGAAATGTTTATGCAAGTGAGCGATTTTCAAACCCCGAAAGTGTGCAAGTGATGAAGTTCATGTATTCCCACTTTACTGTCGATGTGATGTTTACTTCAAATTGTGCGTGCTTAGTGCAAAACAAGGTTTTTGATAAATTCTGGCTTTATTAAAAGTCGAATCACATTGAAATTTGGCACACGCATTAGTCAAGTTTCAGCGAGTAAAAAGCCATTATCTGTTTTCATCGAAAGAAAGTCTGTTAATGTTTTTGTCATGCCTCGACTGTCGTCACAAGAGCGATGGCAAGCTGTTGGTATGCTCAGCAGTGGAATGGCGACCAGAGAAGTTGCCAGACATTTCAATTGTGACCAGTCCACTATAGTGAGGCTGAACCAGCGATTTCGGGCGACAGGTACCACCAATGACCGTCCCAGGCCTGGTCAATTCGAGTAACAACACTAGCTCAAGATGACAGTGAGTGCCACTTTTGTTTTTACACCTAGGGTTGACAACTGCTTAGGAGCCGGTTCTGAATTGTCTCATGTTTAATAATACAGCAAATTTGGGTTAGTAAATGGATCAGAAATGTAAAATCAGTGGTTTCATGTATTTTAAATTTAGCACAACGAGTTGTGGTTCATAAACTAATGCGATGCGTTTTTAATGGCGGCTAGTATATATTCAAATTATTTCATTTGTCTAACTTTGATTTCATTCATTATATTTTTTTTAACAGTCCTAGTTTTTCTAGGATTTGTATATTTATTTTCCTCTGTTTTTATGAAATTAATTACACGCTCTCTGAGTCCACATGTAATAAACAAAGCAAGAAAGAAAGAAAGATGCCATCAGACAAAAGAAAGGTCAGACAAGTTATAGACATTCCGGATATCAATCCAAGTCCGTCCGAATGACGCCATCGTCACGCTGCGAGAGTAACCAAGTTACGACATAAGAAAAATCCAGACTACGTTTACGCGTCAAAGGTTTCTAGTAGCCAAGCATTGCTTAGCTTTCTTACGAGCAGTGTTGCCACAGATGGGTATTTTTTACTAGATCTGGGTTTTTTGGCTTCCGTCTGGGTATCTGTGTATTTGTTTTTCCAAATCTGCATTAATATGAGTATATTTGACAATTGGCATTTACAATGTATGTATATTCTGTGCACTGAACATTATACATAATATTTATATTAGTTAAAACTAAACACACCAGCAAGCTTTTGTGTGAAACAGTTTCCAATCGAATACTAGCCAAGCAAGCAGTTGCCAAAGATGGAGTTTGTCATAAGTTTAATCCTAGTAAAAGCGTGGTTGAAGATGTGCGTGAAGGACGTTGTCGGCAGAGATATGCAAAGAATTTGGAACTCCACAATCAAGATTTCACGTTGTCAATTCATGCATATGATCTTGACGAAGGAGAAGTTGTCGACATGGATGCCGAGTCGCTGAGAAGTGACAATTTTCAACAGTAACAAGTTATAACTAAACATTTTATTTTTGATTTGAGGAACATTTTGGTAATGTAACTACAGTAAGTACGTTGCTGTTAAAATATCTCATTTTCAAGAGTTTATATGTTGGGGTGTTAATAAAATCATTTTTATATAATTGTGAATTTTTGGTAATAACAAATAAAATAAAAATTAAGAAATAAATAAAAATTGGTAGCACACAGCTTATTTGTGCTAAAGTTGCACTAAAAGATTGTGTAAGCATCGTCTATTCATGTATTTGAGGCATAAAATAAACTGGGTATTTCTGGGTTGTTTTTTTTAGAAGACAATCTGAGTTTATCTCTAGAACTTGAGTGCCAACCTTGCTTACGAGCATAGGTCGGTTATAAATTCTCCTTTCGTCGCCACAGCGATGATATAACTGATCATGATGATGATAATAAGTGGCTTCTTCACTTTTCTCCTTCTGGTGCACGGGGCACCGCTCCAACTAGTACACATGCAGGAAGCCTGTATCAAAGCCTTCATGTACTCTTGTAGTGGTGGTTGTCTGTAGCAAGTTGTTTAAAGTGATGAGGTTGCACAATGTTCTATTAGTCGCCTCTGTCACGGTTTTCGTCTCCCCTGCTCCGCAGTAGTAGTCCAACAATGGCCAAACTTAGAGTATATAATGATGAGGGTATTCAAAGATATCAACCTTTGCACAAGACTACTCTTGGCAGAGATATAGATAGAAGAATGGTGATGCTTTTATTTCAGGGGCCTCACATGAATGTGGAGAAATCAAGAATGACAACTGAGATTATCTAAGCCGTCATGAACTTTGTATCTTTCCGCCCCTTCTGTGAAGTAAATTTTGCTCATGTGTTTTCTTTTTAGCAACGAGCTGAACGTGATGCAGCAATTATTAATTGTATAGTTCTATATGTTTAGTATATTTTGTACCACGAACATGTACTACAAACTAAGAGGAAAACAAATGCTTCTTTTGAGTACTGGGTCCTTGATATGGGCATTAAGCGCTTCCGCTTCCAGCCCCCACTTCCATCTTCCTCAGAAAAGTTTATCCTCCCTAAGTGTTAATGTTAACTCAGTGAGTCGGATGAAAGTTGTTATAGAAGCATCATCCAGTACCTGCTCTCTGTGGAGCCTGGGGCCACCTGTGCTGTTGATTCCTTATAAGGAAACCCTCACGAAGTAGTCATCTGCTCTTGCAGTGGTGGCTAATATGTCACATTATTTACAATGATGATGTTGCCAGCCTCATATGCCACTGTGTATGCACAAGCAAATTGTACCTCAACAAGATGCAAAATATGAAACAATAATATTACAACTTACGCCGAGTTGTTGGGCGAATTAACACAGACTGTTTGCACAGGTAACATCCGAATATTGTCCGGCAACTGAAATAAGATGCCTTTTTTTCAGATGAGTTAGGTGTCTAACTTTTATCACTTGAACTAGGATCCTAGAACTTAAAGCACAAAGTGGGTTCTCCGGGCTACTATCTTCTAATCATAGAATTCACGTACAGTCCTCTATCCTGTCCGATATTTGGGCCCTAATGTTCTATGTTCCTGGCTGTCTATGATTTCCCATTTAACAAATTTGAAGTAAGTAAAGTAGGCTTGCAAGGTGCTAGATTATAGCGATTATGTTAGCTTACCCGCCCATACTGCTTCGTCGACGAGAAGTCCAATAAAGAGCAGTCTAGATTTGCATCTCAAATGTTAAACCAATGATAAATAACTTGTTGATTTTGGTAGAAGTCTACCATCCCCACTACCCTTGTTTATTTAGAATATTCTTCAAGACAACATGCTCTAATGTTCTCTGCAAGTTATCTACAATTTGAAGTGTCTGACTTACATGACCAGATATGGTTTTGCCTCTTCCGTTGGTTTTTCATTATGTTTGCACTCACTCCTTCATATATTTATTACTGCTAATCGTTTTCAAGATTTCATTTTCTTGTAATTCTTGCTTACAACAAAATCTGGACGGAAACGATTACGTCGCTTTCGTGCTCCAAAAATCTCATTCGTTATCTTATTGTCCGTGTCTTAATCTGCCTCCAGATTGACATTTACCGTGTATTTTTGGGCACGGCATATGCAAACTTTAAAAACTTATCAAGTAACAACCTGGGCTTTCTTCTATCTCCCTAGTCAGGAAGTCGGAGGTAACAATAGGCCGAGTTAGCGACAAACGATAGATCCAGGTAGTAATTCCACTCCTAAGCTTAATCCGTGCCTTACTGTCTAGTCGGAAGTGTATTGCACAATCGTACACAGACACTTCACTCTACATCCTATGACTCCATATGGTTCTAAACTAAATTCAGCGATCAAAACAATTAGTAAGGGATGGTCAATTGGGCCCAGTTATGACAAGAAACCTTGAATTATGCAGCGAAAACAACAAATACAGTAAGAAGGAAGAAAAAAAAGGGAAGAGCAAAGAAGAGATTAAAGGAAGGCACTGGAAAATGTAACGATCAAGATTGTTTCGTCACAGCCTCTTCTGACTTGCCTAATTGTCATGAGTGTGTTGGTTTTAGAAGTATTTGTCGACTACGACAAGTTGACTGAAATCGATAGTGTGAGTGAACTGTCAGAATTATAGAGAAAATACAGATAATGTGTGAAAATAGGGTGAACGTATGACAACCTGGAAGAAGATTCTATTACAGGTATATCTCTTTCCAAGCCCACAACTCACTTATACAGTCTTACGAAAACACCCGCTCTCTCTTCTTTCTCACAGACAGATATAGAACATAGTAAGAGCTAAATATGTGTGGAGAAAGGTCATGAACAGCGCATTAAAAAAAAAGAGTAAAATATATTTTAAAAACTCTTGGGAAAATAGAAAATATAGGAAAATAAAGTATATCAGCACAACACATAAGTAATGCATCAAAAATCACAACACGTTTACAATTACATAAACATCAAGGAACCAAAACCAAATAGTCGGCCCCGACAAAGGAAAGTAAACCCAGAGATAAATCCTTCTGCTGTATGTGTATGCTATACTCTAACACAGTGTCTTTATGTCTCTATCCAGATTGGAGGTGGGTAATACATCCACTGGGGGAAGAGCAAACGCTATCCTTGAGTCGTCTTCACCGTAAAGAATTAACACGATAAAGTGTAGATTTACTCTGTCTTTCTGCTGACCGCTAATACTCGAGGGGTTTGGATGACCAGAAACATACGAGGCGAGGTCAACTTAGGACAACTGTCTGCTGCGCTATTTTCCAGGCGCGTTGAAGTAGGCCTACGCACTTGACGCGAAAGTCTGGTTTTGGGTCTGGTTTGAGACCTTAATGTGACTGAGCACTACGTTTAAGCACGCAGTCAGATGCTTTCAATTCAAGATGTGTAAGATGCGGTATTGGATGACACTAGAGCTCTGACTTGTAATAAATAGGCGAGTAAGGAAGAACTACTGCTGAATACGACGTCAGATTACGGTTGCTCGTTATACACTGCGTGAGCGGGATTCCCGTTAGAGGGCTTATGTGAAGAGGGTTGCAATTTCAGGCACGTTATAACAACTCCGGGAGTTCGTTGCTTACTGGAACAGGGAGGTCGAGGAGAATGTTACATTCCTTGACTGAGATCCAGCTGTAACAGTCGGGTACTCTGGAACAGAGACCAAAACAAACAACCTTTACATCAAGCAGGAAACAAATAACATCATAACACTGTTATAATAAACTGCTAGGTCAATCTCTGTGCTGTCTTTATCCACATGCGTTATCCTCCTGTTCATTCCACTCTCAATTATCAGCCTGCAGTCGCTTAGGCTAATATATCTTGTGCATACATGTACATCTCAGCATGTGCGCTGACAGACACACTCTGCTCAAAGTCCTCTTCCAGCTCAACATATGGGTTGTCCAACCATGTGGTTTCCGCTAAGAGGGTGTACTATTAATCTTACACCGTTAAGTGAATTTACAGAAAATATAAGCACTTGATACATTACATAATAAAATTGTATGCGCCCCTTGGGGTCGATACACAAAGGGAAAGTAATAATCTCCCCAAAATGGAATACATGAGCATTCAATGTTTATGCTATTATAATACATGGTGACTGTACTTCTTGACAGAATTCGGTTACTGGCTGGTGGTTAACATTTCTAGACTGCCGTGCAAGTTCTAACTGTCTAACTACACAATAGGCATATTCTAATTTCACACTCAACCACGAGAAGTTTCTCTCATAAAGTAATGAATGACTGTGGCAGAGATATTATGATTAACAGATTTCAGATATCTATTCTTTATTCTACATTTGTCTTTTACCTTTCTTTCGCTCTTTTACCTTTCTGTCGCTCTTTTACCTTTCTTTCGCATACGCTAGATTGTTAGCAATTCAAACCTTTGTCATTTCCTTTCTAATTTAGCAACGCATTTTATTGCGGTTAGCTAAGTTCTTTGATGAGAGATCGAATCGCGTTAATGCGTTCTCGACAGGGGAAATAAGGGAGACAATTGTCTATTACTTTTCCCTGATCTGTTCGCCTATAAGTTAATTATTCACGGTGAAAGATTTGAGATCAAAGTCTCTCGCTATAATTCATTTACGACCACTTCTGCAGATGGCGAGAGTGAGGCGATAATATATGTAGATTCTATTTCAACTAGATCTTAATAGAGACCTGGCTTCGGCATTGGGGCGATAAAAGTTGTTTGATTCGCAGAACGAGATAGAATTTATGTAGATTTGAAAAAGGTGCCAACATCTGGCAGTTAAGTCTGTTTCGGGTTATAGACGTAACATTCCTTTTGATTTCAGAGAGATATAGACCCGAGAAATCTAACTAAAATTCATTCAGTACTGTCACAGCTTTAGAGAGACAGCTAGCGCGAGTTCTAGAATCACTGTAATAGTAGAGTCTTAGTTTCTCGTGGAGAAAATCTTAGAAGTTTGTGTGAAGGTAGTATATATAGTGACTAGTATTGTCGAGTGATTAATTGTCAGTTCGAATTATATCTTCACTAGATTTTGTGCAGAGTGTTTTGCCAGTTAGGTCAGTCAGATATTCTCTAAGTTTACAGTGTTACAGTGGATAGCAGAATAATTAAAATTTCTAGCTAAAACGCTTCCAGCTATAAATAAAATTTAATTAAATTGCTAGTAACCAGTCAGAGAATATTTTAGCTAACGGGTAAATGCACTGAGCATTGTGAGTATTGACGAAATATATTTATGTGTATTTCTAATTCATGATGATTGATTTTTTTAAAAATAGCTCGTAGTTTATAATTTAAGTTAATAACCGAAGTAATATAATATATCATTTACGCGTAGGATTGTGTATACTGTTATGGTTAAGTATTTTGTATGTTTCTCTTCTTTTTATACAGTATATGGGTCAAGCCCAAGATCTACCAGCGGTTTCAGTATATATGAGAATAACCTAGAAGAAACATTTTTGTACTTAAATACGTGGGGTTACAAGTTAAAACGTGTCTGACATTGTGTTTGCATCCAGAAAGAGACAGAATACCCATCTCACGAACTTTAAGACTAAATGATGTAACTGGGCCTACCGACGACGTTTGACCAATTGTGGTGTGACCAATCATTTTATATTGAGAGAAGTTACCAACCTGTCATTTTCTAAGTACTGGAAACCTCGAGATTCTGACATTGTGTGCCCATTTAAAATTTCTTACCTGAACTGATTCAAGAGACATAAACAGAAATCCTAAAATATCGTTGTAAAGTGGACGCTCTCCGGAACATTGAATGAAACCTATATCTGCAGAGCTGGGGTTTTCTTTATGAAAAAGAACACGGATTCAAGGTGTGTGTGTGTGTCCTAAAGTTTTCGCCTGAAAGTGCAATACATCAAGGTTGTAGGTAAGAAAGCATGTCAGTGGCCACTGGTGAATGAACAGAGAGAAAGCAGGACTGAGTGATTCCCTTATGGTAAAATTTATGCACCCACTTTGTAATTTCTTTATGCAAGTTTGTTGCTAATGATGTTTTCCTCTTAGAATAGATTAATATATCAACTCTGTTCTTAACAATAGAGGAAAATCCTAGACCATTGCGTATAAATCTGTGACTCTTTGGAGGCTATAACTTTTCTGCTAACGGGATCGTGTGCTCAACAGAGGGGGAAAGGATTACACCTATGGGTCTATTCTTTTAGTAATTCATTAACTTATGTGTATGTATATTTATATGTGATTGATATTCTAAATTTATGCTTGTGGTGAATTTTCTTATGATAAATAAAATTAACATAAACTTATTCAAGTGTGTCGGTCAGATCGTCCCAAAATATCTATATTCCATTGTTATAGTTTTCACGTCTGTGCGTCTAACTGTCGTCACTTATGTGCGTGTGTATGTGAGTGGTGCATTAATAATAATTCTTATTTGTTTGTTCTGCTGTAACATTTCTCTGCGGATGGTACACAATTGATTAGTTCCTATTATTATAAACAAGTTGTTACCTGCTACAAACATGGTACTTGTTAGTCTTATAAACATTTTGCTAGCACAACGTATTTGTATATATTGTAAAAATTTTGCTAGCACAACGTACAAGTACTTGTTATAAACATTTGTGTTATCATTATTTGTGAAAATGCACTGTTTTTTTTTTTTTTTTTGGTTTTTTTTTACATTCGGATTTGCACACAACTCAGAATTAAGTGGTTACATTGTGACGTGCCACACATATGTGGATTTACAGAAGAATGTTACAAATACGATGGACAGCCAAAAATAGTAACGAGGATGTCCTGAAAGTTACTAATGCGCAAAGGATGCTTTATTCATCATGTTAGAAAGAAGCATTCCACTTTATTTGGGAATGTTATGAGAAGAAAGAGGCTGGGTTATATCGTGACAACAAGAAAGAGGCTGGATTATATCGTGACAACAACAAAGAGGCTGGGTTATATCGTGACAACAATAAATATAGAAGGACAAATAGATCGAGGACAAAAGACAGAGAAAATACTGGACAGTTTGACATCATCGCACTGAAAGAAGTCAACAACAGAACTGGTAAACTGCAGATAGGAAGTTGTAGAGATACATGATCGTCGACGCCACCAGGCATGGCGCTTGAAGAAGAAGAAGTGTGACATGGATTGGAAGGGGAAGACAAAACTCGGATATACGAAAATAGTCTCCATTTATGATATTTATGACTGATTTAGATCCTTAAGAAAATACATTACGACCCCGATAGACGATGGTTTGTGGGCACCCTGTAGCATTTACTAATGAGTTTTACTCAGATAATAACCGTAGCGGCTTACTGTATCATATACATCATATCGTGTTTTTTTAATCATTTTTTTCCACGTTTCTACATTGTCCATTGCCTTTATCTGTTGACATGTCTATATTTGTCTGCGTCGCCTGTTTGTAACTGTGGCAGACAAATGGTGAATTATGAAAGGTACCGTGTTTTCTGTATACGTTAGTTTGCAAAACTGATTCCATGCCATTTTAGATATATATATATATGTTTAGTTTGTTTCTCACCAGAGTTACTTGCCCTTATGCTACTTCCTCCTACTTCTAAGATGGCGAATTAAACATGTCGAGCTTGTATCCTGTGTTCAGCTTCGTGATTAAACTTCATAACGTGAGAATGTATGACCGCCAGCCACGTCTCATTATATCTTACAATATTTACTACACACAACAGTAAATATCAACATGGTGGCAGCGGTTTTTATTTTCTACAGAATTCGAACTATTCTGCTGAATACTTGTAACACGTGTGCTGACGTCATAGACTGGTAGGTTATTGCTTGTATACCATTATTAGACATTTCGTCATGGCAGAACGGCCCATGTTTCGGTTACCACCCTGCCTAGACATAAATAACGTCGAACCAGACACATTTCGTAAATGGAGACGACAGTTAGAACTATACATGCATGCATCAGAGGTGGCCTCTAAACCTGATCCTGTTCGAGCGGCCATTATTCTATACTGTGCAGGACCTCAAGCTGTTGAAGTTTTTGATCAACTTGCAGAGGAAGGAGACCACTCTAATCCTAATAAAATTCTCGATTTGCTCCAGAACCATTGTAGCTCACGAAGCAATGAAGTATTACATACGTTCAGATTCTGGAACACACCTCTTCAAGAGCCTTTTAATTCTTTTTTGACTGAGCTGAGAACTAAGGCAGACTTATGCAACTTTAACGACAAGGATCGTATGATAAGAGACAAAATTGTCTTTACTGTCAACAAAAGGTTACAAGAGAAGCTCTTGAGAGAAGCTGACCTCGATCTAAAGAAAGTCATTCACATATGCAGAGTCTTCGAGCAAACTGGAATAGACATAAGTGAGATGAATAATACAGTACAACCTTCTGAAGCAAGGGTTGAAAAGGTACAGAAAAAATCACTCAACCAGAAACCTCCCAAGAGAGACACTGGGCATGCTGCTGGTAAAGCCTGTCAAAGTAACACTGACAGTGGGTACTTTGAACCTAGAAAGGGGTGTCATTACTGCGGACAGAAACATCTATTGATTAAGAAAAAGTGTCCTGCATGGGGGAAGTTTTGCTCAAACTGTGGGGGGAAGAAACCATTTCAAAGTGAAATGCAAGAAAGTTCACACTGTTCACACAGAGTCAGTGGAAGATTCTGAAGTTTTTCTTAACTGTGTGAAGTCTAGTAAAGCTTATACATCTGCACAACTCATTGTCAATGAAAAAATGGTAAAATTTCAGCTAGACACAGCAGCTGATGTGAATACAGTCTGTCAACGCTTTGTGATGCAAGAACAACTGTTACCCACTAAACAGAAGCTTGTTATGTGGAATGGTACTAAGATGACTCCACTGGGAGAAGTTCTATTAACTGCTGAGAATCCTAAGACTGGGACAAAACACAATATAAGGATTACTGTTGTGAAAAATAGATTCACATGTTTGCTGGGCAACAACACACTGCAGGATCTACAGTTTGTGACAGTCAACACAAACAAATTTATTGCTAAGGTGGCTACTGACAGTTCAGATAATGATCATAACTCTGATAACCATCTAGGTGTCCTGGGTGAAGCTGTGTTGCATATTGATCCTAATATTCGTCCAAAGGCACTGCCGTGCAGAAAAATACCATTTTCACTTAAGAGCAAGGTAAAGTCAGAGCTTCAAAATCTAATGAACAGAGGTATATTAATACCAGTAGAGGAACCGACTGAATGGGTTAACCAAATGACTGTTGTTGAAAAGTCTGATGGTTCTTTAAGAATATGCATTGATCCTAGACCCCTGAATGAGGCTTTGCAGAGAGAGCATTACAGCTGAAACTCTCAAAGACAGCGTGCTCCAGAGGCTGAAGTCGACCATTTTGGATGGGTGGCCTAAAAGAAAGTCTGATGTACCAGCTGAGCTTATGCCTTATTTTGACATTCGTGACACTCTGACAACAGAACAAGACATAATACTTAAAGGGGAGCGTATTCTTATCCCAAAAGCACTGAGGCCTGAAATCAAGCAGAAGCTACACGCTGCTCATCTTGCATTTGACAGCATGATGCGCCGGGCCAGAAGTTGTCTGTTTTGGATCGGCATGACAGCTGAGATTCGACAGATAGCTGACAGTTGTCCAGAATGTCAAGAAACGAAGGCAAGGAATACTAAAGAACCTTTAAACCAACACTCAAGAGGTTTATCACCCTGGGAGAAAGTTGGCACTGACATCTTTATTATAGAAGGCCGATATTATCTAGTTCTGATTGACTATTTTTCCAACTTCATTGAAGTAGACTTTCTACCTACAATGACAGCACAGTTAGTCATCAGGAAATTGAAGTCTCATTTTGCTCGTTATGGTGTTTCCAAAGTTATTGTATCTGACCAAGGTACTCAGTTTACGTCTCCACAGTTCAGATCATTTACTGCTAGATGGGGAATACTTCATGTCAAATCAGCACCAGGTCACCATAAAGCCAATGGATTAGCTGAATCTGCTGTAAAACTCATCAAGGGTATGATGAGAAAGACTGTTCAAAATAATACAGATGCATATGAGGCACTACCCTAACTTCGTAATACGCCGAGACAAGGGTTTGATCAAAGTCCAGCAGAAATACTGTTCAACAGGAAACTGCGTACACTGATACCTTCTGCAGTGAAACCCGTTGCATCTCACAGTAGAGTTACTGAAAGTAGAGGCAAGAGAGACAGATCAGTGAAGACGTATTATGATAAAACTGCTCATGATCTGCCCAAGTTGTCTCACCAGCCAGTCTACTATCAAGACCCTGAACAACCAAACTGGCAACCTAGAAGGATTGATAAGAGGCTCTCTGAAAGATCTTATTTAGTTGAAGGGGAGAATGGAGGTCAATATGTCAGAAACAGAATTCATCTAAGACCTAAAACAACACCTTTCACACCCGATCCCGAGGACCTGGAAATTGATGTCTCCTCTCCAGCTCTATCCGAGCAACAGGTTGTTTTGCCAGACATGGAGAACACTAGTGAAGTGAACAGTTCCAATCCTCCAGAAGTTGATCCTTCAACCCCAGCTACTTCTAGTCCTGGGAAAGCTGGCAAAGAACATTCTCTCCTACCACCTTGCCCTAAGAGATCGCAAGAAACCTTCTTGGATGAATGACTGTGTTCACTCATAAAGAAGGGGGGATGATGATGTTGTATATATATGTTTCGATGTTTAGTTTGTTTCCCACCAGAGTTACTTATCCTTATGCTAACTCTTCATCTTTCCTCCTTCTTCTACTTCCTCCTACTTCTAAGATGGCGAATTAAACATGTCGAGTTTGTATCCTGTGTTCAGGCTTCGTGATTAAACTTCATAACGTGAGAATGTATGACAGCCAGCCACGTCTCATTATATCTTACAATATTTACTACACACAACAGTAAATATCAACATATATATATATATATATATATATATATATATATATATATATATATATATATATATATATATATATATATATATATATATATATAGAGAGAGAGAGAGAGAGAGAGAGAGAGAGAGAGAGATGTGTACGCGAAAATATGTTGAATGTGTGCAACATGACGTGCACACGGGAGCACCGGAATTTCGCACTTATCCGAGAAGGTTAGACACAAACTCAGCATCTACGGGAGTTTTGAAATTATCAACAAAACCGGTTGTGAGAGAATCGAACCCGAAACACTTCACCTACAGTCACTTGATAAACTAACTTGTAACCACACTGTTATGTAAACTGTAACTGCTAATTAATTATACTTTATCCCTCTGTTGATGAGTCACAACATTTCAGTCCAGACAAAAGTCCATCGGTTATATAAGCGAACAGTATTACAGTATTTTTTTGTTTCGGTGAAGCATGCAGTAGGCAAGAGGGAGAATACCTTAGGTTGGTGAGTTATAACTGACTGATGAAATGGGAAGATAATTATAGCTGCTAGGAGAAGAGTAGAAATTTAGAAAAAATAAATAAATAAAAGAAAGAAAGAAAGAAAGAAAGAAAGAAAAGAAAGAAAGAAAGAAAGAAAGAAAGAAAGAAAGAAAGAAAGAAAGAAAGAAAGAAAAAAGAAAGAAAGAAAGAAAGAAAGAAAGAAAGAAAGAAAGAAAGAAAGAAAGAAAGAAAGAAAGAAAGAAAGAAAGAAAGAAAGAAAGAAAGAAAGAAAGAAAGAAAAAGGTTAAGGGAACAGTTGATCACAAAAACGAAACAGAAGTAATAAGCACTCCGCAATTTTGAACCAGATCCATTCAGATAAAAACCATCGCCTCCTCGCAGGAAAAAGTTTGAGAAACGAGCCAAACTCTCCAGAATAGAGTGTTATTGTTGGCTACAGACGGTACACGCTGGAATCTATACCAGGAAAAATAGATATAGACGATCTAGAAAGTCTAAAGACACTTTTACTTCTGAACTGTTGCAGTTGTAGTAGATTAAATTCAGTTTTGTTTTTGTTCGTTTGTTGTTTTGTTTTTAATACAAAGTTCACCGCACTTGCTACAGCCTTAATTCAAACTAATGCTATGGTTTCGAACCGCTGTGTCGCGAAGTCGAACAGTATTCACAAAATGTGTAACCATTCCTAAATGTTTAGGAATGTTACATTAACCAATCTACTGTTACCTGAGTCTGAGTATCACTAAGCTAGACCATTTGCACATCAAAGGTTTCCGATATACGATGCTTTATTTCTCAGATCAATCAGTGAAAGCATTTTTTCCTTTATTTACTTACTTATTCGTTCTTCTACTACCGTGAGGTGTAGAGGTTTGTAAGAGAGAGCGCCATACTATTCTATCCGCTGTCTTCCTCCTGGCTTGGTTCCACTCTAGTCCTTTGTCCTTCAAAGATTGTCTAATGTTGTCCTCCCAGCGGACTTTGGGTCGTTCTGGAGGTCTGGATCCCTGGCTCTTAGTTTCCCATGCTTGCCGTGGTAGCTGATCTTCTCCCATTCTGCAGAGATGGCCAAACTATCGCAGTTGGGACTGTTCTACTTGGGTCTGCAGGGGTTGGGTGTTTAGGCTTTGACGTATCGTCTGGTTGCGGACCATGTCTCTTCTTTTTTTAATTTCCTGGTCTTGAAATGGTAACACCGCTATGCTTCTGACATTTGTCGCGGAGCTGTTACGCGTGTTGATTCTTCTGGTTTAGGGGCTTAACTGCTATTATAATTACTGTGGCTGTACTGGTGTCAGCAACAATAAATTCGATGTCTCTTCATCTCAGCCAACAACTCAGCAAGTAAGCAAGTTTACAACTCAACTGAGCAGATGTATCCAGAGTGGAAGTGTGGATTCCTCGCTGGTAGACCAGCAAAAGACCTTATCTTTTCTCTCTGCCTACTTCAGGACAAACCAAGAGGGTAGAAAAAAGCTTTTCTGTATCGCCTTTATAGACCTCACAAAAGGTGTTTGACCTGGTTAACACGGATGAACTCTTCAAAATCCTTAAGAAAATAGGCTGCCCCACTAAATTGCTGAAGATGATAAAGTCATTCCATGAAGATATGAAGGGAACAGCCTAATAAACTGGAAGCATATCACAGCCCTTTGATGGTACTTCGTGGACGGATAACATGACAAATGTCGGGGTGTTGTCACGTGCTGGCCTTCAAAGAATCTAGACACTGCTTAAACAGCAAAGACTACGCTGGCTTGGACATGTCCACCGTATGGAAGATGGTCGCATCCCTAAAAATACCTTCTACGGACACTTAGCAGATGGCAAAAGAACAGTTGGGCGAATGCAGCTAAGGTTCAGAGATTTGAGCAACATAAACATGAAGGCACTGGACATAAATCCAACAACCTGAGAGGACGAAGCTGCCGATCACAAGTGACGATGCTCCCTCCGGCGCCACTTCAGATTGTGCTAAAAGAAGCTCTCACAACACGCAGCAGAGAAAAGAACATCATGAACAAAAGCAGCTGAGGACTTTCACAACAGGCGCGGATTCCCATAGTCATGACTGGAGGGGCTACAACTACTTCTACAACTTATCTGATCTTCTTGCCGATTGTCGCGGTCTGACACCCTTGCTGTGCTGTAGTGGTCCACTAATGGTCAAAATTCGAGTAAAAAGGATGAGTTTTCAAAAGGTAGAAACCTTCGCTCAAGATTACTCTTGGCAGATATGTAAATAGAAGGATGGTGCCCCTATTCAGGGAGTCTCACGGGGATTTAACAATGGCAAGCCCAAATACTGCGTCTTCTAAGTTTGTTGTAAACATTATATTCTCTCCTACTTCTGTGTGGGCGAGAATGTATGTGTCAAGATGTAATACTTGATTCATATTTAATTGTACGAGTATCATACGGGTGCAGACATCAAATTCACTCAACCAAGTTATAAACTCCAACTAAGAATTTATATGTACATAGATGAGAAGAGGTTTATTTATGAAATATTCGATCAACAGGGTTAAAATGAATTAAGTTGATTTGTCAAGAAAAAAGTTCAATCATTGTTATCTTCCTCGGTAGATACTACTGTATTATGGGGTTTTAAAGAGTCTGTATGCTGTGCCAGTACTTTGTACTTAACTGACCAGGTGTTGACAGTGATTTGTTGTTGAATTCTGGTTCAGTCACTGCTGGTTCTCAGTGAAGTCTTGCTGTTCTTTCTCAAGTTAGGAGTCAAATGGCTTATTGGAGCACGTTATAGATATATATATATATATATATATATAAAGCTGAAAATAGAGTATTGATATCTGGAATATATATTGTTGACATCGTCATCCTCTTTCGGTTCCCATTGAAGCATGGTGCTACCTCTGCCATTGGCTACTTTGCAAGGAAACCTGCAAGAAGCAATCAGCAGCTCTAGCAGTGGTGATTTATGTGACGGTATTGCCTCCCCTGCTTTGCAGTAGTGGTCCTACAGTGGCCAAAACTCAAGAGTTTCTAATATGGGCTTCAAAGGTGTCTACCTTTGCACAAGATTACTCAAGGCAGATTTGTAAATAGAAGGGTAATGACGCTTCTATCTCAATGGAGTGTTCACAATATATTCGGATAAGCAAAGACAATGCTGCGTTGGATGAGCACGTTAATTCTTGAATCTGCCGACAACCTTTGTGAAAAATTAAGCAATGATTAATCTTAGCTCGTTCAAACCCCCACCTCTGATTCACTCAGTGGAATTCTTATTATTCTGGTATAGCTCTGTTTAGAGTGTGTGTAGTAACTTGACTGAGACAAACATGCAGTACATTTAAAATGATTAAATCGAAGTTAAATTTGCAAACTTACAAATAACAAAATTTAATATTCACTTCAGTTTTAACAGTTTGAAAATAATTGAATAGTTTAAAAGATAGGGATCATCTTTGATTGATAGTAGATCCTATGAAAAAAGTTCACTTTGGCTGCTTATATCTTTTTTATTATTAGCTGGCAGTGGTTGTTTCTGCTACCGCTGGGTGTTCTTTTTACACAGCTCACGCTCGTCACTGGTCAAGGTTGTATGGTGCAGCTCGTTCCCAGGAGTGCCAGGAAGAGACTACAAAGTTGGTCTCTCGTCCTAAAGCACAGGCCACTGTTTCCTTCTTCTTCCAGAGATAGTACCCTTCAACTGGTACCACCACCAACTATGATAAAAGAATAGAAACGAAACGCTCTCCTGAGTATTGCGTTTCCCGACACATACTTATGTGTCCCCTTTCTTATTCCACCATCCCTCTACCTCAGAATTTACCCTCGATGAGAATTAACTTTAATCCCTCTAGAGAAAACGTTCTTTACATTTAAATTGAATAGCTTTTATAGTTCATCATCATCATAACCCTCCACTCCCAAAGGAGCATAGGCCTTCAACAAACATATGCCTTCCTGTCACGTGCCATCATCTCAAGTTCTTTCCGCGTTCTCCTCATCATTTTCACCTCTGTTTCCAGCTCTCTTCTCAATGTGCTTCTTGGTCTACCTCTGCCTCCCTTGCCCTGGGGACTCCAGAACAAGGATTGCCTTGTAGTGCTATCAACAGATTTCCTCAGTGTGTGTCCTATCCATCGCCATCCTCTTCTTCTCATGTCTTGTTCCACTGGCACTTGTCTAGTTCTTGTCATTAGTTTCACGTTGGTAACCTTGTCATACCATTTCAATCCCTCTATTCAACGTCAGCACACATTTATGAAAGTCTGTAGCTTTTTGGTTGTTGTCTTTGCTGTTCTCCATGTCTCAGAGCCATACAATAGGACTGACTTCACATTCGAGTTGAAGATTCTTATTTTCGTGTTGGATCCAATTTCTCTTGATCTCCATGTATTTTCCAATGCAGTGAAAACTCCTCTTGCTTTTTGTATTCTTTTTTTTTTTTATATCACTGTCTGTCCCTCAAACATTGTCTATATTGCTGACAAGATATGTGTACGATTCTACAACTTGTATTGATGTTTCTTTAAGTTCAACCCTGTTATCATTACCTGCATTTATTCTCATTATTTTTGTCTTTTCCCTGTGTATTTTCAGACCCAATTGCTGTGACCTGTCATCGAGTGTTTTCAATTTGCCCCGCATCTGATTACAGTTATGGGAATGAAGGGCTAAGTCATCAGCAAAATCCAGATCATCCACTGCTTAGTCAGAGTCCACTGGATTCCATTTCTGTTGTGTGTTGTCGATGTTCTCATAACCCAGTTGTAAAAGTTCTTTCTTCTTTATTTGTTTATTTCCCACTCTGTAAAGTGTCAGTCTGTATGCTCTGTAAGGAAGAGTGGTGTGTTGTTGAGATCAGGCATGCTCCAGTCTACCCAGCTGTAAATGGGTAACTCACCCTAGTCCTGAGTTAGGGAAGGCAAAGGCTCCAGGGGAAGCAGGCCCTAAACTTGGTCACTTCAACCGACGCAGGATGGTGTATGTATGGAGTAGAAGTGTAGAGTGTGATTACCGCGAATGGTGTACTGTTCGTGTGCTGACCAATATAACCACTCATACACTTGTGTCTACAAGGCACCAATGCAGACTGCTGGAATCTTTGTTTACTCAATTTATTCAGACGTACACACTGGGACATACGAGTACATCATGGTATGTTGACATATCAATTTGTAGGTATACATAGCAGATCTGAAGTCATGACACATTCAGAAATAATGGGCAGTACATCAAAAGTTCAATGTCATGATACATTATGGCCGCATCCCCTATCTGACTAAACGCGTCAGTGAAGGCAGATCGGTAAATAACTAAAGTTACTTGACGTCCATAGTTTTGTAGTATATATTATGAAACCACGAAAGGGGGGGGTTTCTAGCAAGATTGAGATCTCCCTGTCACTGTCCGATAATAGGATAAATAATCTGTTCTCTTGGCAGTGATCAAAACATATGATGACCGAAATCTAACATGGCCGCCTCCCTGAGTTGTCGTTCACTCATTCATAGGAAGGAGAATATAAGCCAGAGTTAATTTATAATGGGTATATAAATGATTTCATAAATGTTTCCATACAGCTCTACGGTGATCAGGTTAATTCACGTAGCCATAACCGCTGTAGGAAAGTCTGTCATCTTCGTCGATACAAAACACGACCCTAGCGATACGAAGCACAATGTTCCATCTAGGTCGAATCGACATGAGATCATCAACATAGGGTCTGGCAATACATGGAGTCCGAATTATACATTGTACCGTACCTTAGGAGAGTCTCTAACATAAACTCTAGTAGAGATACCATCTCCTTTAGAAGAAAACCACTTCATAAATCATATTTCCTTAAGAATCTACCAGCCCTTTGAAAAGTGCGTACCCGCCATTATCACGGTACATCGGAACTCATCACGACTTGTCAAGACAACTCATACTTCCGCTAGACCGGAATAATAAGAATCTAGTCCCGCCTACCCATCCAAAATATACAATATAGGACTGATTCTACTTGTACTAATAATATGTAATACATATGAATTCAGGCCATAAACATAATAAGCAAATTAATCTATTTTCTGGCCCTAAAAATAAGTACAAATATAAGAGCAATATCCGTGCGCCGGATCAATATCAAGAACGATTACTCCTATAATCAAAAGTGTGAATCAAACATGGATTATCTCGCTTTCCCCATAGACAGCATTTTCATACACAAATGAATGAATGTCTATATTTTTCCCATATTAAATAGCCATATCGATTTTTGTAATATGTGCGTCAAAATATGCACGCAACAGATTACCACACCCCTCGGGGAAAAAATGGTACATTTTTTTTTTTAAACACATCTAGGAGCAACATACAATAGGCTCACAACGCACCAATAACAATGCGCAGGTGATAAGCATAAGTTTTATGACCTTAGAGAAGGTACTTCTCTAAGTATTAATATTTCCAGAGAGGTGTCACCAACGCATACTACAATATTAGCAATGACACAATTTCCACATTAGTTTATACATAAATTTCATCTAAGATATCTTAACATCATGATCATCAAAGACGAAAAACATTGAAAGATCAGCGGTGAATAAATATCAATGAACCGCTAAGTAGCGTTACAATCAATATATTATATATTACATATGTGTACACATTTCAACATAGAAACAACTGTATCAAAGTTGTATAACAGTTATGAATCATGTGGGCATCTAGACAAAATATCTGCCATCACATTTTCTGACCCACGGATAGCTCGCACCGAAAAATGAAATGGCTGTAGAGCAATCGCGTATCGCGTTGATCTCGCGCTCTTCAGATTTTTACTCTGAATAGCCGTAAGAGCTTTCTGGTCAGTTTCCACAATGAAATGCGCGCCCAGAAGAAATCTTTGCAGTTTAAGGATTGACCAAACCATAGCCAATAATTCACGGTCTAGGACCGAGTAATTCTTCTCTGCGGCATTTAATTTCCGAGAAATATACATCACAGGATGCAGAGTTCCAGAGTACTCTTGCATTAGTGCAGCTCCAATCCCGGTGGATGAAGCGTCACTACGAAGAATAAATGTCTTATCCTTAGAAGGCAATACCAGGATAGGTGAAGTAGAAAACATAGTTTTAACCTTATCCAAAGAGGATTGACATTCTTGAGTCCAATGGACTACATTAGGAGACCCTTTCTTTAGCAAGGAAGAAAGAGGTGACATAATGGAGGACAGATTCGGAATGAATCGTCCATAAAATTGTATTAGACCTAAGAGACTTCGTACTTGCTTTTTAGTCTTAGGAATAGAAATGTTAAGTATCTTACTTGTATTATGGTCTTCTGTTTTTAGGAACCCATGACCAACACGGTGTCCTAAGAAAGATATTTCGCTAAAACCAATACATGCTTTCGATGGTTTCGCTGTCAGGTTATGCTCGCGTAAGATAGACAATAGTTCATTTATACCATTATAGTGATCGTTCCAAGTATCACTGAAAAGACAGATGTCATCAAGATACGCAATGACATCTGAACGATGAGATAGGATTCGACGCATCATGCGTACAAATGTTGCAGGGGCGTTCATAAGACCGAAAGGCATGAAATTCCATTTAATAGACCCCTAGGCGTCGAAAAAGCAGTAAACGGTTTGGCGTGTTCGGATAGTGGAACTTGCCAATATCCTTTAGACAAATCGAGTTTAGTAAAGAAGTGAGAATTCGATAGTCTCGTAAGTAGCTCTTCTAGCAAAGGCATAGGTTCAGCATCAAATTTAGTCACTTGGTTCAATTTGCGATAATCCACGCAAAGACGTATGTTATTGTCTTTTTTCCGTACTATAACCATCGGCGAAGAATATGCTGATGTGGATGGTTCAATAATTTTTAACTCTATCATCTCATCTAACTCTTTCTCTACCTGTGCTTGAAAATGTATCGGGATAGGATACGGTCTGACTCTTATAGGACTATGGTCAGTAAGAATAATGTCATGTTGAATGACATCAGTTTGACCAGGAATGTCAGTAAGGACATCCTGAAATTGTTCTAACATAGTAGAAACTTGTTTCTGCTCTCCTGGAGATAATTCTGGAGAAATTGCAACATCTTTCCATGATTCATTAGAGTGAAGAGGAATCATTGGAAAAGGTAAATTTACATCCGAGAAACTCGTTTCCTCATCCTGTATTACTGACAGAGATGAGTACTGTCCATGTTGGACTGGAAAATCGTCCGTTGCCTGGAAAACAGGTTGTAAATAATCAGGACGTTCATGGAATTCCGTGAGCATGTTAATGTGGAAGGTTTTACGCTTCCCGTCAATATCGACGATATAGTCAACATCGGAAACTTTTGATATTATATCGTACGGACCTTTCCAAGAAATGAGAAGTCTATTTTCCCTACAAGGTAGCAAGACAAATGCTTTGTCACCTGGACAAAGTTGTCGCAAACATCTCTTTTTATTGGCAAATTCCCTTGCCTTCTGTTTCGCAAATTCAGAAGAAGCAGTTGCCAATTTGCATGCTTCAATAATTTTGTGTCTAAGTGCGATGACATATTCATAAGAGGATTTTGTGTCATCGACAATATTATCAGCAGTTATAAGATCATGAAGTAAGGACATAGGACCTCGCGGTTTCGCGCCAAAGACAAGTTCAAAGGGAGAAAATCCTGTATGTTCGTTGGCGACCTCTCTATATGCAAAGAGAGCCGCGGGTAAAACCCTATCCCAATCCTGAGGATGATCTTCTGTTATCTTACCTAGTAGGTTTTTCAGAGTTCTATTCAAACGTTCCACCATCCCATTGGACATAGGATGATAAATACTACTCAGCGATCTCTCTATCTTCAGAGTCGACATTACTTGAGACATGGTATCCGATATGAGTTGGGTACCATGGTCGGATAATATTTCTGCTGGAAACCCCAGACGAGAAAATATTAACCAAAGAGCATCTGCGACATCAGCAGTAGTTATGCTCTTTAGAGGAACAGCCTCCGGCCAACGTGTGCACATATCAACACACGTCAAAATAAATTGGTGTCCTCTAGCAGACTTTATCTTAAATGGACCAATGATGTCTATCGCCATTTTTTGAAATGGCCGAATGGGAATGTCTGCAGCCTGAATAGGTGCATCATGGCGTGGACCTCTGGATTTAATCTCTTGACATACTTTACAAGATCGACAATAGATTCGTATGTCCTTATTCACAGCAGGCCAAAAGAAAGATTGAAGAACTCTAGCTTTAGTACGGGAAAAACCCATATGTCCAGCACACTGCGAATCATGAGCGTGCTGTAAGATTTTAACTCTCATATTTTTAGGCACAAGGATTTGAGAATGAATGGACTTAGCGGAGTCTTGTACCATACGTACAAGTACGCCATTCTTCATCGTAATCCAAGATTTACGATTTGTATCCTTATTCGGATCACCTTTTGTTGCCAGAGTAAAGAATTTCTTTAGAGTAGGATCATCTTCCTGCTGTTTGATAAAGGAATCGTGGGAAATCTCCAAGGGATCATCTTGGATCTGCGCATCATTATCTTCAGAATGTGAAGATTGTGGCATATTAAGAGCTTGAGCCCTAGTGATTACTGCATTAGCAGATTGCATATTAACATTTTCCCAATTAGAAATTTGCTGTGGAGTGCATTCTTTCACTCCATGAATGCGACCGATGATAAGATCAGCGATCGGATTCGGCAAGAGACATGCTTGCACCTCTCCTGTAAAGAAAGGCGTAGCAATATTGATAATGGCAGTGGAGTACTTCTCCAATGTGCCACCAAATGTTACACATTTGACTATATTGCCTGTAGCTCGAGAAGGATTTACGAGTGATTGCCTCACTCCGATGGTAGTGCACCCCGAGTCGAAAAGAATTGATATCGGAGTACCATCTATTAGGCCCCTATTAAAGACAAGAGCACCCCTTCCATTATGCGCGATTGATGCATGGAGCGCGGGAAGCGGGTGACCGCAGCTTAAAGTAGAAACTGTGGTTGGATCGAATAATGTTTTGCATTGCGAACACTGAGATGCTCTAGCAAAATCGAAAGCGGAATTTGCTACACTATTGGAGTCTTTTTTATCATTATTCTGATTATCCGTGTCGTGGAACTCCTGTTGTGCAGAGTTAGCCTGGTAATACGATTTACCATGTCTTTTGTGTTGTGATCTACCTCGGTTATAATTGTCTCTATAATTATTATTGCCTCTGTTATAACCCCTATTTGGGTTTGAATCATAATATTCATGATCATAATCATCACGCTCATTATATTGAGTATCCCTGTAATATTGTTTCTTTTGTCTCCATGAAGCACTTGGGTAGTTCCTATAGCTACTCCCTTTTCGAGAATTTCTAACATTATGGGTACCTCTCGCGTGTCGAGGACTATCAGCTCGATTCCAGTTCTTCGAAGAAGAACTCTGATTTGAGTGGTTATCTTGGTTTTGATACTTATTCCAATTAACCTTTTTATCAAATTTATTTTTAGCTCCTTGGAATTTGTGTGAGTAATTCTGATTATATTCTGTTGCCGAAGCAACTGGCATACTCTCTTTAATGTTAGAGTTACTAAGAATCATGTCAGGGTGTGCCGTGGCATACTGGTCACAATATTCTTCCATTTGCTTTATTGTACTAGGTTTACGCTCATGTAAGAACTCTAGGAATGATTTATTTACAGAAGACATGACCTTGTCTCTTAGCAATAAATCCGTAAGACCATCAAATGTTTTCTCTGTTTTGGATAATTCAATCCATCGTGAAAGTGTAATTCGTGCTTTTGAGATGAATTCTGAGAATTCTACACCTACCTCAGGTCTCATTGTTTTAAACAAAAGACGATAACCTTCCTCAGACAGCTGATATCTCTTTATCAAAGCTGCCCTAACAGCATCATAATTATCTTTGTCGGCCTCTTCAACAAAATATAACTTACTCAGAGACTCCCCTTTTAGATTTTCAGACAACTGATTCACATACTGTGATTTGTCAACATTATGAGATCGACAAGCCCGTTCAAATCTAGAAAGCCAAAATGTTATGTCATCACTGGTAGGGTTAAACGCTGGTACCTTGACCTTGTACACAAAGGGTTTACCATTACCACCAGATGCCTGATTAACATTACTCATACATGTCAATTTTAATTTCTCTAATTCAAACTCATGTTCTCTTACTGCTTTTCTCTCTTCAGCTTCTCTATCTAATCTTCTCTGTTCTGCAGCAGCTTCTAATTTTTTTCTGTTCTGCAGCAGCAGCAACTTCTAATTTTTTCTGTTCTGCAGCAGCTTCTAATTTTTTCTGTTCTGCAGCAGCAGCAACTTCTAATTTTTTCTGTTCTGCATCAAATCTCCTTTCCTCCACTTGCATCTGCAATTTCTTAAGTTCAGCAGCAGTATCAGCTTCTTTTTCTAATCTTTTTTCTTCAGCTAGAGCTTTCCTTTCTTCTGCAGCAGCTTTTTTTTCTTCTATTTGAAGTTTTCTCTCCTCAGCCGCAGCTTTTTTTTCCTCAGCAGCAGCTTTTCTCTCTTCAGCAGCAGCAGCAATTTTTTTCTCTTCTGCAGCTAATGCTTTGTCATATTGAGCAACAGCCCATTGTTCTAAGTCTTTTCCAGTCTTATCAAGAGATTTTCCTTGTGCAATAAAAATAATCTAATGCAGACATATTGTCTTCTTAAATCAGAAAACCTGAAAAAGTAAATAAATTACCCTATTTTCACGTTAATGGGAGACAAGTCTATACCATAGACTTAGTCTTAGTCCAAACTTGTATGGTTTATAATAACCAATGATAACTTGAGTACCTGTGGACAATAATAACTGTATCTCAAATACTGTGGGAGACAAGCCTTACAAAGGTCTTGTATATCTCAATGTAATCAAAGATCACTTGAGTACCTGTGGAAAATAATCATAAAGTACTGATCTGTACTATACTATCAGTGTATACCACTATAACTCCTATGTCATATGTCAACTAAAGACATTACAAAGGACAAACAAGAAAAGACAATATGAACACATTTGCAGAGATCAAATTAAATTAAATAGGAGAAATGAAAAAAAATGATCACAGAAACCGTGATGATAACTGCAATAATATAACAAGACAAATAACGCCACAGTGTATAAACATAAGGGTGTAAAAAACTGAAATGAAAGGAAAGATGAGACCTACAATTATACAAACAAATCAAACAAAAATAAAGAACAAAAAAAATGTTACAAATACAAATATGAAACAGTCGTCACAACTAACCAAATATTTGCAAACTATGTTGCATGCAAATTTCAATTAAGAAATTGCTCCCTATCGAACGCCAGAACAAGACCAATATCACTCGGTATTTCCTGTTCTAGTCACCTCCCATCCAGGCCCGCAACATATAAACACCTACACATATAAACAAATAACATGTAAGCATAAATAGCATATAGCATACAATATAATTTATGTCATGAATGGAATGTGTTGCAGGTATGGTGTTGCCAAGCAGGCACAGTTTATTTTAATACTAATAACTTGCCACTTTATTCAGTAATAGATTTAATTTTAAACTATTACACTGTCAATTTTTTTTTCGTTGAGCATATGAAGATCCAACGATGAAATATGCACTTTATGTTCACCAACACTGTGATTCTTCTGTACGTTGAGAAATGTCAACAATACTGCTCCAGATATTTTCTACACTTGATACCACTGTCCTGTGTAATACTGTCTGTACAGCGAAAAACTGTCAACAAGCGCTGACCTAGATACAGCATCCTATCGGTAATACAGGTCAAGCTGACATCGACTGTATAGCTGTCCTACTGGTGTTGATGTGGTCAAACAAATGTTCTTTCAGCTGTAAACTGTGATTCTCAACACAAAACTGCGTAAGCTGGACCCAGGAATCTGGCTCGCCACTGTAAAAAGTTCTTTCTTCTTTATTTGTTTATTTCCCACTCTGTAAAGTGTCAGTCTGTATGCTCTGTAAGGAAGAGTGGTGTGTTGTTGAGATCAGGCATGCTCCAGTCTACCCAGCTGTAAATGGGTAACTCACCCTAGTCCTGAGTTAGGGAAGGCAAAGGCTCCAGGGGAAGCAGGCCCTAAACTTGGTCACTTCAACCGACGCAGGATGGTGTATGTATGGAGTAGAAGTGTAGAGTGTGATTACCGCGAATGGTGTACTGTTCGTGTGCTGACCAATATAACCACTCATACACTTGTGTCTACAAGGCACCAATGCAGACTGCTGGAATCTTTGTTTACTCAATTTATTCAGACGTACACACTGGGACATACGAGTACATCATGGTATGTTGACATATCAATTTGTAGGTATACATAGCAGATCTGAAGTCATGACACATTCAAAAATAATGGGCAGTACATCAAAAGTTCAATGTCATGATACATTATGGCCGCATCCCCTATCTGACTAAACGCGTCAGTGAAGGCAGATCGGTAAATAACTAAAGTTACTTGACGTCCATAGTTTTGTAGTATATATTATGAAACCACGAAAGGGGGGTTTCTAGCAAGATTGAGATCTCCCTGTCACTGTCCGATAATAGGATAAATAATCTGTTCTCTTGGCAGTGATCAAAACATATGATGACCGAAATCTAACATGGCCGCCTCCCTGAGTTGTCGTTCACTCATTCATAGGAAGGAGAATATAAGCCAGAGTTAATTTATAATGGGTATATAAATGATTTCATAAATGTTTCCATACAGCTCTACGGTGATCAGGTTAATTCACGTAGCCATAACCGCTGTAGGAAAGTCTGTCATCTTCGTCGATACAAAACACGACCCTAGCGATACGAAGCACAATGTTCCATCTAGGTCGAATCGACATGAGATCATCAACATAGGGTCTGGCAATACATGGAGTCCGAATTATACATTGTACCGTACCTTAGGAGAGTCTCTAACATAAACTCTAGTAGAGATACCATCTCCTTTAGAAGAAAACCACTTCATAAATCATATTTCCTTAAGAATCTACCAGCCCTTTGAAAAGTGCGTACCCGCCATTATCACGGTACATCGGAACTCATCACGACTTGTCAAGACAACTCATACTTCCGCTAGACCGGAATAATAAGAATCTAGTCCCGCCTACCCATCCAAAATATACAATATAGGACTGATTCTACTTGTACTAATAATATGTAATACATATGAATTCAGGCCATAAACATAATAAGCAAATTAATCTATTTTCTGGCCCTAAAAATAAGTACAAATATAAGAGCAATATCCGTGCGCCGGATCAATATCAAGAACGATTACTCCTATAATCAAAAGTGTGAATCAAACATGGATTATCTCGCTTTCCCCATAGACAGCATTTTCATACACAAATGAATGAATGTCTATATTTTTCCCATATTAAATAGCCATATCGATTTTTGTAATATGTGCGTCAAAATATGCACGCAACACCAGTCTATTGCTAGTAAGAAAAGAAATGGAGACAAGAGGCATGCTCTACATTATCTTTTATAGTTACTTTACATTTAAAAGTTTAAAAGTACAGATAGAATATGTTTACATTTACATTTCCACTGAGTGAAATGTGTTCACGATATAAATTGAATTTGTTTTCATTTACGTTTACACTGATTTGAAAAGTTTGAAACTTCGATTAATTTTAAAGTGAATATGTTAACATCGACATTTACACTGGTTTGAACCTGTAAGTATTATAATTAAAATGTACATCATTTCTTTCATCTTTCCCTCCCTGCTCCATATGGAACTTGGGACCACCTATGCGTTTAGTTTTCCTCAAGAAACTAGCAATAAAAGCAGTCGCCAGCCCGTGCAGTGGTGGTTTGTGAATGGTACATCATTCTATACGCTGAGGTTGTCAGCCTCAAATGACTGGGTCATTCACTAGCGATTTTCAAATATTAATATTCACATGGTAATATATACATATTTGTTCACATGTTAGTAATGAAAATATAGAATGTAAAATGACAACATAGCCAATCCTGGCTCACAGACTTTTTGCTCAGATGAATGAAGTTAAGTCACTAGCCGATGCCTTTTTATACGTGTACTTGTGGGTCGTTAATTTTAACTTTAATTCCCTCTCTGACTCAGTGTTGGTCAGTTTCCTCAGATATTCCGGATTTCCTTATTTAAAATGATATAGATTTCCTAGCTGTTTTTGTAAGTCCTGATATATACACCAATAAACGGTGTCCCGTCTGATAAAATGAATTTCTGAATTATAGGCTTCACTCTGGCAAGGTCTGGTTGTGTCGTCTTGGTAAGCGATCTTCACAGTAAATTTGACTGACTGAAGAGTCAGGTTATATTCACTGTCCTCCCCTGCTCTGTTTGTTATGAAACTATGCAAAAGCTCCAATCATTTCAAACATGCTGGTTGGGGGGGGGGGGGGGCGATTTCAAAATATTCCTGACGTGGAAAAATGTTGAACATAATGTAGAGGTCAAGTCTTCCGTAAATGGTATGAAAACATCCGATCCATGGCAGGCGAACTCACGAACACATCTGTAAACTCCTATGTTTCAGATGTAACAAATTATTACTATCTAATGTATTCTTGTCATAACAAGTAGGACAGGAAGCGATTATGTTATCCTTATCTGTCCAAAATGTCTTCCCATATCACCAACTTGGCCGCGAACGCAGTGTGGCCTTATCAGTAGTTGAACAAATACGATGAGCGATTCCAGTGTTTAATCTGTAGTCTAATGTCGACTGCACTCGCGATTAACTAACATGGGGTCGTTAATATTGTCCCTGCCGCTCCTTTTAAATCTTTAGGGAAGGGATGGGCAACAAACAGACGTGATGACTTATCAATGAGACGAATGTAAGAAGGAAAATACACAATATCTTCTACAGTAGAAAGAGAAAGAAAGTGGTGCGACTCGGAAAAACTCACAATAAAATCAGTAAAAAAATGTAACTAATTACTACCGTAGTGAAAGAGAGATCGGAAAGAGGTCGCCTCAGAATCCATCTTGTGACAATTTATGTGGCGAGTCATTATACGCGTTGAGGTTACTAACCTACACACAACTCTACATCCAAAAGCATTTAAGACATGTTCAATGCACATATAAAATTTAAAAAATATACATTTTACAACTTACCCCTTTTTTACGAATGGGTTGGGGGTCGGAGTGGCTAAGAGGTATGGCGTCCGCCTCGAGTTCTAGAGGCACTGGGTTCGATTCCCAGTTAAGGGAATATAATTTATGGAAATTTTTTTCAGAACCAGTGGTCTTAATAATGTTATACTCCCCCTTGGTCTCATGGGTAGTGAGGTGAATGCCTAGCCTTCTCGGATAAGGGCAAAAAAATAAGAGGTCCCGTGTGCAAGTTTTGCATTTTAAAAATCCCACGGCAGTTGAAAATCGTAAAAAGTAGGCCTATCAGGCCGCTGCCCTGGTAAAATTAAAAAATTAGAAACATACCCACCACAAAACTATGTATAGAATGTGTCATTCCTATATACACACATAGTGATTCTCGCCGGTGTTACGGAGTTCGTGCTCTGTGTTGAGATTCTCCTTGTGTGATCTAAAGGAGGAGATTGGAGCACTGATGGAGTAGTCCGTGTGCAATGAAGATAGTCCTTAAAACCAAACCAAACTCATTATGGATGTGTTATTATATCCATACTTTGATGCACAGGATGACTGGTGTCAGCGCAACCACACGTGTATTATCCTTATCGCCTTCACCGAGCACACTTACAATTTAAAAGATAACCATGTCACGAGCAGTCAAGCCTAAAACGTGTGGGTGTTGTCGGGGATGGTCCTTCAGAGGGCATGATAATTATCGGCAATGAAGGCGACCTGTAAAATACTGACATGTGAATACTGGCATAGAGGAGAGAGAAAAAGTAACGAATGAATTAAGATTGCAGTTACACCGATCCATTTTATTAACGATAAGTTCTGCACGTGACTTTAAAATATTACACAGTTCATTCATACACATCACAGGCTTCATTGGCATAATTTCAATATATATCGACTTGCATTATCGCTACAGGTCCCATTCCAACAAAGAGCATCTTTTATAATATTTATAAATGAAGCCCCGACTATAAACTTGGCGTATTTATTTATTTATTCGTCACAACCGATAGACTATGGTACTTAATTCCTGACGCAGGTAACATTGCATTCAATTACACTAGTCAACAACCAAAATGTACCAGAAATGAAAATAGCTGATCTTAACTAATTTTGGTGTGCTGAAAATGAAAATGACATTAAAAAATGTTGATTGGCTCTAGTTTTCAAGATATATGCTACTAGTTTATTTAATTACGGTCAATTTATATATATGATGCAACTGTTGTGGGCGATTGCATAATTTTTTTCTAATGACCAATAAAAATGTAACTAGAAGTTGATGATGCAATCCTACCTATGATTATATCACCTTTGTGTATAAATATCTTATCTCTGATAAAATTTTGCCATTAGTTAGTGCATTTGTCCTTATCAAAAGTATCGTAGATAGAAATGCCTAGGACATGTGTGAACAGTGCTAATAATTTCTGTTATATATGTGGTGAGGTACATTTGTATCACAAAAACGAAATATAACTAAAGTTATTAAGAAGGCGTACAGTTTGTATTTTGGCTGCAGAATAGGAGATCAAGATAAGAGCTGGGCGCCACACATATGCTGCAATACATGTGCAGCACATCTTAAACTGTGGTTGACTGGCAAAAGGCAAGCTATGCCTTTTGCAGTCCCAATGATTTGGAGAGAGCCCACTGATCATCTCAACAACTGTTACTTTTGCATGGTCCCTCCAATTGGGAAAGGCATATCAAAGAAGAAAAAATGGACTCTGGAATATCCAAACATCCCCTCTGCAATATGTCCGGTACCACATGGCGATGACCTACCAGTTCCCAAAGTGCCAGAATCATTTTCAGCTGCTTCCACTGATGAAGAAGAGGACATTGGTGGTCCTGAACCATCAACCTCAGCGACCCAGATTTTGAGCAAACTACATCCACTAAACCTTACTTAATAACCCAAGGTGAACTGAATGATCTTGTAAGAGATCTGAATTTACCGAAGAACAAGGCGGAGCTTTTGGGTTCCAGATTGCAACAGTGGAATCTCCTGGCAGAAGATGTTACAATTTCTGTGTATAGGAACCGCCAGAAGCCGCTTATTACATTCTTTTTCAAAGAGGGTGACCTTTCTGCGTGCCACAACATTTCTGGTTTAATGGCAGCCCTCAAAATCAATTACATACCGGAAGAGTGGAGGCTTTTCATTGATTCATCCAAGACGAGTCTTAAAGCTGTTTTGTTGAATAATGGTAATGTGTTACCGTCAATTCCAGTTGGTCACGCAGTTCATATGAAAGAAACTTATGAAAACATTAAGCAGCTTTTGAAGTGTATAAACTACGATCATCATCATTGGTCACTTTGCGGTGACTTAAAAGTGGTCGCTCTTTTGCTTGGACTACAGGTGGATACACCAAGTACTGTTGCTTTCTCTGTGAGTGGGATAGCCGTGCACGAAGTGACCATTACATCAGAAGACATTGGCCAATCAGGCAGTCATTGCAGCCTGGCAGTAAGAACGTTGAGAACCCAGCACTTGTCGACACCAGCAAGATTTTGTTGCCACCCTTGCACATTAAGCTGGGTCTCATGAAAAACTTTGTCAAGGCAATGGAGAAAACAGATGAGGCTTTCAAATACCTCATCAGAAAATTTCCAAGACTGAGTGAAGCTAAAATAAGAGAGGGAGTATTTGTTGGTCCGGAAATTCGAAAACTTCTTCATGATGACGAGTTTCTTTGCGTGTTGCATGGCAAGGAAAAAGCAGCATGGCTAGCATTTAAGTCAGTGGTGGACAATTTTCTTGGAAACAACAGATCTGATAATTACAATGAAATTGTAGAAAATCTCCTTCTGAAGTATAAGAGTCTTGGCTGCAACAGGTCTTTGAAAATTCATTTTCTGGATTCTCATCTGGATTTCTTTACGTCAAACTGTGGAGCGGTCAGTGATGAGCATGGTGAACGATTTCACCAGGACATTGCTGCTATGGAGACAAGGTATCAAGGCAATTGAAGCCCTTCAATGCTTGCTGATTATAGTTGGACTGTGACAAGAGACACCTCATCGATTGACTACAAGAAGCAAGCAAAGAGAGCTCGAACAACGACTGAATAATGACGGAATGGGTAAAAATGTGCCTTTTTAAAACATGATATGTGAACTTTAAATAATGTTTTTATTTTTTCTATCATTTTATGTTGAAATATCAATTAATTGAGTATGTAACCACAATTGTTATAATGCTAAAGTAGAAAGACTAGCTGTTCCCCCCAGAGATTTAAACAAGCATACATCATTTGTATTACTGTAATGTAAATTCATCATTTTAAAAAAAACCGGAGCCAATTAGTGAATTTCATTATGATATTTGAAATCAGCATGTCAAAATCAATAAGAAATGGTATATTTAATTTCTGGTACAAATAACTTTTGTAAATTTGTTGACTAGTGTTATCAACTATACTTTAATGAGTCACAGGAACTAACTCATTCAGCAACTGGACATTTAGTCGAAGTCTGTCTTTCATCAGCAACATACTTCGACTCCTTAACGACTAACGTAAATTAAAAATAAAAAACGTCATATCCCATGTCAACGTGTAAATCGTGCATTCCCGATGCATGATGGTGCAACAATCTCCGATAAATGTAATTTCCCGTTTCCCACACTAAACGCAACTCTTAATGCATCTATTCTCATGAAGGACAACTCCAATGGATTCTTTTTTTTTAATACTACATCTTTTGACAGGTTATATGGTGTGTCTTAAAAACACATTATTTAAGTGGACGCTGGAAAATAGTTGGAAGACTTGAGCGTGCGAACGTTCTCACCCACAGCAAAAACAATTTGTACGGTATCATTTTAAGAAGACCAAGACTTTAAAAAATTAATATATGGATGTGCGCCCTAATAAAACAAGGACCTTGAATCTAGGTTGAACGGGTGCCAAAACGAGTCTAAAGTCCTTTATTTTTAATTCAAGATTTAAGATAAATTAACTCTCCTGGATGAGAGCTTTCCGTTAGACCTTCTTAAATATGAGAGGTCCAAATAGATTCCGGAACGCCGTGCCCCGTGTTAAGGATTTTATAACATGATTGTGCAAAAGGTTAGAAACCTCACTCACTATGTACACCAAATTGCTCAAGAAATCACCACATCAAGAGTACGGGCAGGAGCATGTCGTAGGCTTCCTATAACAAGGTTTGTTGCAGTGGCTGCAACAACAAAAACAAAAACAAGAAGGAATGATTGCAGCATTGACAATGCGCATTAAAAAAAAAAAAAAAGAAGAATCAGTGATAGTAGTTGGTGTAGTTGTAGTTGTTGTTTTGATGATAATAATATTCATAATCTTAGTTCACAACCACACGCCACACAACACAATAAATGAAACCCATATTTCTACGTTCAAATAAAAGTTGCACCAAGAATGGCGCTGTAACCAGTGAGAATGTTTTCTGTGAACTCTGTTTTCGTTTGTTCATTTTCCCCGCCTCAAAAACGTCTTGACGTAATCGTGGCAAATCTTGGGCTGGAACCAAGTTATGAGGAACTCTCATCTGAGTGAATCTCCCCCGCCCCATGTCATTGACGACAGCTATTCTTGTTTTCCCCGGACTGAGAACGGCATAATTTGGGTATCATTTTTGCTTCTTTCACCGCTTCTTTCTCTTATTTGTTTGTTTGCTCTTTCCATATAATGGTTATCCAGTTTTGTTCTGATTGTTTATTCTTGTGTGTTGTTCGTCAAAGAACTTTACAGTCATAGTCGGTTTACAAATATTGGAGGTGCTCAGCACTAAAATAATTTGTATGTTCCTAAAAGTAGTTCAGAGCCTTGTAGTTCCCGGGGGTCCCTGAGAGACCCAAAAAAAAAGCATAGGACTACTACATAATCAGGCGTGTCGTAGAAGGTGGTTAATATAAGGTTGGGCATGGTGATGTCAATATCATCATGTAGAAGAAACTGATAGAGAAACCACGTGTGCAAGAGTATGTAGCTGCCTTGTGCAGGCTTCCTGCAGGACCAGCTGCACTGGTGGGTCCACGTTTCGTAAGGAGTACAAAGGAACATGATGATGATGACAAGTATTTCAGGATTTAAAAAAAAGGTAAAAGGTCAAGGATCCCGTTACACGCCCATTGAGGCATCTTGGGAATACGGTGTTAGGCCCGTATTTTCTTGAACATCTGTACACTAGGGGTGATGTGGTCAGCATTACGCCGGCCTCCTTAACTTCACAGAGTTGTTCTAAACCGTAGATTCAAACCTCTGGTAACCAAGTTACCCACAATGCGAAGTTTATGATTGTGCCGTCAAGTTGTGATCACGTGATCATATTTGAAATATCAAATGTAAAAAAAAATATTTTTTAAATTGTCTCCCAGCTTTCATGGTGGACTAAGACCATGCCTAGTTGATGTCTGGGTACCCCAACCCTGCATGCACCATTTGAGACATGCTTGGATGTTTTGGTACTGTTATTCCGCCAAATTATACATTTCCATTGTAAGTTAGTTGTATCGCCACATATTTGAATGAACCCATCCCATTATAAAAATATTCTCAAAACACGTGATGTACCATCTAGTTAGGAAATCATCGTACGCATTGTGTCTACTTAAGAGTAACGTTTTGTGTGAGAGTTGTATTCCAGTACCGTAGCAGAAGTGAGAGTTGTATAACAGAAGCAGAAATGAGAGTTGTATGACAATTTAACATACCAATTGTATTCAAACATTTTTTCCCACCAAATGTTACAATCTTTTTCATTGCACGTTTTTGACCGTGGAACTAAACTTTACGTCTGTTGAAACAACGAGCATTTTGTTCCCAGTGTACTTCATAGCGGCAAATGTTTTTGTTGTTTGTCGTGAAACATTCTAAATCCACATATCTAAATTAAAAATGTAAAGCCTAACGAATTAATTCAATAAAAGGAAAGAAGAATGGTAAAAGAACAGTGCTGTCACCATGGCGTACAAAAATCCCCCTTTTTCTACTTCGTCTGCATAATTGTAACGCTTTCACGTTTACTAGTAAAGCCTACAGCAGCATACACGTGTTTCTAAAAATAAAACTGGTACTGTGTTTCTTAGAAAACCTTGAGATACGCACACTGCTTAATGACCTAGATAAATACTAGCATTAATGTCATTATATACACTGCGTAATGAAAAGACAGACGGACTTAGAGAGAGAGAGAGAGCGGGCTGAACGGTGGAACGCATGCAATGCTACCACGCCGTCTCGCGATAAAAGTGAACGCAAATCACACGCGAAAGGCATGAAGCACTAATTTTTTCAAATAGACAGTGATAAAAAACACTACCAATACGAGGTTAGGTTTTAAAAAACATGTTTAATGCTTATTAGGAAACATGACCCAATACTGTTTTACGTCTGAAATCCTGACAGTACAGAAGACACCCCATCGTATCGAAGTGAACGGGTGGTAGAAGAAAATACATATTTTGAACGCAGCCACTTAGCTCCATTAAATTTATATATTTGGGTTCCTTAGGACTTGCTGACAAAGAATATGTTAAGTGTTACGCAAATAGTCTAGGAATTAACAAATTATAGCCAAAATAAAATAGTGAGGTTGTCTGACAGCACCAAATCATATTTGCTCAGTGGCATGTTTTAAAACCACTATTTTACGGGAAATAGGCCAACAAGTTAAATCCGATTTGATTGGCTAGAAGAATATGTAAGGCGAAACATGATTAGTCGAATGCAAATACTATTTTTGGTTGTTAAGGGAAACGGTAGGAAGGGTAAATTTTTTCAAAAGCTTTTGTAAACATGGTCTCATTGGATAGACCATTTGATATAGTCAATTAGGAGCGTCAGTTCAGGGCCACATTTTGAAAATAAACTTACTGAGAAGCAAGTGCGTTGAGATCCAGCTCATATTTTTCTTATGAAAGCCTGGGACAGAGGCAGATCGGAATTGTGCCATAACTCATCGCTAGTCAACGTATTTGTTTTAATATTTCCATGAATTGTGGTAAGCTAGAAATATTTGATATCTTTTAGATGAAAAATTGAATGTGAATTGATAAATTTATGTCTATATGTGTGTGGTTCAGTAACAAACATGAAGAAAAGCCTAGATATTGCTCCCCCATGAACAAAACTTGTCGGAGAGGAGTATAACTGCATGGGATTGCCAAATAGTACTATGACACCTATCTTATTGAATAGAAGGAAATAATGCTGGAATTGCAGAGGCGTTGTAACCATTAGGGAGAGGAATACTGGTGTATACTGTTACATGAGAAGCTAGCAGTTGGCCTACCGTGCTGAACTCGGTGTTTGTTATGTATTGTGCTCAGTGTGGAAATAGATTATAAATTAGTTCTGAAGTAGGAGGTACAACCTTCTTGTTTCAGGGACCGTGGTACTAACATATTAAAGCAGCACCTGGTCTGAGTTTTGCTGAATCCAGAGGCTGGTAGCATACTCCTTGGTCAATATAGCGACCAGTGTTGGTTCTCAAGAACACGTTGAAGCAAGCGAGCAGTGGAGACTGTTTCCTGCCGCCCACACAGAAGTTAAGAGTTCGTGGCCAGAGCAGCTCAATCTTGTGTATACCCCCTCTAAAAGTGACTTTACCTAAAATCAAGAGGGACATTTAATTGTTTCAAATAAAAAGAAACTGTGAACCTTTCCAATATTATTTCCACCAGAAACAAACACTTGAAGTCATGATGACAAACAACCACCTAGCTTGAAAAGCCAGTATTACCTCATAGTACTACAGCACAACGTACACACATATATCAATAATAATATATGTCAGTACAAAGATTCTATCTATAAATTGTGTACATACAACTTGTGATTACATTTGATTGTGATTCCTGATTCACTTTGTAGTTGAATCAGGATATCTAATATTTGAAGGAATTAATACATATATTTTTAAAAGTTAAACTTGACTTATTAAGATAGTAAAGTATTGTGAATTAAATTAAATTGTTTATCTGTCTGTTGGTTGTTGTGGACATACACTTCACCATTATCATAACCCTAGACATTCAACGTAGTCATTACAATATTCCAGAATAAGCCTGACTGAGGTATAAATGTGGTAGAAAGTAAGGTTATCTGTAATACATCACACTTCTTAGATACAGATACCTTCACAGCTGATCTCAGTCAGTACACTAAGTCCCCTATAAATATTTATATCAACCCACTTTACCAAATTGTTGTTGTTGTTGTTTTTTTTTTTTTTTTTTTTTGGGGGGGGGGGGGGTGAGAAATATGCCTGTCTCTGTTGCGCTTCGATTATAACATTTATGAAATTCAAATTTCTCCCCATTTATATTAAGAGCTCAATATTAAGTATTGAAAACGTGTGACAGTTGCATGCCAATAGTAGATGTAAGAGTTGTATGCCAGTAGTAGATGTGAGAGTTGTATGCCAGTAGTAGATGTGAAAGTTGTATGCCAGTAGTAGATGTGAGAGTTGTATGCCAGTAGTAGATGTGAGAGTTGTATGCCAGTAGTAGATGTGAGAGTTGTATGCCAATAGTAGATGTGAGAGTTGTATGCCAGTAGTAGATGTGAGAGTTGTATGCCAGTAGTAGATGTGAGAGTTGTATGCCAGTAGTAGAACTGCGTAATGTTTGCTAGTAGAAGTGACATTTAATGCCAGTAGCAACAACGAGATTTTATGTCGGTAACATAAATAAGAGTTGTATGACATTGCACAAATGAGATTTGTATGGCACTAACAGGGGTGCTATGACGCGAAACTTCTGCTACAGAAGTGAGAGTCGTATGCCAGTAGTAGAAATACGAGTTGAACTGTAGTAGCAGAAGTGAGAGCTGTATGCCAGAATTAGAAGCGATAGTTGCATGCCAGAATTAGTAGTGAGAGTTGTACGGCAATAGTAGAAGTGAGAGTTGTACGCCAGTAGCAAAAGTGAGAGTTATATGCCAGTAGTAGAAGTGAGAGTTGTATTATGGTAGCAGAAGTGAGTGTTATATGCCAGTAGCAGGAGTCAGAACAATATGTATGTAGCATAAGTAAGAGCTGTGCGCCACTAAGATACGTGAGACATGCCGTTAGCAGAAATAAGAGCTGTATGTCATCAGCAAAAGTGAAAGTTGTATTGCCAGTACCAAAAATGAGAGTTGTTAACAGTAGCAGAACTGGCAGTTGAAAAGCAACTGTGGAAGAATTTTTATTGGAAAACAAATCTTGGCCACCGGCCTGAAGCGAATGACAGAAATAAAATAGCAGGAGGTTAGCAGCGGATGATGATGGGAATGGAAAAGCAGAGAATGTTGTTTAATATTTTTGCGACGGAGGAAAAAGAAGATACTCCCTAGATGTTGTTTCTTTGCCATATTTTTCTCTATATGCCAAAACATGAATTTAGAAATGCTTTCATAGCCGGTATGTTACGGGTGGTTTTCTTCATCGTCATAACAACCAAGGATTTGGAGTAGTCCGATTTTTAAATTGCTCCACTCCGGCATAGATAATGACTGCTCCAGGTCCGCTCCGAATTTTTTTTTATTTTTTTTTATTTTTTATCTTTGAACATACAAAATGCTCATTGTAGTTTTGATAAAGAAATGTTATTCCGAAACAATGTAAATATGGGTGGTTTTCGTGGCTTAACATTTCTACAAGCATTACAGTGTACTTGATCTGGAACGGCACGGGTAAGAGGCGTAGAGGCATATGAAGAATACGTGTAGAGAAGAACTGGAGAAACATATGACAGGAATGAAGAAAACATGGACAAACCTGATGGCACGGGACAAAATGTTGTTGAAGGACTATGCTTCTTCTTTACGTACCAAGCCTGGTTGGTGGTGTATGTGATCGTATCTCTCCACAACTTCCTGTTTCAAGTTCATTACACCAGCTTCCCAACAAGCATAGACTTTCAACAAACACATGTCCAGTCCTCCTGTCATCATAAGTTTTTTGCACGTTCTCCTCATATTCACCTCTCTTGCCCTTGGGGTTCCAGAACAAGGACTGCCTTGTAATGCTATCAACAGGTTTCCTCAGTGTGTGTCCTATCCATCGCCATCGTCTTCTTCTCATCTCTTGTTCCACTGGCACTTGTCTGGTTCTTATCATCAGTTAGAGAGTTGTTTCGTGATACCCCTTTGGTGGCATATCGTAGGGATAAGAATTTTAGGGATATTCTTGTGCATAGTCGCTTGAGACAAACTAGTCCTTCTCACTTTGGTACTAAACCGTGCCAACGCCGCATATGTAAGACCTGTCCGTTTGTACTCCAAACGCAGTCAGTCTCCTTTCCGAACGGTAAATTTACCATTGGGGAGTCTTTCACGTGCGAATCCAGAAACCTGATTTATGCTATCATCTGCAAGAGGTGTGACATGACCTATATTGGTGAGACTGGCAGACGTTTGGCATTCAGGTTTCGTGAACACTTGAATGACATCCATCATGGCAAACATTTACCAGTGGCCCTTCACTTCAACAGCCCTGACCATTTGGGTAACTCTGACATTCATGTCACTGCCCTCCGTTCATGTATCGGCGACGACCGAACTCGCTTTTTGTTGGAGAATCGCCTCATTTTTCAAATGGGCGTTTTAGCTCCTGCTGGGATGAATGTCCAGCATCATTTTGCATAATTCTGGTGGCTTCTGTCGTTATTTTCCTATCTATCCTTGTTTTTGCTTGGGTTCGTCTTGTTTCCGTATTTTCTGTTCTTAGCCGTCACTAGCTCCTACGTCACTTCCGCATGACGCCCCAGTTTTTTCAGCCATTTTGAATGTTCCCTTCCTCGACACAGCTAAGTGATTTTTCACGCATTTTATTAGTGTTATTCATTCCTGTCTTCGTTTCGTTGATTATTTACTTTCTTGTTTCGACATGTCTTTCTGGTTTCATGATTTTTTCGCATTATTACTGTTATCGTTTCGCTCATCACTGTGGTTTCATCTGCTTGTATCGCTCATTTGACGTTTCCCTCATCATCACAGATCTTTGTAGTACCTATATGTAGTTCTTGTCCTTGTCACCTGTTCGTAACTGTGGCTGACGAAGGGTAAAACCCGAAACGTCCCTTGTCTCATGTGTACCGTTTACTTGTATAACTGATTTCATACCATATTATTTTTTAATTTATATATCCATATTGGTAACCTTGTCTTACCGCTTTAATCCTTCTATTCTACGTCCGCACCCATTTATGAAAGTCTGTAGAATTTTGGTTGTTGATTTTGGTGTTCTCCATGTTTCAGAGCCATACAATAGGACTGACTTGACATTTGAGTTGAAGATTCTTATTTTCGTGATGGGCTTGATTTATCTTGATCTCCATTTGTTTCCCAATGCAATGAAAGCTTCTCTTGCTTTTTGCATTCTTATTTTGATATCATTGTCTGTCCCTCCAACTTTGTCTATATTGCTGACAAAATATGTGTAGTGGTGTTTCTTCAAGTTCAACCATGTTATCATTTCCTGTATCCTGTTTCAAGTACTATTTTTAAATTCTGTTGTTGACTTCTTTCCATGCCTTGACGTCAAACTGTCCACCATCTTATCTCCTTGTCGTCCTCTATCGCTTGTTCCATCCCTTGTTGTTACCAGATATTCCAGCTGTCCTCTTCTCATAACATGACCAAAGAAAGTGAACTGCTTCTTTCTAACCTGAGGAATAAGCTCCCTTTGTGCAGCGGCGTCTTTCGTGACATCCTTATTATTTTATTTAACTGTCCATGGTATTGTTAACATTCTTATGTCAAACCCACACCCTTGTGGTCTATAGTGCTGTTCTTGCTTGCTTACTACTTGTCCTTGACTCATTTCGATATGTCAAAGAGAAGAATTATCTTTCTTAATAAAGTTGACAAAGAATTGTTGCATGAAATACGTTCCATTTTATAGATTGTTGTTTTTGCCTGAGCTACTCTACTCTTCACTTCTGAGATGCATCTTCAATCCAAGTCGTTATTAATGTGCCTATGTATTTGAATCTATTGACATGTTTTAAAAACTGTTCCATTGACTTTGATAGGGCATTCTGGAGTAGTCATTTTCTTCCAGATGACCATAACTTCTGTCTGTTTGTGATTAAGGCTGAGACCTATATTTTCAATTTCTGTCACTACACTATCAGTCATGTCATGCAATTCCTGTTCAATTTGTATTTGCTATTAAGGCTATATCATTACCATATTTCAAGTTATTAATTATTTCTCCTCACCCGCTGCAGACCCAAATAGAACAGTCCCAACTAAGATGGTTTGGCCATGTCTGCAGAATGGGAGAAGATCGGCTACCACGACAAGCATGGGAAACAAAGAGCCAGGGATCCAGACCTCCAGGACGACCCAGAGTTCGCTGGGAGGACAACATTAGACAATCTTTGAAGGACCGAGGACTAGAATGGAACCAAGCCAGGAAGAAGACAGCTGATAGAATGGTCTGGCGCTCTCTCTTCCAAACCTCTACACCTCACGGTAGAAGGGGAACGACTAAGTAAGTAAGTAAGTAATTATTTCTCCACCAACTGATATTCATGGAATGTCTTCTATGGGTGTCATTATACTTTCACTGTACAAACTGAACATCACACATCCTTGTCTTACACCCTTTTTTTACTTGCTGAAACGTTCCTATTTGGCTGTGAATTCTTACAGCTGCTTGATAAGGGTGGATTTAGGGCTCGCTCCTCTTTGGTGATAAGGCCGCTATGGTGATGCTTCCATAATGATAATGGCAGAACTGACCACCATGGACGTTGTAAGTATAAGTCCGATTTCGTTGGACAATCTTTAGCCCTGTCACAATACCACCCCTATCGACACCAGGTATTATAGTTCAAGATGTAGGGTGTCTTATCTGGTTTTTGTGTTGTTGTTGTTGCTGTGTATAGTAGTGATGTAGTTCACAGAGTTACAGCACATAGGGTACGACATGTGAAGTCATAAATGGGTAAACTGCTCTTGACGTTTTCATCATTTATTTTGACGCCACAAGTACAGGTACGTTACATCCAGTTCACAATAGAGCAAAGTCATGACATTCACGAATATCAGCATACATAGTTCATCAATGCATTTGGCATATTCTCAAAATGATGATATGGCGCCAAGGGATTATATGGTTGGCTCCAAATACAAAAGTACATCAAAAAAATCCTCTTACTGTTCAGATGTGCTAAATGAGTCAAATCATAAGTCGCACGAGGATGGCATTCCAGGAGTGCAGGTCAAACTGACCTTTACAGGCATTTCTAAGTCTAACCTTGACGTAGGCGTAATTACTGACACACATCGACGTTCATAGAACATAGAACTGTCCTTCGGGCTGAGTATGACCCGTTTACATATAGATCTCAGGTATGAAGATACCTGGGGCGTGACTTCTAGTAGAAGCACCTCCATTTCTGTAATGCATACGTGAGCAGAGATCGACCATTGTCAAACATAAAGTTAAGTTACAGATTGGATGTAAATGAGGCATTACCTTCGTTCGAAAATCCACACCACAGAAAACATACGCCTCCAGGCGTTTTTGAATACTCAAGGGAAGGACCTTGTAAGCTAACTAACTCACAATAAGGCTCCTAATTCCCTAACAAATCACAGAGACGCCAAAACGCGTCTTCTCTGCTTCACAACTTTTCATCGTCTCCCCAGATAAAGAAACTTCCCAGACGCCTCGCGTCCGGACATGCGCAGAACGCATCCACTTGAATAGCAGTCAAACAAGACGATCTAGGAACATTCCAGATAAAGATTTATACTAGATCAAGCCTTATATGGACATGAACAGAGACCTCAACACTGGTTTCAGACATTCCAACAACAGTAGACCGATACTACCAAATAAGGAGAATGATCACACTTCGTTCAAAAAATATGGACCGAACGTGTCTCGTCACAAGAGGAGGTAACATCATATTAAATGATAATCTCAATTATCCAGAGTTATGTAGCTTTGACCAAAAAGAATTAAAGTATACATTTCAGTCAATCTAATTATACAATGTCTTTAGCAAAAAATGATCATACAATGTCTTTAGGAAAAATGATCATACAATGACTTTAGAAAAAATGATCTGTGCGTAACACTGCTGTTTGTTGCCAATAAAACGTTCTTCATTATTCTCAGGTCTTTACCATCGATGTTTATGTAGAAACATCGACCGCCGTATGGTAATCTAAATCTGATAATTGTACAAAGTTCGTTTTCCTGAATTTTTGACTATAATCTCCCTTTATTTTTTATTTACATCTCTCTCCCTCTCTCTCTCTCTCTCTCTCTCTCTCTCTCTCTCTCTCTCTCTCTCTCTCTCGCTCTTTCTCTCTTGAGGTAGTGAGGGCAAAGAAAAAACACACAAAGCCCATACTCACTCAACAGCAGACTGTTCAAATATTTCAGTTGTTATTCTATACCAGCCTAATGTGATTATACTCAAATTATTGTCTAATTTACTGTATACATGTGTTAGATTTGTTTTGTTGTTGTTGTTTTTTTTTTTTTAATTACGTTCTTGTTTGTTTTGTTTTTAACAAAAACATACTTAATTGTTATTATGATTGGGTACTGTCAATGTATGCTGTTATATTACCTTTATAATGTTGTATGCCTTTAAATTAATGCTTAAAGTAACATGTGAGAATGAAAGGGTATAGTATGCAAGATAAGGGAGTGTGGAAGGGCAGAATGTTAGACGGGCCTGCGCGCCCATTTCTTAACCCTTTGAAAATAAAGTTCGTTCGTTCGTTCTCTCTCTCTCTCTTTCTCTCTCTCTCTCTCTCTCTTTCTCTCTCTCTCTCTCTCTCAACCGGGAGTTTAAAGAAAACACGAGGAACAGAAGACTAAGAAACAATTTCCAACCATTTTATCTCGAAGAATGATCTTGATAAGATTTTCTAATCCAATCCGCTGAGTATTGCGTTTTTTTTTTTTTTTTTAGCATGGACTCGTGGCCCGATTGGGTCCAATCAGTTAAACCAGCCTAAGGTCGGCCCTGGCTGCCAATATTTAAATAATACAAATATGTTGCTAATTTGATTATAGACCAAGCTGATCTGTCATCACATCGATGTAGAATTTTGTTTTTCCATCAAAAAGTTTGACTTTTTCCGAGTAAAATTCACTCTTAAAATGTTGGGGGTAAAATAACTAGAGTTTCGAATAAAATATAACAATTAAGTATGTTATAAAATACTTCTTCCTCTTCCTCTTCCTCGTTCGTCCTGAAAAGGACGTTGGTTGCGTTGTGTCCGTTTACAGCGAAGCTGCGGTATTTGCGCCTTTCGGCCGACTCATCCGACTTCCACACGGCATTTTTTGGGACTGAGTTTGCCTTCCCTCTTTGATCCCTACTCCTCAGCCAGACTGCAGTGATGCAGCCTGTTTCCAGGACCACCACGTGGAGGTGGAGTAGGGTCTTGGTCAGCTCTGGTTCGCTGACCCTGACGCAGGCAGTCAAACTATGGGTCGCTTTCTGCATTCCTCACTGTTGATGCGTCTTGAGTCCCGTTATAAAATACAACAATTAAGTATGTTATAAAATACAACAATTAAGTATGTTATTTTATATCGATAACTTTATTATCTATAGTTAATATCATTTGTTTTGAAAAAGGAACTGGAGCAGTGGAGCAGCCAAAATTGTGTGTGTTCCGACTCCGCTCCACCTCCGGGCAAAAACCTGCTGCTCCACTGCTCCAAGCTCCAGCTCCTGGCTACGTTCCAAAGCCCTGAAAACAACACTCCCATGGTACAGGTCGTGAAACTACCGATTTGTAAACAAAGAGCAGGTAATTTCTGCAGCTCACTCTTTCTTTTTTATTTGTAGATGTGCAAAATAAACGTCACAGTTGTAGACCACCAGTGCATAGTTTCAACGAGCTTTTCCTTCTCGTGGTATCAGAATAAGTTACAAACGAGCAATAAACTCTCTCTCTTTCATTTCGCCACAGTTTCTTAAATGACAATTTCAGCATGGAGATTCCGAACAAAACATTGGTTGGAGATTTACCCTTCTTTGAATGATGATGAAAAGTATATAGAACTATCTACAGGTAATACATACTTTATAGGTTTTTAATTTGATCACCTGTAAGGTAAATTATCATTGAGGAAACGTGCTGATAACATTACTAGGCAGTCCTTGTTCTGGAATCTCCAGTGTAAGAACAGTAGAGGTGGCAGTAGAACACAAAGAGAAGAGAACTGGAGACAGAAATGTAAATGATAGAGACATGGAAATACCTTGACCTGATTGGACGCTACAGCAGGACTTGGCATACGTTAGATGAACACCTATGCAAAGGTGATAATAATAATAGTGATGGTGGCGATGATGGCTATTATGGTGATAATAATTGTAATAATAATAACAATAGAGATGATTATTATGAAGGCACGTCCGTTTAAGACGGTCCCAAATCCGTGCTGAAAAAATGAGGAGGTATTCTGACTGGACCTGCGTGCTTCGTGCGTCTAAGGAAATAACGATACTGATCTTAAAGGCGAGGAACTTGTACGATTTATTGGAACCAGGCCAGGAGTAAGACAGCCGATAGGATAAATATCTATCTGGAACCAACAGACCTTAACACCCCTCCCCTTGAATATTATTTTTGTTTTGTTTTATCTCGTTTTTGTTTGTTTCAGTTTTTTTTTTTTTTTTTTTTTTTTTTTGGGGGGGCGGGGGGTGGAGGGGGGGGGGGGGGGGGGGGGGGGGGGGGGGGGGGGGGGGGGGGGGGGGGGGGGGGGGGGGGGGGGGGGGGGGGCGGGGGTGGGTGGGTGGTAACATACACGCAAAATTGATAATTTTGATTTGTCCTATTTACAATAATTTGACAGGTGTGATGCCACTTTCCCGTATCGGCAGTTATTCATCTTATTTGGAACTGAAAACAGTATATATCCAGATTATAACCCATCAGAGGTTACACGGGATATTTGGCATCATTAAATTTTTTTTAAAGCCGACTGGATAGTATGGCACTCTCTCTCTCTATCTCTATCTCTCTCTCTCTCTCTCTCTCTCTCTGGCAAACCTCAGTGTAGAAGAGGAACGACTAATTAAGTAAGTATTATAATGAAGACGATTATGCTGAGAATCATAATGCTATTGATGTTAATGACAACCATAATGCTGATAAAGGTGATGATGATGATAATAATAATGATGTTGATGATGATGTAGATGATGATGATGATGAAAGAAAGTGCACTAAATAGAATTATGACCATAAATTATGCACTGTTTAAATAGAAACTCGTGAATTTACAAACAATGACAAAATTGAATTGCGTAGAATTGACTAAAAAAATATATAAACGAGTAGTTCAGAGAAATATTTCACGAAAATTGACAATAAAAGTTAACGTGAAACCAACTGCCTGGATCCTCTCATGTCATGTTCACGTACTTTCTGAAGTGTCTGAATCTGCAGACAGTTACATCAGGCCCACCAACTGCGCCACTTTAATGCAGATAGAAAGCAAGTCACAACATGTGAAACACGCAAACAATAAAGTGCGCATTTTTAATTCTCTTCAAGGGAGATCAACAGAAAATATAAATACAACCACTGCCAGACGAAAGCTTTGTTGTCAGCCCTTAGTAAGCAAATTAATTTTAAACGTATTGACTTTTCCTTAAAAACAAAGAAGAAACTAACTAATAATTGAAAACTCGACATTTAAATTGATCTGACCTAGCTGGAAACAAAACAAAAAATAACGTTTGTTTTATAAACTGTTTCCAATAATGCGCCATGATGTGTGTGTGGGTGTGAAATTGCCGAGAGCCAGACGAACGTTTTTGTTGTTCATTATCATCATGTCAGTTCCCCATGGAGCATAGGTCTTCAACAAACTTATGCCAAGTCTTCCTGTCAGGTGCCTCTACCTCTGTGACCGTGGTAATTCCAGAACAAAGACTGCCTTGTAAAGCTAACAGCAATCAGTTAGTATCCTTTAGCTCCCAAAAGAGAATAGGTCTTCAACAAACATGTGGTACGTCCTCCTGTCACGTGACATCAGCTCAATTTCTTTCCATGTTGTTGAGTTCGCGTGTTAATAATAAGATAATGAGTTTGTCGAGTTTTGTTTCCTTTTTTTCTTTTTGAAACTATTCTATAAGTACTACTATTATAATAATGTTCTTTTCTTGATGATTCATATTGTCTCTATTATCTTCTGCAAACTACAGGGTTCGTATTAGATGACTGTTGTTGAGTTAATATAATAATGTTAGAGTGTACATGGTTTGCCAAGGTTCAACTGCATCAATCACAGTGACACGAATAAGTGAACTGGTTTTGAATATAACTTCAAAGAATTCATCAGTGAATAAGTCAGTTGAAGACGAATCCATTTAATTTATTCCAATAACGTACAATGAATGTGAGGAACGCATTTATATTATTTCACATTGCAAGATAAGTCAACCATCACGTTTGTCTTATACATGACCTTACTCGACATAACCGTTAAAAGTTTAGGCTAGAATGTTCCTTCTTATTCACGAATATTGTCGTATTAAAATGTTCCTACAGTATCAGTATCTCTGTAATATTCTTAAGCCTAATAAGGCTAATGTCCACTGTTCATTTTCAGAGATCTATATTAATATTTAACTCCATATTTTGGCATCTGACGCCATCCTATATTAGCCATATATTTGCCTTCAATGAAATACACAAGTAGCCGCAATACTGGTATCTCCCGAATACCGAAATTAACTCTGCGTTTTAATATTAACGCTTAATCACTTTTACGGACTCTCAGGTTCTTGTCTGCTTATTCATATTCAAGTGTCCAACGATACATGCATTTATCAATTGGCTATACCACACCTAGAAGGCTTAACATAATCTATCGACCAATTTATCCAAAGTGTCACTCGACACATGTATTTATGAATACTACGAAGTGGTTATATCACCCTTAGAAGGCTTACCATAATCTATCGGCTTAAAGCCTATTGATTCTGATTCCTGGCGACAAATTCCCCTTACTATTCTTTCTGAATATTATAAGTATTATTAAGCCCCCATCCTCTTATACTGAGGAAATGACACATATATGGATTTAAGAGACTGTAAAACGGGATTGACATAAGTCTTGGGCCTGACCATGAAGGAGTCACATGAGGAAGATGAAACTTGGCACATTTAAAGTTCATCATATTTGCACTGAATGTGTGAAGTGCGCGTTTGTTTCTTCAATGGGTTTTCCCGCTACGGTGCACGGCGCAATGTACCCTATTGACCAGATCTGCTGCTCCAAAGATTTGACAAAACAATGGAAAAGAAGGAGGCCAGAGCTGTGATAAAATTTCTGATGTTTCAGGGAAAAACACCTACAGAAATACACAGGGAGATGGAACCAGTGTTTCGTGATTCTTGTCCTTCATATACTTCGGTAAAAAACTGGTGTCAACAGTTTAAGTGCGCCCGCTCAAATGTTGCTGATCTGCCAAGATCTGGTAGACCAGCCTCAGAGTGCAACGATGAAAATGCAACAAGAGTGAAGAAAATCGTTGACCAGGATCGAAAAATGACAATTGTGGAGATAGCTAGTAGAGTAAAACTAAATGAAAGAACAGTTTATAGAATTTTACACAACAGCCTGAACATGAGAAAAGTATGTGCACGCTGGGTTCCGCGACTGTTGACACGTGAACAGAAGCAAACGAGGGTAAATTGCTGTCAACAGTTGCTCAAAAAGTGTCAGTCAAAAATTTTTTTGGAGACCATGGTGACAGTAGATGAAACTTGGGTACACCATTATGACCCCGAATCCAAAATTGCCAGCATGCAATGGAACACCCCGCGCTCCCCAACACCTGTCAAGCCGAGAGCGCAGAAATCTGCAGGAAAAGTGATGCTGACTGTTTTTTGGGATGGCAAAGGTGTCCTTTTGAAAGATTATCTGCCTCGTGGCAACACAGTTAATGGAAAGTACTATGCAGATCTTCTCCCCAAACTAAGAAAGGTTGTGACCAGGAAACGAGGGATAACGCGCACTCAAAATCTTCCTTTGCTTCAAGACAACGCGCCCTCTCACAAAGCACGGCTTGTGCAGCTAGCAGCCAACGATTTGAATATTGAAATTCTTCCACACCCACCATATTCTCCAGATTTGGCTCCATCAGACTTTTTTCTATTCTCAAATCTTAAAAAACAGCTAAAAGGAAATCATTTTGACAGCGATGAAGAGGTTATACTGGCATGTGATGACTGGTTTAGTTTGAAAAATAGGGTATTCTACTCCCAAGGTCTTTTAAAAGTCAAGCAGAGATGGCAGAAGTGTGTCAATTCAGACGGTTGCTATATTGAAAAGGAATAAACACTATACAAAATTTCAGCTCTCTGTGACATGTCCTTCATGGTCAGGCCCAAGACTTATGTCAATCCCCTTGTACATGTAAGAAACTCACTCGACCACTTGGTAGATGGTATAACTTATGTACAGATATTTAATCCCTAAACCACATATACGACACAAAGACAAATGAAAAGGTAAACGAACATAATAATATGGTCATAAACACTGAATGACTTAAAGTCCTAGTATGTCCTACTGATCATCATTAGATCTGGTGTGACTATCATGAGAGTTGCCTAACGTTATGGATTGTAATGTCCACTTTTGATAATCTGGAAGGCACTTTAAATAGAGTTCCGTTTTTATTTGGGTGAAAGTTCTGTTTGATATTCTGAGTAAGATCTCTGAGATATCTGGAGGAAAAATAATCCTTATGCTTTTGGACTTAACTGTAATCCTGTGTTGTCAGCCCTGGCGCAGGTTGTTAGGTGATGTCATCCATCAGCGATATGACATTACATGTGCGAGCGTTGATCTATGCCTCTTTACACTTAGGAGTTGACGAGAAGTAGTATATCAGGCGTATTTCGATTATCATTCCGGAGGATGAGCGTGACTTTTATATAGTAAAATATACCGATGGATAACGGTGGATGAGCGTGACATTTATATAGTAAAATACTCCGATCGATAATGGCGGCGTGTGTTAGTAAGTAGGATGTATTGTATATGACTCAGCAGTGTATTGTTATGTTTCTTTATTCATACAATATATATATATATATATATATATATATATATATATATATATATATATATATATATATATATATATATATATATATATATATATATATATATATATATATATATATATATATATATATATATATATATATATATATATATATATATATATACACAATATATTTTACATGTAGATAAATATAATAAACCCCCGGTTTATAAATAGAAGTAGATATTTAATATCACAGTGTTTTGTTACAGCTTCTGCCCAGAACAAATATATATAAACGGCTCAGGGTAGTAGAAGAAAAAGGGCTATATGTCTAGGGGAGAGGTCGTAACATTGTCGTCGTATACCTGTCTTTTTGTGTAAAAATAGGACAGAGAATTTATGTGTTGGGTATACGAGTACTGGCTGAATTATGTGTCTTGAAACCTACATTTTTCCCCCGCGTGAATGTTGCGTGTTGAGGACATCCAAAAAAGTGTGTTTATCTAGTGTGTTGTTATGTTTCTTTATTCAGATGTTACAACATATATACAATATATACAACAGAGTAAAAGACATAAATATATCTTAACAATCAGGCATATCAACGTAATGTCCTCTGACTTCATCTCATAGTCTAGACAAGTAAACTTAGACCAATGTAACTTCAGGAGTTAATTATTTTAGCCAATCTCGTTTCCCAAGAACTGTGTTCACAATGACAGTCGTTCCTTCACACAATGATGCATAGCAATAAAATCTAATACATTTATATTACTCAAATAGATACAGTGAGTGACCGACTGGCCAAGCGGTCAGAGCGCATTCATCTGTAGCACAACCATATTGGTGTTGGGACCGAAACCTGGCAGTGGCACACTCCAGTTTACCAGTTGTAAATGGGCACTTAGCTGTGCTCCTGATGTAAGGAAGGAAAAGGCAGCGAGGAAGGGAACTCGTCACCTAACCTCATAAAAGCTGGATATTTCATGGTGAAGCTTCTTGCACTTCATTTCCCTATGGAAATCTCTGCTATGGGACTGCCTTTATCTTTGTAATAGATAACGCAATTAATATGATAGATGTTATCTTTTGGCTGTGAGGCTAGCTGTGATAAGTTTTTATACAAGCAACAGTCACTCACATAGCAGATGTGTAGATCGTATCAAGAATTACATACATTTACACCAAAGAATATTTTACATACATATTTTGTGAAGTCTATACGAACCTGAACAGAGTGAAATCACAGTACACTGCTTTGTTAACACCAAAGAGTTTGTAATCTAGACTTCCTCGCCATTTTGATGCACTTGGTCCATGGGTTATGGGTGTAAGTGGCGTTTGGATCTAAGCTTCAAGCGTTGATGAATGTCTTATCACATGTTCTAGATCGTTCGTTGGTCTTTCACCGTTGCTCACGTTACTGACGAGTGAGTGGGGGAGTGGGCATTCCGACGAAAGCACACGTAAATTCTCTCCCCGGCCTCTAAGCTATAGTGACGCAATCTTGACCAGCGTATCGTGTGAGAAAGGTTCCCCGCGCGGTAATTACTGGTTACTCGGCAGGCACATACGTGCTGGTCCATACAATGAAATTTGACACTGGGGCGTTTTCCGTCAGGTCCATCAAATAGGATACAATAAAGCAATGGAGGCTTCCATACTTTAAGACGCCTTGGTACTCTTTAAAAAGGTATATTCTCTGGCCATGTGTTATTACCTGGGGCTTATGTATATTTGCTCAGTGACCATTAGTATGCGCCGTGATGTCTGAGAAAGAGAAACGCTGACTACAGCGCCGAAAAGACCGTGGTGTAACATGAAAATTACCGAGAATAAAGAAGAGAGGAAGAGGGAAAGGAAAGGGAGACAAAGATGGAGAGAGGAATAGACCGTGTTACGACAATGAGTCCAGTCATTTTATAAGCATTATTTGCCAGTTTCATGTTAGATTGTACATCTGTCACAGAGAGTGTCAGAGTCCTCTATTTTATTATCACTCTTTACCTTTTTCCTGTATTTTTCGCATCCATTCGTTTGCGAAAAATATTTTCTTCCCCATTCTCAACTTTACCGTTTTCTTTCTCATACTCGTAAACGCATTTATGACATAACGTGTCAGAGAGAGAGCATTCTATTGCATTAGGTGTCAGTGGACGAAACTGTGAATATATTCGTCTGGCCAGACATAGGAGCAGACATATGTCTACAGCATTCCCTGCACCAGACGAAATACACTGTGAATATTCGCTTTCGCCAGACCTATAGGCGACAAATTTGTCTGCATTTTCACCTGCCACAACGAGTTGCATCGGCTGAGCGCTCAGTGAGGCTCGATAGCCGACATCTCCTCGGCGCAGTTTGAGACATTTGTCTGGAAATCCCAGCTGACAAGGCACTCACTGTTGGCCTGGTCAGCGTGAGGTGTGAAAACGCACGAGTGTCAGTTCATGGTAGTCTTCTAGTTGATGTAAGGTTTTTTAGACGGAAAGGGGAGATTATTTCGTTTGGCGAAATAAAGTTGGGACCCCTTTGTCTGGTAATAGATATAACCAGAATGTTAAACTTTATTTTCATTCAGTCCTCAAAATTTGCAGTAGACAGGTTGTTCGTGAATAGAATAAGCTGGATAGCAAACCCTAGTTTGTTCGGAAATTTACCGAACTCTATAGACTTCAAATAAATATATCAGCGTATAATTCTAAAGTGTGCGATTACCTGTAGTTCTGTGTTTTGAGGTATATATTATAATAATTATCTAATATTTTGTGAAGTGTTTAAAGTGATAATCGCTTATTTCATATTTCACTAGTTAGATTTGGTGCAGAGTGCTTAATTATATAGTCTGTATTATTTTCTAGTGACGTGTTTCAGTGGAAAGCAGAATAAATTATAATTTCTAGCTTAAACCACAATTTAGCTATAACGAATTTAATTTAACTGCTAAATAATCAGACGGGAACAATTTTTCTAAACTAACTTATAAATGCTAGATGCCTCATGAGTGTTGACGGAATACGTATGTATTCCTAATTCATGAGGATTGATGATTTTTAAATATATATATAACTTATTGCACGGGAAGTTTTAAATGATAAGTCAAGCTGTACGCTTGCATTTTAAAAACGTAAGTTATATTGAGTACATAATATGTAACATATTTCATATGTGGTTTTTCTTTATTCAGTGAATACTGGGATAACCCAAACTTTGCCGGCGTTTTGTACAGAGACATACCTAATAAATGCTTATACTGGGCCTTTGAGCCAGTTCCTATTTCTACACTAACTCTAATGTACATGCGGCCTTATGGCGAGAAAAATTACAGAAATCTAAAACATTAACTTTCCGACATTGTTGACAAGTGTGTGGTGAACCAAGATTATTTGTTGAGAGAAGTTGTCCACCGGTCATCTTCCTAATTAAGGGAAACCTCGTGTTCTGACATTGTGTGCTCGTTTAAGCCTAATTCTTACCTCGTGAGTCAAGTGACACTAACTTTAGTCTGAAATAACTATCGCATGAAGCAGACGCTCCCCAGATCCATTTTGATGAAACCAACAAACAAATCTGCAGAGCTGGGATCCGTTTCATTAAACGACAGTAACAGATAAAAAGTGTGTGAGTCTCCCAAAGTTTGCGCCAGACGGCGAACCACAGCACGATTGTAAGTATATCAGGGCCCTGATGAAAGAACCGAGTGAAAGTAGACTGAAGGATGTTCTTTGTTTGAGTCACCCACGTTGTAACTTTCTTTATGCAAGTTATTGCTAACTATATTTTCCCTTAGAATAAAGCAGAGTATCAAGTCTGTCCATACCTTAAAAAGGGGAAACCATAGACTCAATCATATGTATCTGTAACTCTTTGGGGTTATCACTTTTCTCTAACGGGACTGTGAGCTATATATCCAGGGGAAGGACCATACAAACGGGTCTATCAATATTGTAGCATTCCTTGATTTTTATGACTATTTGTATATGCTTTTGATGTATTTTATATGTTGTGATGTAAGTTTACTATGATAATTAAACTATACCTACATTTATTTCAGTGTGGTGGTCAGTTCGTTCCCATAATATCTATATAATCATTGTTATAGTTGTTTCCACGTCTGTGTGTCTAACTGTCGTCACTTGTATGTGCGGGCACTTGAGTGGATAGATATATATTAATATACATATTTTTTATAGACTGACTCCTTTGGATCTGTTGTAGAAGATAGGTGGAAAGAGAGAGAGATTCTCGATTTCCGGGACAGCCTCTATAAATTTCTACCATCTCACTCGTGGAACTCTATTTCTATTATCACATCTCACTGTGGCTATCACTCATTCTAACCTATTCAGAAGGGACCAACCCAAGTCTTAATTTCCCTATCACAAATCTACGACAACATCCACAAGTCATTTATGCATGTTAAATGCCAAATATAAAATGATAAAATGTACATGTTACAACTTACTCCGTTATAGGATGTGAATTAATACACAGACTTTCTTGTACAGAAAAAAGGTCCGAATATGTTCAGGCAACTGATTTAGATGCCGTCTCTCTGGTGGTCAGTGGTACTACGTTAAGTATAATACCACTATTCGCGCTGTATGCAGGCTTCAAGGACTCGTGACTTCCAGTACTATATTTGAGCTTCTTTCTAGTTTCAGAAGATCCTCTAATACTTTGCCCAGTTCTATATTAGAATCCTGTTTCTATTCGGTATCCTGGCTCTCTGAGATTTCTCCTTGATAAACTGTGGAAGCCAGTGAAGCAGTCTTACTAAGTTCAAGGTTATAAGCGAAATTTTCGCTCCCACGCAAATATGGCTTCCCATAGGGTTCTATTGGGGAGATCCAATCAGAGGTAACTTACACATTTGGTCTGTGAGGTTCTCGGAGGTTGAAACCCAGTTAAGTTTGGTTTTGTTAATATTTTAGTTCCAAACTAACCCCAGGAATGTCTGATTTTGGTTGTGGTCTACCCTCAGTCCTAATGTAGAACATTACTGCATGACACACAAGATATTTTCTTTACATGCCATTTTCAAAATCATCTACCCGTTCTTCATGACCATAATGTTTTGCCATTACCGTTGTTACTTAATATGTTTTGCAACTCATTACATCACAGATTTATCACTGATAACCTCCTCCAAGATGTTACTTACTCGTAGAGGTTTACTACGATAAAGACAATCTGGAATTTTATATCATTTCCCTCACTTTAATCTTTAATAAGATTGTTATCTTCCTACATCTCAGTGAAATCGGCCGTATATTTGGGCATGTCATGTTTGCGAACTAGCACCTTATCACGCGACAGCATGGTTTCGTGCATCTTCCCAGACAAAAACGCTGGGTTAACAATAGGAATGTCGCTCAGTGTAGACTATTACTCCATCTGGAGCTGACGATAAAGGAAAAGTCAATGTTGCCGATAACAAAGGAGAAAACCAGGAGAGAGTTGTGGGTGAGAGGTGTAGCAAGATGCCTTCAGTCGGGGAAAGCGTAAAGAATAGAAAATGAATGAATACCCCGCAGAAGGAATGGTCGAGTGTGTACTGCCGGAGAGGATTGTAGACAAGATAAAGAGGCGGACTAATTTCGTCATAACGCTATAGTACAAAACAAGTTAGTCAAATATTCCTATTTCCGCACATCACTGTACACCCACACTAGACGCTACATTACACAACAGGTAAGTCAAACATTCTTATATGAGCACAACACCACATGCCACATTAGACATAACAGTACACAACATGTGTGACGATAATCCATACACCAGCACATCACCAAATACTACAATAGACATAACAGTACACAACATGTGTGACGCCAATCCATACACCAGCACATCACCAAATACTACATTAGACATAACAGTACACAACATGTGTGACGACAATCCATACACCAGCACATCACCAAATACTACATTAGACATAACAGTACACAACATGTGTGACGACAATCCATACACCAGCATATCACTAAATACTACATTAGACATAACAGTACACAACATGTGTGACGACAATCCATACACCAGCACATCACCAAATACTACATTAGACATAATAGTACACAACATGTGTGACGACAATCCATACACCAGCACATCACCAAATACTACATTAGACATAACAGTACACAACATGTGTGACGACAATCCATACACCAGCACATCACCAAATACTACATTAGACATAACAGTACACAACATGTGTGACGACAATCCATACACCAGCACATCACCAAATACTACATTAGACATAACAGTACACAACATGCGTGAAAAAGGTCCTGCATCAGCACATCACCGCGTACTACACTAAATGCCACAGTCCACAACATGGGAGTCAGACTTTCCTTCATCAGCGCATCACCACATACTACACTAGATGCTACAGTGCACAACAAGTTGGTCAAACATTCCTACATCCGCACGTCACTATACACCCACACTAGATGAGACATTACACAATACCTACGTCAGACATTCCTTTATCAGCACATCACCACATACCACGTGAGACGCTACTGTACACAACACGTTAGTCAAACATTGTTATATTAGCACATCACTACAGATCCACACTAGGCGCTACAGTACACAGTGCGTAAATTAAACATTCCTCCATCCGCACATTACTACACATCCATATTAGACGCTATCGTAGGTACATAAGTAAAACATTCCTACATCAGCACATCATTACATATCACATTAAAGAGCACATCGCCACATATCAAATTAGACGCACAAAGCACGTTAATCAAACATTCTTATATCAACAAATCACTACATACCACACTAGACGCTACAGTACACAGCTTGTGAGTCAAACAGTCCTGCATCCACACATTGCCATATGCCACATTAGAAGCTGCAGTACGCAAGCCAAACATTCCTACATCCACTGCACACCCACACTAGACGCTACAGTACACAACATAGGTTAAACATTCCTACATTCGCTCATCACCATATACCACATTAGACGCTACAGTATTCAACACGTAATTCAAAGGGTCCTTCATCAGCGCATTACTACACAGCCTCACTAGACGCTACAGTGCACAGTCAAACATTCCTATAGCCGCACATCACTACACACCTACACTAGACGCTACAGTGCACAGTCAAACATTCCTATAGCCGCACATCACTACACACCTACACTAGACGCTACAGTACACAGTCAAACATTCCTATATCCGTACATCACTACACACCTACACTAGACGCTACAGTACACAGTCAAACTTTCCCATATCCGTACATCACTACACACCTACACTAGACGCTACAGTACACAGTCAAACATTCCTATATCCGTACATCACTACACACCTACACTAGACGCTACAGTACACAGTCAAACATTCCTATATCCGTACATCACTACACACCTACACTAGACGCTACAGTACACAGTCAAACATTCCTATATCCGTACATCACTACACACCTACACTAGACGCTACAGTACACAGTCAAACATTCCTATATCCGTACATCACTACACACCTACACTAGACGCTACAGTACACAGTCAAACATTCCTATATCCGTACATCACTACACACCTACACTAGACGCAAAAGTACACAACATGTGAGTCTAACATTCCAATACATATATTAGCACATATCTTGGAAAAGCCATGAAAACAATCGCCCATAGGAAGCTCTACAGCACCTGACAGATACTAAGGCTTCTTAACATACCTGCAACATTCTCTGGCGAACGACGCTTTGCATCTTTTATTACAGATCTGTATGTTTCACATAACAGGTCGATCTAAATGAAGAACGATAACCAACAAGATCTTTCAGAGATAACCATAGTACAAGGTTTCGATTGTCAGAGTTCTTTGAGAAAAGAACTGAAAAGCGACAGGGGTTGCCCTTTGCCATCATTCCAAAACTTCCTAGCTATAGGTTGGTTTATGAAAACAAAGTAATTACCGACCAGGAAGATAAGTCGAGGAACTCAGGAGAAACAGCTTGATAATCTTGAATTTGCTGATGACCTCGACCTTCTATTCTGTAACCAAAGATAGATATCTAAAATGGAGAGAATACTGGATGAGACATCACAACCAAAGAAATCCACAAAGAAAATACAAAGACAATGAAAATAATTGTGGACTGTACTCTGGGAAGTACCATTATAAGACGTGGAGTCATATCTTGGAAGTAACATTGACTTGAACGGACGGAGCTCGAAAAACATGTGTAGAAGAGAATAGGGTACAGAAATAAAAAGTGATAAAGAAGACATCGAAATAGCTCAAGAGGATGGCACGGGATATAAAGACTAAGTATAAATTTTTTGAAGGCATGTGTTCCTTGGGGAGCTGACGGCAGTACATGAACATGTACTTGAGGAAGGCGTCTTCTTCTTCTTCTTCGATCCTTAACCACCGACCGTCAAAGCAGTCAGTGGCCATCACGCCTAGTGGCGTCTTGTAGGGCAACAACAAATTGATTCCACTTTGCACGGTCGGTGGCCATCCTTCGTACAGTGCCCCAACTCTGGTTCATTCTTTGCATCTCAGCCTCCACAGTCCTCCGCCAAGTTGTTTTTGGTCGGCCTCTCTTTCGCTTTCCTTCAGGGGTCCAAAGCATAGCTGTTCTTGTGATGGCTTCGGGGTCTCTTCTGATGACATGACCAACCCAGCTCCAGCGTCTGCCAGCTATGATGGTATGCATGTCCTCTTGCTTGCTACGAGTAAGCAGATCTTGGTTGGTGATGGTATTCGGCCAAAAGATTCGGTGAATTTTTCTTAGGCATGTTGTGTGAAAAGAGGACAATTTTGACATTTCCTTCTCTGTGACTCTCCGGCATTCCGCACCATAGAGAAGCACAGAAAGCACGCAACTCTGGTATAATCTTAATTTTGTGCTTGTGCTGTATTGGGAGGACTTCCAGATGTTATTTAGGCTAAAGAAGGCTGTTCTTGCCTTATTCATTCTGATGTTGATGTCTTTGCCTGCCCCACCGTCTGGTGTCACTATGCTTCCTAGGTATGTGAAGGTATCTGTCTGTACCAGTTGCTGATTCCTTACTGATATGGGCTCAGGGTTGCTCACATTGAGCGTCATGACCTCAGACTTCTTTAAATTGATGTTCAAGCCCACCTGCTGGCTAAATTTATTAAGTCTATCCGTTTTTTCCTGGATGTGTTGATGTGAATGTGCCAGCAGTGCAATGTCATCTGCATATTCCAGATCTTCCAATGTTGAAAATGTAGTCCATCTTATTCCTCTTTCTAAATCCTGCTTGTTCTTTCCTCAGTTTGTAGTCTACTGCCTTTTAAATTCTCTGTATAATTATCCTGCCTAGTATTTTGCTGGGAACTGAGAGAAGAGTGATTCCTCTCCAATTATTGCAGTCTGAAAGATCTCCCTTCTTGGGCAATTTGACAATTATTCCTTTGTTCCACTCTGATGGTGTTGTCCCCGTTTTCCACACTTGTGCAAATAGTGGTTCTAATAGTTCTGCTGCTAGCTCAGGGTCTGTCTTAAATAGCTCTGCATTTAAGTTATCATGGCCCGGAGCTTTACCGTTCTTTAACCCTTTGATTGCTGTGATGATTTCTTCTTTTCGTGGAATGTCTGTATTTACATCTAGATCGTTTTCAGCCTCAGGAACATTCAATTGTGTCTCTGGTATTTCCTTGTTCAGAGTTTCTCTGAAGTGCTCTGCCCATCTTGTTTCCTGTCCCTCTGCTGTCTTAATGAGATTTCCTTGCTTATCTCTTACTAATGTAATGTTGTTTGCACCTTGTTTTCCGCTGATGAATTTAGTTATTTTAGTTATTTTGTATACTGTGTGAGGAAGGCGTAGCGATACCATAATAAGGATCAGAAGGCAACAGGGGTTCTGATAACGTTTGGATATACTGTATGTGTGTGTGCACAACATAAGAGACTCAAATGTCAATGTACCCAGCACACCAGGCTTTCTTCCTATCTACCTATGATCTTTATTTTTAGTTCTCACGTGGTTACTAACAGTGTTAATAATTATTTTGTTGGTCGTGCCCTCTTAATTATATAATATTGTGGTCATGTTTGTGAAGTGGCTTTTACTTTGTCTAACGCAAAATTTGCCATCGCCTTTGTTTCATTATGCAGTTGAAAGTATCCAGTTACCGTTTGTTTTGAGAGATGTCTTCTTCAATGATGGAATACTGCATGTAAAAGATTGTTAATTAATCCTCTTTTATTCAACTCGATATAAGGTTTATGTTAAATACTTTATATTCATTGAGTGTCAGATAGATGTTTAAAGCTCTCATATGTACGCCTGGGATTTTCAGACGTGCATCTGAGTACAGCAATGATATTTTTTAATGATGTTATTTACCTACGACCGTGCACCAGTATTAAACTATGCATGGCGCGGTATGACGCATAGATGTGTTTGGATACAATCAATGTCCTTGGGCAGATCCAGTGATCCTTCGTCTTGAGCAGACGTTATTTGTTCTGTGGTCTTATCCCAAGTCTAGGGAAGACACGGCTATGAAGTTTATAATGATCATCTGAGAGATGATGTTGTTATTCCTGTGCGAAGGATGCCAAGAATCTTTTATCGCCAATATTTAGCCAGAACCGGCTTGTTGAAGTATCTAGCGTCAGATACATATACTCCAGTACCGTTACTGCAGAGCTTCAGCCTGACCAGCTATGTCGGCTGTTACCGCGTTGAGTCAACGCTAGGAGAAATTTTGGATAGTGATTAAATATATTTGTATGCTCAAAGCTATTAACATGGTCATTTTTGTAAACCCATGCATCCTACCAATTCGTTGCCGTAGAGCTTCCGCTAACCTTGATGTGGTAGCGGCTAGTGCGGTCGGTCAACGTCCGTAGTGACTGTTATTTACTATGTTCATTTTTGCGATGACCATGCTGATGAAAAATGTCTGAACTACTGATGTCAAATTATCGTCCAAATAAATATGTTTCGTCGCTAACTTTTGCAACGAGTCCAGCATCTCTTCGTTGCCAGTTGGTCATATTGTCTTGACCCATTCACCATCCAAATAAATGCCTCTAAAACTAAAGTTATGAACTTTTCTAACTAGACCTTCGATATCATCCTGAACGGGGAAAAACTACAGAAAGTTGAAAGGTTCAATTATTTAGGCAGTAAAATGACTCAGGATGGTGACACAACAAGAGAAATTCATACTAGAATTGCTTTGGCAGTTAGCGCCTTCAATAGATTATCTAACATTTGGAAATTACGATCGTCTGTTTAATTCAAATGTTATCTCAGTGTTAACATACGGCTGTGAAAGTTGGAAAATAACAAAATCATTGGAGAACAAGCTGAATACATTCGAGAACAAATGTCTTAGAAAACTCATGAACATCAGTTGGAAAGAATTCAAGACTAATCGACAAATAAGAGAAGACTCTAAGCAGAAATATGTCTCCGACTGTATAAGGAAAAGACGATGGTCATATATCGGTCATGTCCTACGAATGCAAAACAACAGAATACCACTGCAGGCGCTCACTTGGGTTCCTGAGGGTAAGAGGAAAAAAGGAAGACCAAAAGAAACACTTAGAAGAACAATAATAAGAGAAGGAAGAACGTTGGGCCTAAATAATGTGCAAGAGTTAAGAGGAGTGGCGTCACAACGAACAACCTGGAGAGCAGCTGGTTTCTGCCTTATGCGCCGTGTTTGGCACTTAAAGAATTTATTATTATTATTATTATTATTTATTCACCATCGTTACCCAGCTTCATTGTCATTAGCCAGATCATCATCATACGACAAAGTAACGGCCCACAGTATATTCGCGTCATCCAGAAGTACGTCGGCTTCATTTGCAGGCCCGACAGACCAGTCAATACCAATGACACCTAAGAGACCTAGAATAGCGGTAACAGTTTATATATTTGTGGTGTTTCACATTTCTAACGTTCAAAATTTCGAATGTTCTACTCGTTGTAGAAAACTCAAACTGTGCATGCAACACTCTTTAATTGTACATTTCAAGTATTCATATTTTTCACCAACGTTTACACAGCTGAATGTAACTTTACACATTTCATCTACATATCAATCAGTAAAGAAAAAAGAAAACAACCGTATGTCAGGACATTCCGGATATTTCACGTAATGGAATGTTACGGCATAATGTGTACACCTGTTAAAGACAAGAACCGAATGTTTTGGCTTTTTTAAAAATAAAATGAATCATTCGAAAAAATAAATTACTCAAAGTAAGCTCGGTAATTTGTGTGCAGGTAATATTTAAGTGCATACTAAAATATTGCTGAAAGTGCATTCAGTAACCGTAATAAAAAGTGGATCCCTTAAACTTGTTTATTGTCCTTTATTCTCTTTCAGCTTGACGGATGTCACCCCTAATATTCCCCATATGAAGAACTGTCCTACCCATCCGTCACTTTTGTCCCATCTTTTTCCACCAACGTTGCAATCTTAAATTGTGCGCTTGCTGAAACAAAGCTCATTCTGTTCCCAAGATAATCATGGCGCCGAGTGTGTGTTTGTGTGTGTGTGTGTGTGCGTGCGTGTGTGCGTGCGTGCGTGCGTGCGTGCGTGCGTGTGTGTGTGTGGTTTTTTTTTTTAGAAATATTCCTGCTTCTGTTCATTTTTGTGGAATACAATTTTTCCCCGTGCACATTATGCAGTTCGAGCAAGTATGAATATAAGTAGTAGTAGCGGTGGTGATGGTGGTGGTGGTAGTAGTAGTAGTAGTAGTAGTAGTAGTAGTAGTAGTAGTAGTAGTAGTAGTAGTAGTAGTAGTAGTAGTAGTAGTAGTAGTAGTAGTAGTAGTAGTAGTAGTAGTAGTAGTAGTAGTAGTAGTAGTCCATGCTTCGGAAGGTCCAGAATGGATGGCTACAGCAGGAAGGGGAAACATCCACAGAAGCCTCGAGTCTTCAGGAACTGGTGTGGATCTACTGTCCTGGTCATGCATGGGTACGTGGCTATGAGAGAGCTGACTGACTAGCTTCGAGGCAATAATAGTGGGGACACTGGATATGAATAAGGGAGGCATACTAAAGGCAATTAATGATCTCCTATTAGAGAATGACACTGCATTAGACTGTGACGTGTACTGGAAAAGGGCCTACAGTAATCTGACAGCTTATTGTAACCTTATAGTTGCTCTCTGATTTGCTAGCTAAACATGCATTATACCAACTGTCTATTTCTGCAACGTACCATTTTGTCCCCACCTTCTTTTCTATAAACACGGGCTAACGCAGTGTTTACCATCTTCGTTGACCTGTCAGTCATAATAGGAAACAAATCACGCTTCGTTTTACCGCGTTCCACTCACGCGAGCTTATCTGTCAAACATGTAATACTTGACAGACAGCACGTTAGAGGGAGACACAAAACAGACTTCTTTGAAGTTTGCTTAGGGGAAATCTAAAAATCCCCAATACCCTTTGATCTGGGAACACGGGCATCCTACAAGGAAACCCCCTAGTAGAACAGAAAGTCTTTTGATGTCGGTCAAAGCTCCAGACGAGAAACTCTGGAAGACCGAAACGTAAAGCCTTTCATCTTGATACCTCTAGCTTCTGAATTTTTGTCTCACACAGGAGCGCAAAATAACGCATTAGAGATCAAGAGGAATTTAATGTTATATATACTACTGTTTGTATAACCCAACTATCAGTCGTCACTCAGAATTTGAGAAGAATCTAGCTCGCAGCCTTAAACTATTTCTTTTGGATTGTTATAAGTGATTCGTGGAGATTTAATTCTGTATTTCGGGTAAGAAGAAAATAGTTCTAAGTGTTGGAAGTATTTCACGGTGATAGCATTTAAAGTTAAACACTTATACTTCACTTAGATTTTTTCTTGCTAGTAAGGCGTATTAAATAAAACAACGCGTAGCGGTTTCCATAACCAGATATTCAATTAAAATGTTAGACCACGTCCCCGACGGCTACCTAGCTGAGACGAGGCGGTAAATTTTGTTTACAGTTTAGACCGACGCATCTCTAAACTCTCCAGGAGAGAAAGAGATTTTAAAAAAGACGGTTAACCGGACTGGACTTAGAGGCTAAACGACTGATAGGGGGAGGGACATAAATACTGTTTATATTTCATTTTTTAATTATCATTATTATTATAGCGTCTATTATTTTTTTTAATGCCATACGACAAATTAACAGACACCGACAATTTACTAGATACTAAATTATAGGTGATAATTTGTACGTGGCGCATTGTGAGAAAATAATAATAAATAAGTTAAGAGTGTACTAGCCGAAGATACTGTATGACTATAAATTATAATACTGGACTTGATACTATTTTTATCAGCCGACTGGTGGAAACTCTGACAAAGGGTCGGCCGATAGAAAAACCACCATCATCATTTGTAACATTTGTAGCACCGGATTATTCCAGAACTCTAGAAGTGTTCCCCTCTCTTAAATGGTAAACCACCAGGGACCCTCACATATTCAATATTTGTAGTAAACCCTATATCCAAATAGACGTTCCAGTCGAGCGGGAAACAAGACTGTTTTCCCCGCCCGCCATCAACATGCAAGAGTTGTAGCAACGAAATTATTTAGTTGTAGTTCCTGTATCTAGAATCACATTCCCCTGTGCACACATCGGAGGAACAGTGCTAGTTTTTATTAGAACAGTGAAGACAACCCTTTATGATTTATATTATTTCCAGGATTCATCGTGGACCTTAACGTATTCGGCATTCACCTCATTAGTTTTTTGTTGGGGATGAACTGGGGCTAATTTGTGTCCTCGACAGCTGGGGGTGATACACTAATCAACATTAACATAGGGATTATGTTCATGGAATAAATGTACCAAGGGATACCACAGACCCAAGGGAAGAAATACAAAATAGGTAAGAGTGTGAGAGGTGGCCACATGAATGAGAGAGCGTGTGTTGATTTTATTGTTGCTGGAAATTATCAATTAATCTTTGGCGGTTTGATTTGATTCTGGTTACTTTAGTTGGTCTTTTATTGTACCAATATTGTTATTCTGTAAACCTAGTGCTAACCTTCAACCTTTGGGTACATATTTTCTGTGGGTTATTTTCCTTTATACGGTGAAGGCGCACCATTCTTCTTTACTTCCTCTATATGTAAATGCTTTTTTTATATCTTTGGGTAACTTGATATTGTAAAAACAGTTTTAGTGATAATAAACAACAAGAAAACTTAACTTTGTGTGTTGGTCAGACACATACCCATTTATCCTTAGTGTTTTTTTTTCACGTTTGTGTGTCATTGTTGTCACATATTGTTGTGTGTGTGTAGACTAACCTGTTCTTATTTTAGATAAAGGAGGCAAAGACTGTCTTATAACAAAGTACAGTTGTACGGATAGGCTGGATGAGAGAAACCTACTCATTCCAGAGACATATCTTTCCCTCAACCTACCACCTGTGAAATCTATTTTCTATACATTCTCGTGTATCAGTCAACATTTACTCTTTACCTAGACTGGGCCTAATAAACCAATTAACCTATCGTACGACATAGACGAACCAACAAGGCTAAGATTGCCAAACTTTGACATCAAACGTAAGACTAGCAGTGCTGGACGTATCAGAGGATGCATCCATCGTATGTACGTACAACCATCGCGCTACATGTACAGTTAGCATTCATACGCTTCCGCTTCGATTGTTTCTGTGGGAAACTGAGAACCTCTTAGTTTGCCTGGAGTGCAGTGTTGTTGATTCTGATCAACAATAACAATGAACATAAGTCTTCCTGCCAAATGTTGACTTATACATAGCCATTGAAGCCTTATAGCTAGCTCATCATAGATGAAGCTTCCATGCTTCTGTGCCACTGTTTCCGTACTTCTGAAGCAAAATGGAAATGAATGAAACCACCCCTGGGGGAATTTAGTGACGTCATCAGGGTATGCAGCAGAAAGAACACAACATAATTATTTCCCGCTATATTTTGGCGGGTGACTTACTTGTTGTCACGGATTGCCTCCCCTTAGCTCTGCAGTAGTGGTCCAACAGTGGCCAAAACTCAAGAGTAACTAATGCGGGTCTTCAAAGGTGTCTACCTTCGCACAAGATTACTCTTGGCAGAGGTGTAGATAGAAGGATAACGATGCTCCTACATCAAGGTAGTTTTCACAAGATTTTCAGAAAGCGAGAACAATGCTGCATTGGCTGAGCACGTTAACTCTAGCATCTGCAGTCAACTTTTGTGAAGGATTAGGTAATATAATTTTAGCTCGTACACGCCCCCAGCTGAATTAATTCAGCGAATTTCCTCTTATTATTATTTATAGCTCTGTTTGAGTGTATTTAAGAAATTGTCTGAGACATACGGATACAACACATTCAAAATGATTAAATCAACTTTAAATTTGGATAGATATAAATAACAAATTTAATAATCACTTAGGTTTTAACAGTTATTATAAACTTAATATTCTTTAACAAAAATTGATCATCATCATATGATGTTAATGGGGAATTATATAAGGGGAAATTTCATTTGGCAGCTTTTATTTCACTACTTAGCTGCCAATGAGGTTTCTGCTCCCACTAGTGTTTTGGTTCTTCGCAGATATGTGACTGGATTGCTTACGTTCCTGGTCAAGTTTAAGTGTTGCATCACGTTCCAGGTAGAATCAGGGAATAACTGCAAAGTTGGTCCCGCGTCTCTAAGACTCGTCTGATGATGGTGTCTAGCGTCGACGTCAGGCCACTTATACCCTCACTTGTTCCAGAAATAGTACCCTCAACTGGTACCACCAAGCCAGTCTTTACGCTCACAGACTGCTGGCTCAGAGAAATAAAGGCACTTGTAGAGGCATCTTACACTTGATCTGGGGTGTTGTTACTTTAACAATAAGTTCCCACTTTGACTTGTGTTTCAGTTCCCTCAGATTCCGGTTTTCCGTGTTAAAATGGTAGAGTTTTTCCTGCGCTTTTAAATCCCGAGAATGCTCAAACAAGGTCCAGTCTGATAAATGAAAGCTGATTTTAGTCTTAACTCTGGCAAGGTCTGGTTGTCTTCTTGGCGGGAGTGAATTTTTATAGTGTTCTGCTCTGGCTGAAGTGTCAGGTTATATTGCCTGTCTTCCCCCGCATTTATTTGTTACGATGTTAAGCAGTGCTCCAATCGGAAGGGGTGTTGTGCCTTCATTCCGAGTGTCTGCCAATCGTTTCAAACATGCGTGTTTTGTTGTGTAATTCAAATTATTTCCTCACGGAAATTTCTGCGCGTTACTGCAGAGGTCATGTCTCCCAAATATGGAATGAAAACATCCGATCCTCTCTCGGCAATCTTTACAAATAACTTCTTACATCTGCCCGGACTATTACAACATTTCCACTCAGGAGTGTCCGACTGATAAGTGCGTGTCTGTAATCTGTCCACAGACGGGTAATTTTTCGCCCGGCACGCCTTAGGCAAACCGAACGCTTGGTCGTTGACCGAGCCAGCTAGGTTCATGACGAATTATCACTGAGAGGAGTGTAAGATGATTTGAAAGTGCAAAATATCTGCTTGATAGAATGAAAAGAAAAGGGTCGACCACGGAAATACAAGTAATTAAGTACACACAAAAATGTAACTAGATACTGCCGTTGAGGAAATGAGATCGACCTAATATTTATGTGACACTTGTGATAAATATTAGAAATAAAAGATTTATTTTCCTCTTTCTACTTGTTGAATTTCTGCAACATTTAACCAGAACGTTTCTCAGAGACGTCCATCGTGGTATATCAAACAGATGAAATGTTCATTTCAAGATTAAAAAAGAGACATCCTGGACCATTACATCATCATCCTTTTCATCATCATCATCATCTTCTTCGTTTTTACTCCTTATAGAGCATGGAGTGACCCTTGATGCTCATAATCTTACAGGATGCCTGTACCAAGCACTTAGTCGTCTCGGACCAGATGCCCCAGGAAGCAGTAGGTCTATTCTTTGTCTCATCAGAGACTCCCGGAAGCTAAACGGCACGTGCTACTAAACACACACAAATCACCATGCAAAATGTCTACAGACTAATGAACAACCTAAGGAATCTGTGAGATAATTGCTTGTGTTGTGTGTTTTCGTTGATACTTCACACTTAAATTACCAGCTACATGGAGAGGGGGAACATGCTGAGTGGGTACAGCTCGATCTCCATTGGGCATCTCCGTGCCCAAGATCGCGCTTTTAAGAGGTAATCACGCCGAAAGGAACACTAGAAATAAAAATAAAGCAGCTGAGGGCTATCACCTCAGGGTCGCATCCCCATAGTCAGTTATGACTGAAGGGGGCTACTAACACTGGCTGAATGAATATAAGGGCTGGCTCCGATTTTATTTTAACCTGGCACATCATGTTTAACCTCTGATGGGTTATAATTAAGACACAACGTGTCCATAATTGTGGAGAATGTACTCTGTTACTGCTATTTGCTTATGGATTTGCATTTCTCTTGGTCATTTATTGTGCCAGTGTGATTGAAAAGTCATTCATTTATGTTATTTGTATTTGTGGCAAAATTTGTCTCCAATACGGTTGTAGAATCGATTACTGCAAAGCGACGGTGTCCCTATGAATACCACGCAATCACGCCACGGCGAGCGAGAAGGGTCACAAAGCCTAACAATATGGCCACCTTGTTGGTAATGTGATCTGTGTTTTAGTTCCAACTTCTGAATCATGTTATAACGACCAGGATGGACGAATAGCAGAAAGACTTATATGTTTCGATTCTGGGAGATTGCCTCTATATTTACATATATGTATTATGGCTGGAATGGTTTCGGAACGGAAGATATGGTAAGTTGAATGCCTAAAATTGTCAGTTGGTAGGGTCACTACACACTTTCGAGCAATGTAGGAGAATGTTAAATGGTCGGACGAATAAGAAAGTTAAATGGAATGGTAGCTCTGGACTGTCCGGTTCTAACGAGATCTAAATGGACAGAATCGGATGGACAGAAGTCTAGAGCGACGAAGGAAGAGGTGGAACAGTTTGTACAGAAGTCAAAATTTCATTCATCTTGGGAACAAATTAAGCAGACCTAACACGCCTGTGACGTCATGCTCTCTCAGCGGAACGTGTAGGCCAATAAAAAGGGGGACACTGAAAAAACTTTTTGAAACAGACAGGACTCAGGAAAGAGTTTACCACTACGCCTTTGCCATCTACAGATGTGTGCAGCCTGCCAAGCTATTAATGTCCAGTGTTGATTTCTGAAGTTTGCTGAATTATCCCCTAGCATTAATTTATCATAGAATAGTTGTGGAGAGGAGACACCTTAAATCCTGGTACTACTTCTTACCATCTGGGCCAGTGATTTTCACAGTCTGACTATTCCTATGACAACTATATACCAGTGCTTACTTCTAAGACTGGGGTATTACTTTTAAGACCAGAACTCTTGACTAGCATTCTATTCTTGTGTCATCTGATACACCTGGATATCTTCTCTATCATATACATATATATATAACCAAAAGCCTCTCATCACAGTATTCATGGGATTACATAAAACAAACGTCAAAAAGGTGCAATAACTGTCATTTGACATTTGGTTAAAACATTTTCCCCCATAAATAAAATGATATCTAAAATGACGAATAAAGCGATGTAACAAGAGAGAGCAAAAACTGCTGCCCGTTTCGAGGTCACGTGCTGAACTGGCTGGGTCACGTGCTTAACTGGCTGGGTCTCATGCTAAGCTGTAATGTTAATATGACCCAGAGCTCAAAATCATAATATAACAGATATTTAATTTTATATTCATGTTTGTTTCTTACAAGTTATTTAGACAAGGGTGGAGAAATATTTACTTACTTTGTCGATCCTTTTGTACTCTGGGGTGTAGAGATTTGTCAAAGAGAGCGCCATACTATCCTATAAGCTGTTTTCATACTAGCCTGGTTCCAATCTAGTTCTTGACTCTCCAGAGATTGTCTATTGGTATCCTCTCAGCGAACTATGTGTCATCCTGGAGTATGGATCTGTTGCTGTCATTTTCGACGGAGTCATCTGTCAAGTTATTTGCTTATGTTTGTATCATAAGTATAATTGTGTCTTTACCTGCGATGTCAGGTTGATTAGGGGTTGTCTTCCCTTGTTTATTCATTCATTGTGTTTGACCTTTAGGGTCAGAGGTTGACAGTTCGGCGTGGGCCTATGGGAAGGTTTTTTAAGCGGGAGTGAGATATACTTCCGGGAAGCCGGGAGGTCCTGTTTTTCTGAAGGGACCAAGAGTCCATTGTTTTTCGGGGAGAATCTTCGAAGTAACTGCTATGGCAGTTTTCCCCAGTGAATCTCTGTGCGTCGGGATGACGACAGAATTCCTTGTGTAGTTCTGAGGATTCATTTACCAGGTAATACCGACCTTTATGCATTATTACGCTTTTCGGTGGCAGAACATGTAAAGGATTACCTAGGGTGAACAGCAGTTCACGGATCCGCCATTTCAGAACTTATATATTTGTGCTCGAGGTAGCCATCCAAGACTGTTAGTCTTATATTGTCCAGAAATCCAGTGACGAGGATATATTGTGGGAGCCGCAGATTGGCGGAACTTCTATCTACAATAAGTATTACTGCAGGGTTGGTGATAACCTATTTAACAGAAGTACACGGCCGACGTTAGGACGAGGCCTGTGCTTCCGGCTATTATACTACAGCCTGATATGTGCAATTGGCAGGGAGTGCCAAGTTGCACCTGTGTGTCAAGGTAACTAAGGCATCTGACGCGTTTAGTCAGAGACGCCAAGGGCGACGCTACGAACTGTCATTATTGAAGAACTTTGCTATTGACCATGCACGTCTATTCTGATGTTTACCTTTTTGAATGCCAAATGTATACCTATCGATGTCAGGTCAGCATGACCTTGTTACACTGACTGTTCCTGTTGATATTATGTGTGTTCCCGTCAATAAATGTCTTGAAACATGCCTGCAGTGTCAAAGCATCCTTGATTACTGCATGTGAGAGTATGGGTTGCAGGATCTACATCTATACGAGCCTAAACACATTCGCGTCTTCATTCGCACCCACACTCAACTCATCATACGCTCGCACTACACATCTAACAACATGTAAACTGTCTTGGGCCAGTGATCACCTCAACAAGAAAAAAAAATACAGTTACATTTCTGGTGGACCAGTTACGTGGGCTCTTATGATACATTTCTTGTCGCCAATGTGGCCTAGAAACTTACATTTCTGATGGACCAGATCTGTGGGTTTAAAAAGAACAGAGCGAGCATTTGACATTATTGTTGACATTTATGGATCCAGAAATTTACATTCCTGGTTGGCTGTTACATGTATGATGTCTCCAGTTTTGTCGAGAAAGTTACAAGAAGGACAAGTACACATTACACTTCTGATCTGTGGGTCTAAGCTACACACGGGACAGCCGTAACACACAGTGCTAATTCTACATTTGCAAGTTTTGGCTACAACAGGACAGATATAGGTCATCAACGGTTGACACAAATAAACAGTACGAGCATTTATATTATAATGCTACATAAAGCATAACAAGACAAGTACTGAAGTGAACTACTAGGCATTTGCTACGTGGACCATAACTGCATAGAAGGGGGGTTCCTATTGTAAACAGTACTGCGGGTTGTTACACGTTTCATTCAACAACAGACTTTTCTAGGTCAGAGTATTCAAGCTACATTGTTGGAGGTCAAGTGTCTGTAAACAGTACGTGAAATTGTAAACATTCAATGTGCAAGCCCTAATTTGAGAAGGTCATAGTAACTTTGGTTCGTGAATACCACTTTATGTTACAGTGGATTTGACGTTCAGTGCGCGTTTGACATTTCGTTTCTGTGTTCGCAAGGAGCAAGAAATTTATTTTAGTTTCAGCTGTGACTGAACTTGTTCTGCAACACATTGAAATTGATTGCTATATGTTTATGTCACTTCTACTGTTTTGTGTATTTTTCTGCGGGTTTTTCGGTTGGTGGGTCTTACGGTAAATATGCCACTTGATCGAGGCTTACTGTAAGCGGTCTGTAGGTGCAAATTTTCTTAATTTGGAAATTTGCTAGTGACAATTGGTCGCTATTGATGTTAGCTGTGATGTAATTGTACTTAACGTTGTTTTTTTTTGTAATATTTTGTCTGTTTTTCAGTTTTGATTGTCGATTTGTTTTGTTTGTATTCTGTAGGTCTCTCCTTTCTTGTGTATTTCTCTACACATTTTTGGTTAAAACAGTGTTGCCATTTGTATTGTTTTGTATTTTTGTCTTTGTATTTTTTTTTTGGTTGTACTACATTACTGTCATGCACAGTCTACATACACATACTTGGTCATGTTTTGATATTATTGATAAGGTAGACTCTTCATATAGAGTTTGTTAAATAATATTATATAAGATATTTATACAAGTTCTTTGATAAAAGACTTGTTATCTACAAAGATTAAGACAGTAAAATAAAGTGAAGTGAGTATACAAGTCTAGCATTTCAGACTTGTCTCCCATTGAAGTGGGATAAGGTAATTTATTTAATTTTTTTTCAGGTTTCTGATCTCATTAGACAGAATGTCTACATTGGATTTCTTCATCCAGCAAGGGTTGACCCTTGGTAAGTCTGGTAAAGAATTGGAAGAATATTCATCTGCTCAATTACGCCATTGCATTAAAGTCAGAAGAAAAGAAACAAAAAGAGGAAATTAAATTGAAAGCAGAAGCTGAACTAAAGAAGCTAGAAGCTGAGAATAGAAGATTAGAACTTGAAGAAAGAAGGTATCAAAGAGAGGCTGAGGAGAGAAAAGCTCAAGCTGCTGCTGAGGAGAGGAAAGCTCAAGCTGCAGCTGATGAAAGAAAATTCCAGATGGAAATGGAAGACAAAAAACTTCAAGCTGCTGCAGAGGAAAAAAAACTTCAAGCTGCTGCAGAGGAAAAAAAACTTCAAGCTGCTGCTGAGGCTGAAATTAGGAAAATGGAACATGAGGAAAGAAAACAGAAGATGGAACTTGATGAAAAACTCGCAATTTTGGAGTTAGAGAAATTGAAATTGGCGAGTACGGGTGCTCAGCAAACAACTTCGAGTACGACAAAGGAGTTTGTTAGTAGGATTAAATTGCCTCATTTCAATCCTTTAAAGGATGACGTAGCAGATTATCTAGATAGATTCCAATTTTTGTGCGATACGCATAACATAAAAAAGGAAAAATATGTTGAACAACTGATGCCATTTTTTACAGGTGACACAGTGACTACTCTTATGACAATAGACGAACATGAGAGGACTAATTATGATGTTGTCAGGGCAGCATTACTAAAGAAATACCAATTAAAACAAGAAGACTATCGTCTTCGTTTTAGGACAATGTTGCCAGAAAATGGAGTAGATTTCTCTGATTTTGTTACAAAGATACGTCGTACATTTACACGATGGGTTGAGTTGTCTCAGATTGAGAAAACATATGAAGGTCTAATGGACTTATTATTGCGAGATAAGGTTTTGTCATCTGTTAATGATTCTTTTCTTGCATTCCTTCATGAGCGTAAGCCTAAAAACTTAAAAGAAATGGAGGAATACTGTTGTCAGTATGCCACAGCACATCCCCATGCTACAGTTAGCAATTCTAAAGTGAAAGAAGGGTTGCCAGCTGCTTCGGCAACACCATATGGCCCTAATTTCAGAAAAAAAATTTCAGGGTGCTCAACAAAATTGGAATAGGGGAAGTAATCAAAATTACACTCAGAAGCGGAGTAATCCAACACATGATGGTTCTTCGTCTATGCAGTGGAGACAAGATGGTAGTTCTCGTAATTTTAGTGGTAATAATTTGAGACACTTTCGTAAAGGCTATCCAAATAATAACTATTCAAATTTTCGAGGTAATCATTCTCGACGTCAAGATTATGACGATGGTGAATTTAGAAACCGGGATTCAAACCGGAATGATGATTACAATAGGCAATATGATAACAATTACAGGGGGAAATGATAGTCGAAATAATTACAGGGGAAATGATAATCGAGGTAGACCTAGGTTTAACAAAAAAAGACCTTACCAACAGGCAAACTCTGCGCAACAAGAGTTTGATGGAGTCTGTAATACAGTAAATGATAGTGGTAACTCTAGGGCTATCACTGGTTGTGCTTTCGATTTTGGGAGAGCAACTGAATGCCCCCAATGCTTAACATTGTTTGACTCATCAACTGTATCTACGCTAAGTTGTGGTCACCCTCTTCCTGCTCTACCTGCTACAGTTGCGCATGATGGGAGAGGATCTCTCATCTTACATAAAGGTCTAATAAATGATAGGCTAGTCTCAGTACTTTTCGATTCGGGATGTACTACCGTCGGGGTTAAGGAGTCTCTGATAGATCCTTGCTGTGCCACGGGAAAAACAATCAAATGTGTTACATTTGGTGGTACTATGGAAAGCTATCCTACTGCTATTATTAGGATTGACACTCCTTTCTTCACAGGAGATGTCCATGCATGTCTTCTTCCTAATCCTATTGCGGATCTTATAATCGGTCGTATTCATGGGGTTAAGGAATGCACCCCGCAACAAATTTCTAGTTGGGAAGAAAAAAACATTCAAACGGTCAATGCAGTGGTGACAAGAGCTCAAGCTCTTAATCCCCCAACTTCATCTTATAATAGTAATGAAGTTGATAGCCAAGACGAGCACTTGGTGATTTCCCATGACTCGTTTGTTAAACGTCAAGAAGAGGATCCTTCTTTGAAGAAATACTTCCTTCTTGCAAAGAAAGGGGATCCCAATCAAAATACGAATCACAAATCGTATATCACTATGAAGAATGGTATATTGGTACGAATGGTACAACACTCGGACAAGTCTATGCACTCGCAAATTCTTGTGCCTAAGTGTATGAGAGCCTTAATTCTTCGGCATGCACACGATTCTCAGTGTGCGGGACACATGGGTTTTTCCAGAACTAAAACTAGAGTCCTTGCGTCATTCTTTTGGCCATTCGTGAATAAAGACATCCGAATTTATTGCCGATCTTGCAAAATTTGTCAAGAGGTCAAGTCTAGGGGTCCGAGACATGCTGCTCCTATTCAGGCTGCAGATATTCCGATTCGGCCGTTTCAGAAAATGGCTATAGACATCATTGGTCCGTTCAAAATTAAGTCAGCCAGAGGACACCAATTTATCCTCACTTGCGTGGACATGTGCACGCGTTGGCCAGAGGCTATTCCTCTGAAGAGCATATCAACTGTCGATATCGCTGATGCTCTTTGGCTCGTATTTTCTCGTCTGGGATTCCCCGGAGAAATACTGTCGGATCACGGCACTCAGTTAATTTCGGACGTTATGTCTCAGGTAATGGCTACGCTAGACATTAAAAGGTCTCTCAGTAGTATTTATCATCCAATGTCCAATGGATTGGTAGAACGTCTTAACAGGACACTAAAGAACTTACTTGGCAAGATAACGGAGGATCATCCTGAAGATTGGGACAGGGTTTTACCTGCAGTCCTCTTTGCCTATAGAGAGGTTCCCAACGAGCATACAGGGTTTTCTCCTTTCGAACTTGTCTTTGGCGCGCAACCGCGCGGGCCAATGTCCTTGTTACACGATTTGATAACTTCCGATAATATTGACGATGATACACAATCGTCATATGAATATGTTATAGCTCTTAGAGAAAAGATTATCGAATCGTGCAGGTTAGCAACTTCATCTTCCGAATTTGCGAAAGAAAAAGCTAGGCGATTTGCTAATAAGAAAAGACGCCTACGTCAACTTTGTCCTGGAGACAAAGCATATGTCTTACTGCCCTCAAGAGAGAATAGACTTCTCATTTCTTGGAAGGGTCCATACACTATAGTCTCGAAAATTTCTGATGTCGACTATATTGTCGATGTGGATGGAAGGCATAAAACCTTCCATATAAATATGTTAACAGAGTTTATTGAACGTCCAGACTATTTACAGCCTATTTTCCAGGCGACGGACGACTCTCCAGTTCAACATGGTCACATCTCATCCCTGTCCGTTATACAGGATGAGGAAACTATTTTTTCTGACGTGAACTTACCTCTTCCTACGATTCCACTTATTTCAACGGAATCGTGGAGAGACGTTACAGTCTCTTCTAACTTGTCTTTTGAGGAACAACGTCAAGTATCCTCTACGTTACAATCATATCAGGATGTCCTTACCGACATTCCTGGACACACAGATGTCATAGAACATGACATCATACTTACTGATCGTAATCCGATCAGAGTAAGACCATACCCAATACCTATTCATTTTCAAGCACAAGTCGAGAAAGAATTGGATGAAATGATTCAACTACAAATAATTGAACCATCCACTTCAGCTTATTCTTCGTCGATAGTTATTGTTCGAAAGAAAGACAATAACATACGTCTTTGCGTTGATTATCGCAAATTAAATCAAGTTACGAAGTTCGATGCTGAACCTATGCCGTTATTAGATGATCTACTTATTAGACTTTCTAAAGCTAAATTCTTTACTAAACTAGACTTGTCGAAAGGTTATTGGCAAGTCCCATTGACGGAACACGCCAAACCTCTCACTGCTTTTTCGACACCTAGGGGTCTGTTTCAATGGAATTTTATGCCTTTCGGGCTTATGAACGCCCCAGCGACTTTCGTGCGCATGATGCGACGAATTCTATCAGATCGTGCAGATGTCATTGCATATTTAGACGACATCTGTCTTTTCAGCGATACTTGGGAAGAACACTATGTGGGTCTGAAGGAATTGCTATCTACTCTACGTGAGCATAGTTTGACTGCTAAACCCTCTAAAGCTTTTGTTGGGTTTAGTGAAATTTCCTTCCTAGGTCATCGAGTTGGTCATGGTCTGTTGAAGACAGAGGACCAAAACATTTCAAAGATATTAAATATCTCGGTTCCGAAGACAAAAAAGCAAGTGCGTAGTCTCTTGGGATTGATACAATTCTATGGAAGATTCATTGAGAATCTGTCCTCCATTATGGCACCACTTTCAACGTTATTGAAAAAAGGTTCTCCTAATATGGTGCGTTGGTCCCAAGAATGCCAATCTTCATTGGATCAGGTTAAGAATTTGTTCTCATCTCATCCTATCTTAAGACTACCGACGATTGATAAGACTTTTGTCCTTCGTAGTGATGCCTCTTCCACTGGCATTGGAGCGGCACTAATGCAGGAATATTCAGGAACTCTGCATCCTGTAATGTATATTTCTAGGAAGCTGAATGCGGCAGAAAGGAATTACTCGGTTTTGGACCGTGAATTGTTGGCTATGGTTTGGTCCATTCTTAAGCTACAAAGGTTCCTTCTGGGCGCGCATTTCTTTATGGAAACCGACCAAAAAGCTCTTACGGCTATGCAAAGTAAGGATTTGAAGAGCTCGAGATCTACTCGTTATGCTATTGCTCTTCAGCCTTTCCATTTCACGGTGCGAGCTATCCGTGGTTCGGATAATGTGATGGCGGACATATTGTCTAGATGCCCACATGATTCCAGTTAAATCTTGTGTCCTAGTTTTTCCTGATATATTTTCAGACTTAGGTCTGTCCTTAATATCATAATATGTTGTAATACAAATGTATTTGGATGATGTTTAGATAATTTAACAAATTTCATTTTGTCCATCCATCAGTGATATGTTGCTAAAATAGCATTGACATTTGTATATTGCTATGATTATATTATTTAGTAATGTTTGATATATGATTGGTATTGCCAGCAACTTAGGTTTCTTGAATGGTATCCCTTAGTTTGTTTGGCTTAAAGGAAATATTTTCTCCTATGTTGGGAGATGATTTGTACCCTCTTCTATTGTACCTGATATTAGGTTCATTGTTTGCATGAGCACAGAAGTGATACTGGTGCTATCTTGCTCATGAACATATTAAAAAAAAAAAAAATTGCATTTTTTTTTTTTACAGGGGGGTGGTAGTAATGTTGCTGTCATTTTCGACGGAGTCATCTGTCAAGTTATTTGCTTATGTTTGTATCATAAGTATAATTGTGTCTTTACCTGCGATGTCAGGTTGATTAGGGGTTGTCTTCCCTTGTTTATTCATTCATTGTGTTTGACCTTTAGGGTCAGAGGTTGACAGTTCGGCGTGGGCCTATGGGAAGGTTTTTTAAGCGGGAGTGAGATATACTTCCGGGAAGCCGGGAGGTCCTGTTTTTCTGAAGGGACCAAGAGTCCATTGTTTTTCGGGGAGAATCTTCGAAGTAACTGCTATGGCAGTTTTCCCCAGTGAATCTCTGTGCGTCGGGATGACGACAGAATTCCTTGTGTAGTTCTGAGGATTCATTTACCAGGTAATACCGACCTTTATGCATTATTACGCTTTTCGGTGGCAGAACATGTAAAGGATTACCTAGGGTGAACAGCAGTTCACGGATCCGCCATTTCAGAACTTATATATTTGTGCTCGAGGTAGCCATCCAAGACTGTTAGTCTTATATTGTCCAGAAATCCAGTGACGAGGATATATTGTGGGAGCCGCAGATTGGCGGAACTTCTATCTACAATAAGTATTACTGCAGGGTTGGTGATAACCTATTTAACAGAAGTACACGGCCGACGTTAGGACGAGGCCTGTGCTTCCGGCTATTATACTACAGCCTGATATGTGCAATTGGCAGGGAGTGCCAAGTTGCACCTGTGTGTCAAGGTAACTAAGGCATCTGACGCGTTTAGTCAGAGACGCCAAGGGCGACGCTACGAACTGTCATTATTGAAGAACTTTGCTATTGACCATGCACGTCTATTCTGATGTTTACCTTTTTGAATGCCAAATGTATACCTATCGATGTCAGGTCAGCATGACCTTGTTACACTGACTGTTCCTGTTGATATTATGTGTGTTCCCGTCAATAAATGTCTTGAAACATGCCTGCAGTGTCAAAGCATCCTTGATTACTGCATGTGAGAGTATGGGTTGCAGGATCTACATCTATACGAGCCTAAACACATTCGCGTCTTCATTCGCACCCACACTCAACTCATCATACGCTCGCACTACACATCTAACAACATGTAAACTGTCTTGGGCCAGTGATCACCTCAACAAGGAAAAAAATACAGTTACAGGATCCCTGTCTCTTAATTTCCCATATTTGTCGTGGTAGCCGATCTTCTGTCATTCTGCAGACATGGCCAAACCATCGTAATCGGGACTGTTCCATCGTTTTAGTTCAGGATGAGATTTAGCGGTTATCTCCCTTGTCTGGACGATGCCCATTATTCTGTATGGCTATATTAGGATATCGTTCATACAGATGGCCTTATAATGAGCGGTCTTGCTCTGATTTCACGGAAAGGTTTAAATTATTCCGTGGCTAGCTACTTTGGGCTTAGACATGCGTAGTAAACCTGCCCGGGGAATTGAAGACTGGCTTTCCGGGCAGTCGTGGAAAAGTCTCCGAGCTGACAAGAGGTCAGCGCTCGTCTCTGTCTATAATTCTGGGGAACGGAGCCTTTGTTAGGTGTTAAATGATATTGAATTTTCTCCTATGATTATTCTGGCTGGTGATTGTATAGCCATGGATGTGAAGAAATGTGTATTATTTCTAAATGGCAGACAGGTAAAGAGACTTTTTTGTATCTTATATTTTTGCCAAGAACAGTATTAAAATGGCTTTCTCCTAATGCGGAGATATACTGAGTAAAGGAGACAGATGTTAGCCATTTCTTTGAAGGAACCTTGCCGCTTATACGGCTTATTCCTTGTAGGTTTGTCTGGTCAAGAGAAGTCAAGTACTTCATTAAGGTGGGTTTCTCCTAATGCGGAGATATTAAATAGGAGAGACTGATATTGGCCATTTTGAGAATCACGCTGCTTGTACGGCTCAGGTGGAGCCCAGAACTTTATTGCTGAAAATCACGCTGCTTGTACGGCTCATGTGGAGCCCAGAACTTTATTGCTAAGGTGGCTTACTCCGGGTGAGGAGTTATATATTATACAGAAGAGACTGAGCTAGATATTTTGAAGCAGTCCGCCATTCGTGCGGCTGATGTGGTAGCCTAGATCTACCTGACCTGCTTGGTCATGAGGAACCAAGAACAGTAGTCATATGAAGCGCGCCAGTAGCGCGGCTTATTTGTTGCAGCCAAGGTTTACATGCATAGTCTCCATGATGTTGAATATTATGAATTGTTGCTATCTACATGATTATATGTGCTTACATGACAGTGAATCGTTTGATGTCAGCGTATGTTACTGTTGTTCGTAATAAATGTCTGAAACGTCAACAGTCGTTTTCAATGCTTCATGACTTCTGAGTGTGGTATGTACGGCATGGTATCATCAAGCAACCACCTACACTTCTACAGTATAACCAGGCCTATTGTACACACTTGCAACAGTTAACCACATTCGCAACAGTGACGTTCGCAACAGTGGTGGTTTCCAGTCATTGAAACGTTACCTACGACATTCGTTTTTTCAAGATCCATACAACTTGTTCGTTACGTCCTTGATGATGTTGATCTATGTTCCATTGACACTATCGGGAGATGTCCATGTCACTGGGAAATGCAATATAGCGTTACCAAAGCACCATGTCTTCTTGTGACGTTCCTGTGTTGATTCGTCATTGACATTATCATCTTCCTGGCATCTTTGCAATTGTTGTCATTGTTGCAAATACCCGGCGTTGTCCAGAAGGTTTCTACACCAGATCATTACTTCACAAGAAATCATTGTTCCAGCCAACGTCGGATGTCCGTACTTGCACCTGTGTTAACAGTTCCTGTTTTCCTCGTTGCTGGTAGTTTGAAGGACAGTGCCTGTTTTCGTCATTGCAGTATTCCTTCAGCGTTGGATCTTCTCTTCGCTGAACGGTGTTTGCTGAGGACTTCATTGTTGTTATTCTCGAGGCCAGGATTTCTTTCGCCAGTTAAGATAAGTGGCTTTATGTTGTTTGTAAGCTGTGCCTCTGTATTGTGATCTAATTGAGCTTTCCTCAGAGCACTATATTTTGTTTCATGATTCATGGTTTTTGTGTTATATGTTACATTTATATTGATATTTTGCGGGTTCGGTTGGGCAGGTGACTCTAGTAGGGTATCCCACTTAACCGAGGGCCTACTGTGAGCGTTCTTTAGGGACCAGTGCGAATTTCTCTCAGTGGAAATCGCTAGCGACTTTTGGTTGCTATTTTTGTTTAGTTGTGACGAGATCTGTTAGTGTTGTTTTCGTCTATTTGTCTCCGTTCTTTAGTTTTGAGTTGTTTTGTTTGTATTAGTCTTCCTTCTCTTTCCTATTATTTATTTCTTTACACCTTTATATTTATACACTGTGTTGTCGTTGTTTCATCGTCTTATTCGCAGTTGTCATTACATTTTTTGTAACATTCTCTTTTATTTCTGCTTTATTGCTCTTTTGATTTCTGCGAACGTTTTCATTTGTGATATATATCTTGTCCCTGTTATGTTTGTATGTACTGTATATGCTATTATACACTGTCAATATCATTATGCACATTATGTATACAATTAAGTAATTATATTAGTGACAAGTAAGGTAATTATACAAGTTCTGGTATAAAGACTTGTCACTCACTAAGTTGGGACAGAGTGACTGATACAAAGGGAGTTATTCAGTTGATAAATATGTATACAAGGTGTTATATCATATTATTAGACATAATGTCTACCCTGGACTATTTCATTGAGCAAGGTAAAGCTTTTGGCAAGACTGGAGAAAAGTTAGAAGAATTTGCATTTGCTGAATATAGCAAGGCGCAGAAGGCTGAAGAGAAGAGACAGAAAATGGAATTTGAAAGACAAAAGATGGAAGCCGAGGAGAGAAAATTCAAAATGGAAGCTGAACAAAAGAAATTAGACAGAGAAGCTGAACAAAAGAAATCAGAAAGAGAGGCTGAAGATAGGAAAATACAATTGCAATTGGAAATGGAGCAAAGGAAATCAGCCGCAGAAGCTGAAGAGAGAAAAGAGAAGTTAGAAACTGAAGAGAGAAAACAGAAGTTAGAAGCTGAAGAGAGAAAACAGAAGTTAGAAGCTGAAGAGAGAAAACAGAAAATGGAACATGAGGAAAAAATGTTAGCTTTGGAGTTGGAAAAGATAAAGTTGGTGAATATGGGAAATTCACAAAATGATTCAAATAACCAAACATCTTCTAGTAAGATGAATGCTGGTACTTATAAGGTTAAATTATCTGCTTTCAACTCTACCTGTGATGATATAACGTTCTACCTGAATAGATTTGAACTTTCATGCGAAACTCATAAGGTAGACAAATCGCAATATGTTGCACAACTGAGTGAAATAATTAAAGGTGATGCATTAAATACTATAAGGATGGTGGAAGGGCCTGACAAGTTTAACTATGAGGTTGCCAGAGCGGCCTTGTTAAAGAAATATCAGCTCAATGAAGACGGTTATCGTCTTCGCTTTAAGACTATGCTACCAGAAACTGGGGTAGAATTTTCAGAATTTATTTCAATGATACGTCTTACATTCACGCGTTGGGTTGAACTTTCGAAGACTGAACACACATATGAAGCCCTTATGGACTTATTGCTTCGTGACAAAGTCATGTCATCGGTTAATGAGTCTTTTCTTGCATTCTTACATGAACGTAAGCCTACGAACATAAAAGATATGGAACAATATTGTTGCCAGTATGTCACGGCACACCCAGAGGTAACTGTTAGTAATTCTAAGTCAAAGAAGGTTTACCTGTGGCGTCAGTAGCACCATATGGTCCTAATTTTCGTCGTAAATATCAAGGTGCTCAACGCAATTTTCTGCAAGTCTTGTACAAGCTCTGATTAGCATGAATCATAGGTGCTGGAGTGTTCTTCCTTGTCAAGCAGTCCCAATGTTTGCTCCAGGGAACTTTGTCAAACACCTTCTCCAGATCCAAGAAACAAAGATGCATGTTACCTTTATACTCAAGAACCGTTTCACTCAGATACCTTGAGTGTGAAGATCAGGTTTTGAGTATTTCGATGGGAGTGAAGAAATAAACATTTACAAATATAGGCAAAGACTTTGTAATCACTTTGTCTATATGACATTCATACTGATTGTAATCACTTTGTCTATATGACATTCATACTGCTTGTAATCACTTTGTCTATATGACATTCATATTGCTTGTAATCACTTTGCCTATATGAGATTCATACTGGTTGTAATCACTTTGTCTATATGACATTCATACTGCTTGTAATCACTTTGTCTATATGAAATTCATACTGCTTGTAATCACTTTGTCTTTACGACATTCATACTGATTGTAATCACTTTGTCTATATGACATTCATACTGGTTGTAATCATTTTGTCTATGACATTCATACTGCTTGTAATCACTTTGTCTATATGACATTCATACTGCTTGTAATCACTTTGTCTTTATGACATTCATACTGATTGTAATCACTTTGTCTATATGACATTCATACTGCTTGTAATCACTTTGTCTATATGACATTCATACTGCTTATAATCACTTTGTCTATATGACATTCATACTGCTTGTAATCACTTTGTCTTTATGACATTCATACTGATTGTAATCGCTTTGTCTATATGACATTCATACTGCTTGTAATCACTTTGTCTATATGACATTCATACTGCTTGTGATCACTTTATCTTTATGACATTCATACTGATTGTAATCACTTTGTCTTTATGACATTCATACTGCTTGTAATCACTTTGTCTTTATGACATTCATACTGCTTGTAATAACTTTGTCTATATGACATTCATACTGATTGTAATCACTTTGTCTTTATGACATTCATACTGATTGTAATAACTTTGTCTATTTGACATTCATACTGCTTGTAATCACTTTGTCTATATGACATTCATACTGATTGTAATCACTTTGTCTATATGACATTCATACTGATAGTAATCACTTTGTCTATATGACATTCATACTGATTGTAATCACTTTGTCTATATGACATTCATACTGCTTGTAATCACTTTGTCTATATGACATTCATAGTGATTGTAATCACTTTGTCTTTATGACATTCATACTGATTGTAATCTCTTTGTCTATATGACATTCATACTGCTTGTAATCACTTTGTCTATATGACATTCATACTGATTGTAATCACTTTGTCTATATGACATTCATGCTGATTGTAATCACTTTGTCTATATGACATTCATACTGCTTGTAATCACTTTGTCTATATGACATTCATACTGATTGTAATCACTTTGTCTAAATGACATTCATACTGATTGTAATTACTTTGTCTATATGACATTCATACTGCTTGTTATCACTTTCTCTATATGACATTCATACTGATTGTAATCACTTTGTCTATATGACATTCATACTGCTTGTAATCAATTTGTCTATATGACATTCATAGTGATTGTAATCACTTTGTCTTTATGACATTCATATTGATTGTAATCACTTTGTCTATATGACATTCATACTGCTTGTAATCACTTTGTCTAAATGACATTCATACTGACTGTAATCACCTTGTCTATATGACATTCATACTGCTTGTTATCACTTTGTCTATATGACATTCATACTGATTGTAATCACTTTGTCTATATGACATTCATACTGCTTGTAATCACTTTGTCTATATGACATTCATAGTGATTGTAATCAATTTGTCTTTATGACATTCATACTGATTGTAATCACTTTGTCTATATGACATTCATACTGCTTGTAATCACTTTGTCTATATGACATTCATACTGATTGTAATCACTTTGTCTATATGACATTCATACTGCTTGTAATCACTTTGTCTATATGACATTCATACTGATTGTAATCACTTTGTCTATATGACATTCATACTGATTGTAATCACTTTGTCTATATGACATTCATACTGATTGTAATCACTTTGTCTATATGACATTCATACTGCTTGTAATCACTTTGTCTATATGACATTCATACTGCTTGTAATCACTTTGTCTATATGACATTCATACTGATTGTAATCACTTTGTCTATATGACATTCATACTGCTTGTAATCACTTTATCTATATGACATTCACACTGCTTGTTATCACTTTGTCTATATGACATTCATACTGATTGTAATCACTTTGTCTATATGACATTCATACTGATTGTAATCACTTTGTCTATATGAAATTCATACTGATTGTAATCACTTTGTCTATATGACATTCATACTGCTTGTTATCACTTTGTCTATATGACATTCATACTGCTTGTAATCACTTTGTCTATATGACATTCATACTGCTTGTTATCACTTTGTCTATATGACATTCATACTGATTGTAATCACTTTGTCTATATGACATTCATACTGATTGTAATCACTTTGTCTATATGACATTCATAGTGATTGTAATCTTTTTGTCTATATGACATTCATATTGCTTGTAATCACTTTGTCTATATGACATTCATACTGCTTGTAATCACTTTGTCTATATGACATTCATACTGCTTGTTATCACTGTCTATATGACATTCATACTGATTGTAATCACTTTGTCTATATGACATTCATACTGATTGTAATCACTTTGTCTATATGACATTCATACTGCTTGTAATCACTTTGTCTATATGACATTCATACTGCTTGTAATCACTTTGTCTATATGACATTCATACTGATCAGCAGAATTAAATCATCATTGTCCTTGTCACTCTCTATGGACATGGAACCCCCACTGTAGCCCCCCCCCCCCCCCCTGGAAGGATGCATGCACAAAGCATTCACGAGCTCTTGTAGCAATGGTTGCTGAAGCAATGTCTTTTCTTCTACATGATGAGGTTGTGAGCCCCATGCATAACCTTCAATAATTCGCCAGGTAGGACATGCCCTAGGGAGCCGTAGGCCTCTTTGTCTCATAAGAAATCAACCCCCCCCCCTCCCCCCCTACCCCACCTCCGAACCGCGCGACACGAAGAATTAAATACTCTCATTTTTATTATCACCCTTTAGAGCTGGCAGGAATTACAATTTGCTTAAAACTTCTGCTTCATATTTACTGTTATTACCAATTAGACTCACGTGCTTCTGGGGATAACGTTCATTGGGCACTAAAAGTATCTCCAAGGAGATGAGAATAAAAATAACGTATCGGAACATTGTGTATCTGGGTTAATTGTATTGTGTTTAGTCTATTGTCTGGTACAGGTATAATATTACACTTTTTTTTTTAAAGAAAAAAAGGAGCTATAAATTAAGATGAGGACTGCCATATAAGATATGGCTGTTTCTGAAACATTTTTTTATCTCTGGAGTTTAATGAATTGTCTGTAATATATTTATGTACTTCTTTCTTCATTGTTTTATTTTTGTGTTTGTTTACCGTAACGCAACTTTATCTATCTATCTATCTATCTATCTATCTATCTATCTATCTATCTATCTATCTATCTATCTATCTATCTATCTATCTATCTATCTATCTATATCTTACTAGCTTGTTTGTTTCAACAACAAAAAAAAACCTACTCATTTTTTTTTAAAATTATGATTGCATACTGTAAATGAATGCTGTTATGGTAACTTTATAATGTTGCATGCCTTTAAATTAATGTTTAAAGCATCATGTGGGAATGAAAGGATATAGTATGCAAGATTAATGAGAGTGGAAGGACAGAATGTTAGACGGGCCTGCGCGCCCAATTCTTTACCATTCGAAAATAAAGTTCGTTCGTTCGTTCGTTCGTTCGTATATCTATCTATTTATCTATCTATTTTATAATGTCAACTGTAGGTTCTAATGACGATGTTTGTACTTTTCAACATATTTTATGTCATGCTTTTAAGTAGTTAATGTTAATATGAGTGTGCTATTTTATTTTACTTTACAACAAGTTGAATTCCTTGAAATTGATATGTAAAATGCATGTGAGAATTAAATGAATTCAGTATAAAAGGGGAGAGAAAAGAAGGGCAGAATGTCAGACGGGCATGCGTGCCCAATTCTCAACCCTTTGAAAATAAAGTTCGTTCGTTCTTTTGACGTATAGTGGGAAAAGAGGCTACAGTAATCTGACAATCTTTTGTGACCTCGTAGAGTTCTAGTATTTGCTAGCAAAACCATGCATTTACAGCCTGTGTCTACTCACTTTTTCGTCACGCCTCTTTTCTTTGAACATAAGCAAACGAAGCGTTTACAAACTTTCGTGACCTGCCCGTCATAACAGGTAGCGAATCAGCTTTGTTTACCTCGGCTCATCACGCGAGCTTATCTGTCAATCATACGATACCTGACAGACCGCACGTGAATAACACAGAGTATTTTGAAGTTCGTACTCAGAAAAAGTCAGAATCCCCTGGGCTCTTTGATCTTCAGAAGCGGGCATTCGTACAGAGAAAATCTTAGAGAAGCCCGTTACACGTGTGTCTTTTGATGACAATCGAAAGCGCTCGAGGAAAGACGGGCGTAAGCCTTTATCTGGGAACTCTGTTCTGATTCTCCATTATTCACACAATAGTGCGAAAAGTAACGTCATCTAAAGATCAGAGAAACATAATGATATATAAACTGTGTTTTCTTAAACCTGCTATCAGTTGTCACTCAGAATTTTTGGATAGTCTAAGCACGCAGTTCTATAACTATTTCGCTAAATGTGTTAATAGCATTCTTGGGGATTTTCATTCTGATTTTCTGGTAATATAAATTAGTGTATACGTGTTTAAAAGAGTTAGCTTTTACCAATTAAAAGTGTTAGCTTTTACCATTATAATTCACTATGATTTTCTAGAGTTAAAACTAGTGAAATAAAATAACGCGTAGCTATTTCATACCAGATGTTCAGTTATTATGTTAATTTTCACCACACGCTTTCTCACACAAGAAAAGACGGTTTTAGCTGACTGGTTAAATGCTAGGCACGACTGATAGTGACAGAAAAGAATTCACGTTTTATTTCATTGTGCGTATTTATTATAAGTGCCTATTATTTAATATCATACGACTAAACTATCAGACGCCGACCAAATTAATAGCTACTTAACGACCGGCGATAGTTTGTGATAATTGACATTGTCTGCTGATCGTTAAGCGCGAGCAAGAGGGGGGAGAGTCGCATAACTCATCCGACCTGAAAACTCAGCTCTAGCGACGGGCGATAGTGTAGGCTAAAGACACCGTGTGCCTTTTAAATTTAATCAGGACTGACGGAGTGGATAAGAGATCGTCTTGTCCCCGTCTGTGTGCATATACGTAGCTATATAGAATAGTAGCTTGTTTCCATAAATGTTTCTTATATATTCCTAGCAGACCTGATCAAGGGCGTCCAGCGGTCTTTTTTTTTCTTTTACTGATTGGTTAATGTTGTCTCCTTTCTTGGCTTGTGCGTCACCAATTTCATTGGTGAGCAAGTAAATGCCAACGATACATGAGAAACATTTTAACTTGTAAATTTAACTGGACTTACCAAACCCAGCAATATTTTTCAATTTTATCAGCCCACTGGGGTGGGAAAAAAATTACATTTATTCCCGACTTCTGACAGTCGTATTCAAGCGTAGCATCCAGAATTTACGCTGTTTCAGAATCGGCACTCTACCATAGAGCCAGCCGATAGGATTATCATCATTTATCAATTGTAACACTTTTAGCAACCAGATGTTTCCCAATACTGGAAGTATTTTCCTCTTTTAACTGTGAACCCCAAGATCAAGCTCTTGCATCAACTATTGGTGGTGACATTTGTTCATCCAGGAAAAACCCACACCAGATTCGGCGTTCACCTCACTAGTCTTTATTTGTTAGAGGATGGACTGGGGCCAATTTGGGAAATAAACCTGACCTTTTATATAGTCAAGAAAAATTGTAATTCCAAGGGATATCACCAAGAGTAGGTAAGAGTGATTGAGTGGCCACTGTATGAAAGAAAGAGTGAATATTTTTTCTTTGTTACAGGGACTTTACCAAAACTGGATTTGCTTAAACTTGTTAACTTTACTGGGTAGCCTATAGTAGGAACTTGTTTACTTTACTGTCTACTCTGTAACATAATGCAAACCTTCGACCTTTGGGTTATTAACTTTTTGGGTTCTTTTCTCCATAAGGGGAGGGTACATTTATTCTGTTATTTCATATGTATGTAACTCTGATTTTTTTTTATTTGATCTTTCTTTAGATATTTGATGTTGTCAAGTTTAAATGATAATAAACAACAAAAGAAACTTAACTTTGTGTGTTGGTCAGACCCATTCCCAATTAACCGTAGTTTTTCACGTTTGTGTGTCTTGTTGTCACATAGCTGTGTATGTGTGTGTGTAGTTAAACTTATATAGACAATGTTATAGACACTGGAAATTGTGTCAGTGCTGCAGATGTCAATATTTTAGGCACTATGTTAAAGTTGAATGTGTCCGTGTGTTCGTATAAATGTAATGGACACTTTATTAGCTCTGCTGATATCTGTGTACTCGGTGTGGATTTGAATCATTGTCTACCAAAACTAGCTTACTCTAGTTTGATATCATGTGTTATTATTACTGTTATTATTACTGTTGTTTTTTATTATTTTCACATATACTGCAGCTATCATCATATCTCCGTTTTATTTCCTCATAATGAAGACTTGTGTAAAAATATTGAATTGTGGTCACACGAAATGCCATAGATTTTCACACGCGACAGTAGCGCGCAAGTAAAAACAGTTCATGTATAGTAATGTATACTGTCTATTAGAGACTTCTTTCTCCCCGATACGGGCAATAGTGCCGTTGTGTCAACACACTGTATCGACACAGTTTAAATCTCTGAGCCGACTGTCTCGAAACAGCGGAGTGTGTCGATTTGCCCACCTCTAATTTCCATTGTTTTTATCTTCCAAATTGGCCCCAGTCCCTTCTCTTAATAATTAAATTTTATAAAGGGGACGCCTAATTTGGTGGTTGATTCCTGGATAGACAAATGTCACCTCGAATAGTTAATGTAGAAAAAAACCCGAGATCTTTTGTTCACAGTAAACGGTAGAAAATACTTCCAGTATAGGAAAACATCTGGTTGCTAAAAATGTTACTTGTGATGATGATGGTAAATTCTATCGGCTGGCTCTGTGGTGAGTGCCGATTTTGAAACAGCGTAACTTGCTGGATAAATCCGCTGATACGACTGTCAAAAGTCAGATAGTAATGTTATTTGTGTTACGCCACAGTGGGCTGATAAAATTGAACAAATATCTGGGTATTGAAAAGTCCAGTTAAATTTTCTATTTAAAATGTTAATTTGTCTCTTTGGTCAATCCTGTTCAAACTGAACTTGGAGACGCGTAAGCCAAGAAGAAGACAACATTAATCAATTTAAAAAAATGAAGAAAAAAGGACCAAATTAGACCGCTGGTCGCCCTTTGATCAGGTCTGCGAGGAATAAAGAACATTTATGAAAAAAATGCTACTAATATATATAGCTACATATATGTACACGGAAGGGGACAAGACGATCTCTTATCCTCTCCGTCAGTCCTGATAAAGTTAAAAGGCACACGGTGTCTTTAGCCTATCCTATCGCGCGTCGCTTAGCGAGTGCAGGTTTGGTTGAGGTATGCAGCCTTTCCCCTCCTGCCCCGGTAAACGATCAGCGTACAATGTCAATTATTAGTTAATTATCCATACGCGCACTTAACAAATATAGCCTGTCATTAATATCTATTAGATTGTCAGCGTCTGTGGGTCGTCGTATGGTATAAATAACAGTCACTTACTAAAATTACACAAGATGGAATAAACGTGAATTATTTTCTGTCACTTATCAGTCGCGCCTAGTGTATTAATTAGTCAACTAAACGTCTATTCTTATGTGAGAAAGCGGGTGATGGAATTACATTAAACTGCACAATTGGCAAGAAATATCTACGCGTTATTGTTATTTCACTGCTCTAAGTGAATTATAATGGTAAGCTTTTAACACTTTAACACGTTTATGCACAAATTTATATTACCAGAAAATCAAAATGAAATCCCCACGAAACTATTAACACATCTTCCACAATGGTTCTAGACTACGTGTTTAGACTATCCGAAAAATTCTGAGCGGCAACTGATAACTGGTTTGGGAAGACACAGTTTATATACATTCGTGGTATTATGATCTCTAGAGGATGCTAATTTTCACATTACCATGTGAATCGGGGGAATCGTGAACATAGTTCCTCAGATAAAAGGTTTTACGGTCGCTCTCAGCGTTGCTAATCGACATCAGAGACTTGATACCGTGTAACGGGTTTCCTCGTAGATTTAGCCCGTTTCTGTAGATCAAAGGTTTACCTCCCCCTGTATGTACGAACATCAAAGGGTCTTCGGGGAAAATATTTTTGCCCGAGCAACTCACTTCAAAAGTCCGGTGTTATTCCACGTGCGTCTGTCTGATATCCGATGATTGACAGATCAGCTCGCGTGAGAAACTCAGGTAAACAGACCAGATTCGCTCCCTGTTATGACTGGCAGGTCGCGGAAGTTGGTAAACTTTCCGTTTGTTTTCGTTCAAGAAAAGAGGCGTGGATTAAAAATGAGTAAACGCAAGCAGAAAAATGCTTGACTTTTACTAGCAAATCATAGAACGCTAACGGGATCACGAAAGACTGTCAGATACTGTAGGCTATATTTCCATTATACGTCACATATATACACTTGTATATATACTACTGGACAAATGTTAAGGGCCACCATTCAGTTTAGACAAGGTTTATATAATTGATTGGCAAACTGTAAAGACAAGTGAAAATGTCATTAAAACTGAGCTCAGAGAAATGTGTATACATTTCTGTGTGCCCTAGGTTAATTTTTTTTTTATGTCCAAAAACTGGGTCACTTTAACCCGCACGTGAAAATTGCCATTGTTGCAGCGAAAACTCATGGTTTTTGCAACACATCCCACTAGTTCAAAAGGTGAAAAAAGTGAGTTGAATTTGAATGCACGTGGAAAATGATCATCGGTAAAGAGTTTTCACCGTTGGTATGCAATAAATCAGTATGACAAGTGGTCGAAATGATCACTGCATTAGCCATGCCACCAAGGAGAAGTCTCAGCACTGTAGACCGTGGTTGAGCCATGGCATGGATTCAGGATGGTCAATCTGTTCGTCATGTTGCAAGACGTTTAGCAGTATCCCACTCTACCATTCAGAGACTTCTTGAGAGATTTCAAGCTACCGGACATTTGGAAAATCAACCCTGCTCACGAAGAATTATATAAACCTTGTCTAAACTGAATGGCGGCCCTTCACCCAAGAACACACGCACAGTGCCCTGTTGAGTGCTGCACACTTACTGTTTTCCATGAGTATATATATATATATATATATATATATATATATATATATATATATATATATATATATATATATATATATATATATATATATATATACTTATGGAAAACAGTAAGTGTGCAGCACTCAACAGGGCACTGTGCGTGTGTTCTTGGGTCAACTCAAATGCAAGTTGGCACACATTTCTGTGTGAGTGTTGTTCACTTACCCGTGCAATTACAATTGGATCGCACTGTTCATGGGGAGATAATCACGGTGCAAGATAAATCACGTGAAAAGTGCCGTAGGGGAGAATTTATCACAGATAAAAGGAAGGTAAGTGTGTAGCTCTAATCACAAGCATGTGAAAACTTAATCGTTGAAATAGAGAGTACCAAGAGTCCAAATGGAAGACACACCTAGATATGATCTTGTTATAGTAATGGGAGACCTCAATGCGAAAGTTGGTACACACAATACATACAATGAAAGAACAATGGGGAAATGCGGCAGCGGAACAGCAAACGAAAATGGGGATAAGCTAATAAGTTTCTGTAGCATTAACAACCTGGTCATTGGAGGAACACTTTTCCCACATAAGGAAATTCACAAGTTAACATGGGAATCACAAATGGTCGGGACAGAAACCAGATAGACCACATCATGGTTAACGGTAGATGGAGACATGCATTACAAGATGTGAAGGTAAGAAGAGGCGCAGATGTGGGAAGTGATCACCATTTAGTAGTAGCAAAACTGAAAGTGAAACTAAGAAGGGCTGGACCAACTGTAACTACACAGAAAAGGTTTGACATCAGCAAATTGAAGGACCCCCTTACCAGAAAAGCTTTTGCGGCCGACATTAAGAAACGATATCAATTTGCCAAAAGCCAGGAAAAGACATTGACTGATGATATAGACCAGAATTTCAACACCATTTCAACAGTATATAAGGAAAGTAGCAAATCATGCTTAGGATTCCAGGAAAGGAAGAAGATAAACTGGATAACACCAGAAACACTAAACACCATAAAGATGAGAAAGGAAATGAAAAGAAAGAAAACAGAAGCGAAGTCCCCCAGGTTAAAGCAACTATATAGCGAACAGTACAGCCAGCTGGACAGGGAAGTTAAACGCCAAACCCGAGCCAACAAAAGGAATTTCCTAGACGATCTTGCAAAACAGGCAGAAGAGGCAGCACTGAGAAATGAACAAAGCACAGTATACAAAATAACTAAATTCATCAGCGGAAAACAAGGTGCAAAAAACAATATTTACATTTTAGTAAGAGATAAGCAAGGAAATCTCATCAAGACAGCAGTAAGGGACAAGGAAACAAGATGGGCAGAGCACTTCAGAGAAATCACCTGAACAAGGAAATTACCAGAGACACAATTGAATGTTCCTGAGCGTGAAAACGATCTAGATGTAAATACAGACATTCCACGAAAAGAAGAAATCATCACAGCAATCAAAGGGTTAAAAAAAACGGTAAAGCTCCGGGCCATGATAACTTAAAATGCAGAGCTTTTTATTTTTTTTTTTTTTTTTTCAGAACAGACCCTGAGCTAGCAGCAGCTATTAAAGAAAAAACTATTAGAACCACTATTTTGCACAAGTGTGGAGAAAACAAGGGGGGACAACACCATGCTCAGAGTGGAACAAAGGAAAATAAATTGTCAAAATTGCCCAAAAAGGGAGATCTGTTTGCAGAGCCTGCAAAAATAATTGTGGGGAGGAATCTTGCACTTTCTTTCTCTCAGTTCCCCAGTTGCCCAGCAAAATACTAGGCAGGATAATTATACAGAGAATTTCAAAGGCAGTAAGACTAACAAACCTGAGGAAAACTGAAGGAGGGATGGTAAAGAACAAGCAGGATTTTTTTTTAGGAAAGAACATGCAGGAGATGTGTTGTAACACATGTTATATTATCACTCTCAGGGGAACATTAAATTAGGAGCAGGTGCACTCAGAATGGCTGATAAAGGGACAGCTTTACATAAAATATTTTGTTGATTTTGAAAAGGCTTTTTTTTTTTTGTGACAGCCATTAAACACCCATTAAGGGGACAGGGACATTATTTTTATGGAAAATACTGAGGGCACTTATGGAATTTCCCCAAGCGGCTGGGCATTCGTAGGGTGGCAATCATAAAAAAGAGCCTCTCTATGCAACCCGGCTTTACGTGTAGTGTTGGGCATGAAGGGCCAGCCAACCAAAAAAAAAAAAAAAAAAAAAAAAAAAAAAAACCCCCCCCTTTCGAGGTCGAGGGGTAAATGACAGGAAGTTACGAGACAGTGATAAAAAAAAAAAAAAAAAAAAAAAAAAAAAAAAACGACAGGGGGGGGGGGGGGGGGGGGGGGGGGGGATGAAAAAAAAAAAAATTTGCCCCCTTATCAACTCACCTCTCTTTTTTTAACAGACATCCAGTCATAGACTGGGTGATGCCGCTGGCCAGACAAATCAGAGGGCAAAAGTCCCAAGAGGAATATAGATGGGCTACAACATTTTATTCTACATTGGAAGATTCTGGAATATGCAGATGGACATTGCAAGGCTGGCACGCATTCACATTCACAACACAACCGGGGGGGGAATCATGGGGGGGAACGGAGAAAACGGAAGAAGGAGGAGGAAAAGACCTTTTAATAAAAATTTAATCCAGACTCAAGTGGGTCTTGAGCCAGCGGTGGGGGCTTTTAAACATCAATTTAAAGAAAGTCTGATTGTGTGTCATCCATGGACGCTCAATGTGGGCGAAAGCAAACCCTGAGCCCATATTCAGTAAGGAAATTCAGCAAAAAAATTGGTACAGAAACTCAGATACCTTTCAACACCCTGGGATAGGCAAAGCGGTAAAAAACTGGGTGGATAAACACCAGGACGGTCTGGGGCAGGCGCAGGCCAAAAGACATCAACATCAGGAATGCAATAAAGGAGCAAAAAAGGCAAGCCCTTATGCCATCTTTAAAAAGCCTAAATAAACATCTGCTGGGAAGTCCTCCTCCCAATACGAGCACAAGCCACAAAATTAAAGATTATACCCAGAGCATCTGCGTGCTTTCTGTGCTTTTTCTCTTAATGTTGGTGCGGAATGCTGGAGGAGTCACAGGAAAGAAGGGGGGGGAAATGTCAAAAATTGTCTCCTCTTTTCCACACAACATGCCTAAGAAAAATTCAACCGCATTTTTTGGCCGGAATACCAGCTTGTAACCCAAATCCTATACCATTTCAACCCAAACCAAGATCTGCTTCTCGTAGCAAGCAAAGAGAAGGACCCAATGCAACACCAAACCATCATATAGCTGGGCAGACGCCGACGTGGAAGCTGTTGGTCATGTCCCCTCAGAAGAGATATGATACCCAATCACAATAACATGCCAAACACTGAAAGCAAAAAAAGCTTAAAAAGCTTTTTTGGAACCCCTGACAAAGGAAAAGCGAAGATGAAAGGAGAGGACCGAAAACCCAAAAACCCAACTTTGTTATACACGCGGAGGACTGTGACCTGGAGGCTGAGATGCAAAGATAGAGTTGTAGACGCAGAGTTGGGGCACTGTACGAAGGATGGCCACCCGACCGTGCAAAGTGGAATCAATTTGTTGTTGCCCTACAGACTATGAGATCCCCACACTAGTGAGTTGATTTGGCTTTCACTGACTCTGCCTTGTACGGTCCGTGGTTTGTTTAGTTAAGGAACGAAAGAAAGTAAGAAGAATAGAGTTCTACTAAAAAATAACATATGGAAACATATATTTTTTTGGCAATGCCAAGGACCCAGATAAAAACCTATATCAATACACACACACCTATAGATAATAGCAATATAGTAGATGTTAGCCTTTGCTGGAGCGTACTAAATATACATATAGCATCATGTTATCAACAAATATCATTAACGATTCAATGTTTTAACAGGAAAAATATTACATCTTTATATCATATAACAATGTCGATCACTCGTTTTTTTGTTTTTCCAACCATTAATCTGACTTTTCCTTTCACGTTGCCTGATTACTATCAATATATAAAAAGTGGACCGGACCACGCGATTAAAAACACATATCCTAGCCAAAAATATAGAAATACCGTTATATATTTACATACGCCCCTTAATTGCCCATCTTGCGTAAACAGGTTTTTTTTATTCAACGGCAAACAAGGACTGTAAGGAAACAATCCCAGAGTTTTTAATACCTGTAGGAATTTATTTCCCCACCCTTCCCCGGGAACCTTTTACTGCTATCATCGAAGCTACTCCATGTGGGACCTGAACTTGGGGGTCCTAGCCCCTGCGAAGAAGAACAATTCCTTGATTCCCCCCTCCCTGAAAAACCTCCACCAGTTAGCACAAGAATCCGTTGCAAGAAAAATGAAATTTTTAACATCCCCCCAAAACAACAGATTTCCAACGTGTCATATATGTTCCTCGATTGAGACATAGAGGGCGCCGTTGTCAGAAAAGCAGTGAATTTAAACAGCTTCAAGGTGGACAATACTCCTACGTATGAAAAAATCAAGATTTTCATTTTTTTTTTTTTTTCGTTGGGATGCCACACCTGACTTTTTATCGACATTTAAAAATCTTTCGATTTATGGGAATGTGACCACTTTCGCACTAAAATTGGCAAAAGTGACGGCTCAAATCTGCTCGTTCTTTTATTGCGAGGAATTATTCAAACCACTAGTTTGTCCCTGTGCAAACAACCTTTTATTTTACAGACAGTATTCAATTTTTTTTCGGCCTCATCATGAAATCCAAATTCCGCAAGCAGTAGACATTATCCCTATATAAAAGGGTGGTTTTTTTTTTGCACATTTTTACGCATTGCTTTATTTTTTTTCCATGGAGTGGGTAAAATTAATATTTTGATATATTAATACTATAATTATATCAGTTATTTAATTTTTAAATTATATACAAAATTTATTTTTAATTTTACTTTTTCTTTCCTTTCTTAATAAAAAATTTTAGACTTTTCGATTATTAATATTAGTATATATTTTATTTATTAGTAATTTGTTTTATTTTTAATTTATATAAATTTATATTCTATTTATATAATTAAAATATATCTATTATAAATATCTTAATCATTATAATAATACTATAGTCCATCATTTATATATTTAGATATATATATAATATTATGATAACCTCCTCTTATAATGTACTTACTGTTCCCTATCCCGCCACCTCAATCAATCTTCCTGAATTTTTTTTTATCTGCCCTGTTTATTTTATTTTTAGATTTCCCATCCTACGGAAAAGGGGGGTCCCCCCCCAAAAGTGGTCGGTATCTAGGGAGTCAATAAACCCCAGAAGGTCAATCAGGGATAGATTTAAATTTTGGGATTGAAAGTTGACAATGATATCAGAAATAAAAATGCCTACTGTGACTCAATTTTACATCTGAACGTGTTGTAGACGTTTTCCTTTGTGTGCGATTTTTTTAAAATGTTTTTTTTGTTTTTAGCTTCCATAAATCACCTCTGAAAAATTAAGGAAAACTTTAACAAACTAAAGACAACACAAGCGAGGAAGTAATAGAAGAAAACTATGAAGAGCTACAGAACACACACTTCTTAAATCAAAACAATCAGTCAAATCTACTAAACAGATGTGGTTGACAGTAATGGGGTGATTTATGAATGCACAAAAGTAGGTAAAAAGGATTTAAGAAAATACCAAGATAGAATAGTAGGACATAGTATGGATTAGGGACAAGAAATGATAGACGGGAGACAGACTTTATCCAGTTTCTGTGAAGAAAAACCAGCTGGTCATAATGTAAACAACCTTTTTATTTGAACACCACCCAAGGAAATTATACACATGGAAAAGCCCAGGAGATGTAACACGTAATCAAATCGACTATATCATGATAAAACATAGATTTAAGAACAGTGTCATAAGTGCAAAGACACACCCTGGCGCCGACATAAATTCAGATCACAATCCAGTTGTCATCAAAGTAAATATAAAGCTGAAAGAGCAGGAAACAGAAGACAGGAGGAACCCCAGATAGAAATATCAGCGCTGAAACAACCAGATATAAAACAGAAATATTTAATCGACGTCAAAAATAAATACCAACAGTTATTGACAGAAAGCATGGAGCAGTATAGAAGAGAAAACCCAGAAGAAAAAGCAACCGCAAAATGGGAATGCTTAAAAACAAGCATACAATCAGCAAATGCAAATCTACCTAAAAAGGAGTCTAAGAAAAAGCAAATTTGGATGACCAGATGACATCTTGATAATTGGCAGAAAGAAAGAATAGCAACAAACACTCCCGAAATAAAAACCATAGACAAAACAATAAACCGTAACTCACATGTGTAGAGAAGCCAAAAGAACGGTGGAATTAGAAACAAACATGTAAAGGAAATAGAAAGACTTCGGAAGCAAAGCACTGACGAAGAGACTATGCATGAAGCAATAAAGAAATTAACTCGGTGCGGTTTGTACAAAGCAGACGCACGGCAATCATATTGATGAGAAAGGACATATCACAACAGTATGGGAGAATACTGTAATCAAGAAACTCTTCGAGGGAGAAGATTAGCAGAAAAATATACAGAGGTCCAAAAAAGTATGTATATGGGCTTCATTGACTATAAGAAGGCTTTTGACAGAATCCATCATGAGAAAATAATTGAATGCCTCAAAGACATAGATATTGATGGAAAAGATATAAGAATACTCAGTAACCTTTATTGGGAGCAAACTGCCACAGTAAGATCGGGACGGAATTATTCACCATACATAGACATAAAAAGAGGTGTCAGACAAGGTTGTGTGCTGTCCCCCTGCCTATTTAATTTATACACCGAAAAAATTTTCAAACAGATACAGGAAATACCAGGACTGAACATCAGTGGAAGGTCAATAAACAACCTTAGATATGCAGATGATACCGTGTTGTTAGCTGAAAGCGAACAGGAGCTACAAGAACTAGTGAAGCAAGTGAACAGTATAAGTCATGAATATGGACTCGACATTAATATTGAGAAAACAAAAACTATGATAATTAGCAAAACAGACGATAAACCCACATTAAAGATAAGCGTAAATGGGAAAATCCTGGAACAAGTCAAGAGCTAGAGCTACGTATATCTTGGTCATATAATAACAGAAGATGGCAGATGTGAAACAGAAATCAAGAAGAGAATAGGAATGGCCAAAGCTACATTCAACAACATGAAACATATACTGACATCCAAACAGTTATCTCACAAATTAAAACTGAGAATCATAAAGTGTTATATATATTCTGCATTTCTGTATGGTGCAGAAACATGGACGATGAATAAGCATTTGGAAGAAAGAATTGAGGCTCTTGAAATGTGGATATATAAAAGAATGGGGCGTATCTCATGGAAAGAGATGAAGACAAATAAGGAGGTCCTAGAAAATCTAGGTATGAAAAGAGAACTAATGAGAGAGGTCAAAGTTCGGCAGCTAAAATACTTTGGCCACATAAAAAGGCATAACACCTTGCAGAAGACCATAACAGAAGGGAGAGTTGAAGGCAAACGTGCAAGGGGAAGACAGCGCTATAAGTGGGAAGATAACATCAAGAGATGGACGGGAAAGAGTCTATCAGAGAGTACCACCAAGACAAGAGACAGAAGACGTTGGAGATCCATTACAGCCAACCTTCGTTGTGGAGATGGCAACTGATGATGATGATTAACAAATGTTTTGAGGACCTAGAGAAATGCAAGTACCCGACTGGGTTGTTACGTTTAATGTAAAATAGAAAATGCAGTCATTGAACTTCGCCTAAAAGAAGAATTGATTGATTTGTGAGTAAATCTCTAAGCTAAATAATAGTTCAAAAATAAAAGCCTCAGTGACTATTGGAGCAATGTAAATACTGCTTAAAAAAAATACCTCAAGATTTGTGCAGCTGCTGAGCCATTTTTACTGTCATTCTCACGTTCGTATGTGATTGAAGCTAGTTTTAGCCACCCAAATGCAGTTTTGTCAAAGCAAAGAAACATACTGTTATTGTAATTGTTAATTGAGGTTCCAAAGGTTGTTATTGCCGGGAGTTGTAGTGAGGATAAGCTCTCACTGCAGATAAAATACTTCTATGGCACGTGCCTCAAACAGCCTCTGACAACCAAGTCCAGCTCCCGGCCTTCACGTGTGGTTCAATTTGAGCCCGGCGGAACTGTTTCCACTGACGGGAGAAGGGGCAAAGGCGAGCGACTGGCGCCTTAAAACCAGCAGCTTCGGGCAGATAGGGCTCGTGATCCTTGGTTGGTAGCTTATCTAAGAGAAGGAACTCTGAATTCAAACCACCGCTGCCTTGCGGGAATATCCATTTATGGAATTGGCTTCGGGAGTAAACCCTGAGGATAAATCCGGAGTCGGAGTCCCTAAGGCAGTCTAATGTCGATTCGACATTATTCTGGCAACTCCTGCGACATGGCTGGTACCAAACTGTATCGGCTACTGCCGTTCCTTTGGATCTACCGGCTGTGTGGAGAGGGGGAACATGCTGCATGGGCAACAGCTTGATCTCCATATAACTGTGCCCAAACTCGCGCCCTGGAGAGGACACTCCAGCTTCACCCTATAGGTCTCGGCAAAACACGGGAAGTAGCAGTTACCGGTTATAAGCATTTTGCCCAATTGGCGTAGGGCATGGCGCCAGGGGCTACTTCCGACAGTGGGAGAGGTTCTAGGATCTCACTGGACAGCTACCGCCCGCTTCAAGCTGGGCAGCCCCCAGTCAATAAGGTGTTGTCCCGCCACTGTCTGCTTTCCCCATTGGGTGCATGGGGATTAGGGTCAAACCCGAACTGTGGACAGAAAATTTTGCACCAAGCAATTATCGAAAAAATAGAAATAAGCAAACTCTCAGATTGGGATGCTGGAACGTCCGGACTATGTTGACTGGACTATCCGAAAACCTACAGGATGTAAATGATGTAAGGAAGACAGCCATAATTAATGATGAGCTTAAACGACTTCATGTGGATATAGCTGCACTTCAGGAAACGCGCCTGGCGGGCTCTGGAACGGTGAGCGAGAAGGACTACACATTTTATTGGCAAGGGAAAGATCTTAATAAAGCTAGAGAACACGGAGTAGGTTTTGCGGTCAAAAAATCGCTAACTAAAATGGTTGAACGCTCCGCCTGCAAACTAGCACAGGTCCCATCACCCTTGTCAGTGTGTATGCTCCTACTCTGTACTCTGCCTCAGAAGCTAAAGATGAGTTCTACGAGAATCTAACAGCAATTATCAAAAGCATACCTAGGCAAGAACAGCTTGTTCTCCTTGGTGACTTTAACGCTAGAGTGGGTGCCGATAATGTTTCATGGCCTTCATGTCTGGGCAGGTTTGGTATTGGCAAGATGAATGAAAATGGACAACGGCTCTTAGAGTTGTGCGTCCACCATGACCTCTGCGTGACCAACACCTACTTTCAGACAAAACCCCAGCATAAGGTGTCATGGAGACACCCACGATCCAAGCACTGGCACCAACTTGACCTGATTCTCGTCAGAAGGCCACTCCTCAGGTCTGTGCTCTCCACGCGCTCATACCATAGTGCAAACTGTGATACAGATCACTCCTTGGTTTGCTGCAAAATCAGAGCACAACCAAGAAAACTCTATCGTGTCAGACATGAAGGGAAACCACGCATTGATACCAGCAAGATGTCAGACCCTTTCATGATCGCTCAATTCACTGCGACCTTCGAGAAAGTGCTCAGTAGCCCTCAGCATGGTGATACTATTACAGAGAACTGGGAGCATCTACGGAACACCATTCAAAGTACTGCACTTGCCACCTTTGGAAAGAAAACAGCAAAGTCAAATGACTGGTTTGATGCTTCATCAGATGTGATGGCACCTGTCATTGAAGCTAAGCGCAGTGCTATGAATGAATACAAACGTTCACAGAGTGCCAGAACCCTACAGATCCTGAGGGCTACGAGAAGCAAAGTTCAACAAACTGCTCGACGCTGTGCAAATGACTACTGGCTCCAGCTCAGTGAGAGCATCCAGATCGCAGCGTAAACAGGCAACATTAGACAAATGTATGACGGCATAAAGAAAGCACTTGGCCCCCATAAAAGTAAGACGGCACCGCTAAAAACCATCAGCGGAGAGAAGCTAACCGATAAGGGTAAGCAGATGGAGAGATGGGTCGAGCACTACTCTGAGCTTTACGCTAGAGACAATACCGTTACGCCTGCAGCCCTTGATGGTGTCAACAGTCTGCCAACTATGGAGGAGCTGGATGCCGAACCAACATTAGAGGAACTCAGCAAGGCCATTGATAGCTTGGCCTCTGGCAAAGCACCAGGCAGTGATGGGATTCCTCCTGATTTAATCAAATGCTGTAAGAGCACGCTATTACATCCCCTGCATAGGATGCTGTGCCAGTGCTGGGAAGAGACAACTACTCTTCAAGACATGCGAGATGCCAAGATTGTAACACTGTATAAAAATAAAGGAGACAGAAGTGATTGCAATAACTACAGAGGCATCTCTCTTCTTAGTATTGTTGGTAAGGTTTTTGCCAAAGTCATCTTAATGCGACTACACAAGTTAGCTGAGCGCATATATCCAGAGTCACAGTGTGGATTCCGAGCTGGCAGATCAACAACAGACATGATCTTCTCTCTCCGCCAGCTTCAGGAAAAATCAAGAGAGCAGAAAAGACCATTATATATCGCCTTTATAGACCTCACAAAAGCATTCGACCTGGTTAGTAGGGATGGACTCTTTAAAATCGTCCTAAAATAGGCTGCCCTTCTAAAATGCTGGAAATGATAAAGTCATTCCATGACGGCATGAAGGGAACAGTCCAATATGCTGGAAGCACGTCACAGCCCTTTGATATACGAAGTTTGTCGTGTTAAACAAGGCTGTCGTTCTGGCTGCCGACCCTCTTTCGGGATTCTTCATTTGCCTTACTCTTTGAAAACATGCATTCAGAGATGCAATCTGAAGGATATATTGCCTTCATCCACTAGGGTCAGATGGCCGTCTGTTTAATCTTTCAGACTGAGGGCATAAAACTAAAATCCATGTATCGGGCGTCCCCAACTACCCAAGAGACTCTGTTGTTCGCTATGATGATGCTGATCAGGTCGTCACTCAAAAGCCAACAGGAGGCTTCAGAGCTTGATGAATCGCTTCACTAAAAGCATGCAAGGACTTTGGCCTCACAATAAGTCTAAAGAAAAACGAATGTGCTGAGTCAGGATGTGGGTGCTGCACCAGTTATCACTATCGATAACTATGAATTGGCAGTGGTGCACCACTTCACATACCTAGGGTCTACCATCAATGACAAACTCTCACTGGATACAGAAATCTACAGCCGCATTGGCAAAGCTGCAGCTACCTTTGCCCGCCTCACATCGCGTGTTTGGGGAAACTCTAAACTCACAATGAAGACCAAAGCTGCGGTATATAATGCCTGCGTCACCAGCACACTCCTATATGGCAGCGAGACCTGGACGGACCTATGCTAAGCAAGAAAGAAGAAGGCTCAATACATTCCCATTTGCGGTGTCTACGCCGCATCACCTCGGCATCTCGTGGAAAGATAAAGTATACACCTCTCCACAGGTGTCACATATTCACCGTCACCTATCCCATCACTTCTTATAAGTACCCCTATACGCTTCCAAACATACATACACTAGACAACTCCTGCTCTCCAAATATTAATTCATGTTCGCCGCATCAATTCATAATTACTCCACCCCACCCTCACAATCACCTTCCCCAACTCTCACCCTCTCCCCTATTTCTTCTCCCTTATCTCCCCTCCTATAATCATTAACTCTCCCCCTCATCTATCCCCAAATCTCCCATCTTTCCATTTCCCACCTCAACCCCCTCCCCCCATTTCTTTCACCCCTCAACAATATCTCTCACTCCCACCTATATTCTCATCACAAACTTTCTCCTATCATCCACTACATCTTCTCTCTCACTCCCTCCCTTC
>JAMPIV010000217.1:0-58366 GCA_024509875.1 Oreohelix idahoensis
CTTTAGAGGGTTTTGCAGTCAAACTATGATCAGGTAGAGTAGATAGCAATTCCTTTAGACCCAAATAGTGTTCTTCCCAAGTATCGCTGAAAAGACAGATGTCGTCTAAATATGCGATGACATCTGCACGATCTGATAGAATTCGTCGCATCATGCGCACGAAAGTCGCTGGGGCGTTCATAAGCCCGAAAGGCATAAAATTCCATTGAAACAGACCCCTAAGTGTCGAAAAAGCAGTGAGAGGTTTGGCGTGTTCCGTCAGTGGGACTTGCCAATAACCTTTCGACAAGTCTAGTTTAGTAAAGAATTTAGCTTTAGAAAGTCTAATAAGTAGATCATCTAATAATGGCATAGGTTCAGCATCGAACTTCGTAACTTGATTTAATTGCGATAGTCAACGCAAAGACGTATGTTATTGTCTTTCTTTCGAACAATAACTATCGACGAAGAATAAGCTGAAGTGGATGGTTCAATTATTTGCAGTTGAATCATTTCATCCAATTCTTTCTCGACTTGTGCTTGAAAATGAATAGGTATTGGGTATGGTCTTACTCTGATCGGATTACGATCAGTAAGTATGATGTCATGTTCTATGACATCTGTGTGTCCAGAAATGTCGGTAAGGACATCCTGATATGATTGTAGCGTAGAGGATACCTGACGTTGCTCCTCAAAAGACAAGTTCGAAGAGATTGTAACGTCCCTCCACGATTCCGTTGAATTCAGTGGAATCGCAGGAAGAGGTAAGTTAACGTCAGAAAAAATAGTTTCCTCATCCTGTATAACGGACAGGGATGAGATGTGACCATGTTGGACTGGAGAGTCGTCCGTCGCCTGGAAAATAGGCTGCAAATAGTCTGGACGTTCAATAAACTCTGTTAGCATATTTATATGGAAGTTTTTATGCCTTCCATCCACATCGACAATATAGTCGACATCGGAAATTTTGGAGACTGTAGTGTATGGACCTTTCCATGAAATGAGAGGTCTATTCTCTCTTGAGGGAAGTAAGACAAACGCTTTGTCTCCAGGACAAAGTTGACGTAGGCGTCTTTTCTTGTTAGCAAATCGCCTAGCTTTTTCTTTCGTAAATTCGGAAGATGAAGTTGCTAACCTGCACGATTCGATAATCTTTTCTCTAAGAGAAATTACATATTCATATGACGATTGTGTATCATCGTCAATATTATCAGAAGTTATCAAATCGTGTAACAAGGACATCGGACCGCGCGGTTGCGCACCAAAGACAAGTTCGAAAGGAGAAAACCCTGTATGCTCGTTGGACACTTCTCTATAGGCAAAGAGGACTGCAGGTAAAACCCTGTCCCAATCTTCAGGATGATCCTCCGTTATCTTGCCAAGTAAGTTCTTTAGTGTCCTGTTAAGACGTTCTACCAATCCATTGGACATTGGATGATAAATACTACTGAGAGACCTTTTAATGTCTAGCGTAGCCATTACCTGAGACATAACGTCCGAAATTAACTGAGTGCCGTGGTCCGACAGTATTTCTCCGGGGAATCCCAGACGAGAAAATATGAGCCAAAGAGCATCAGCGATATCGACAGTTGATATGCTCTTCAGAGGAATAGCCTCTGGCCAACGCGTGCACATGTCCACGCAAGTGAGGATAAATTGGTGTCCTCTGGCTGACTTAATCTTGAACGGACCAATGATGTCTATAGCCATTTTCTGAAACGGCCGAATCGGAATATCTGCAGCCTGAATAGGAGCAGCATGTCTCGGACCTCTAGACTTGACCTCTTGACAAATTTTGCAAGATCGGCAATAAATTCGGATGTCTTTATTCACGAATGGCCAAAAGAAGGACGCAAGGACTCTAGTTTTAGTTCTGGAAAACCCCATGTGTCCAGCACACTGAGAATCGTGTGCATGCTGAAGAATTAAGGCTCTCATACACTTAGGCACAAGAATTTGCGAGTGCATAGACTTGTCCGAGTGTTGTACCATCCGTACCAATATACCATTCTTCATAGTAATATACGATTTGTGATTAGTATTTTGATTGGGATCCCCTTTCTTTGCAAGAAGGAAGAATTTCTTCAAAGAAGGATCCTCTTCTTGACGTTTAACAAACGAGTCATGGGAAATCACCAAGTGCTCGTCTTGGCTATCAACTTCATTACTATTATCCGATGAAGTTGGGGGATTAAGAGCTTGAGCTCTTGTCACCACTGCATTGACCGTTTGAATGTTTTTTTCCTCCCAACTAGAAATTTGTTGCGGGGTGCATTCCTTAACCCCATGAATACGACCGATTATAAGATCCGCAATAGGATTAGGAAGAAGACATGCATGGACATCTCCTGTGAAGAAGGGAGTGTCAATACTAATAATAGCAGTAGGATAACTTTCCATAGTACCACCAAATGTAACACATTTGATTGTTTTTCCAGTGGCACAGCAAGGATCTATCAGAGACTGCCTAACCCCGACGGTAGTAAATCCCGAATCGAAAAGTACTGAGACTAGCCTATCATTTATTAGACCTTTATGTAAGATGAGAGATCCTCTCCCATCATGCGCAACTGTAGCAGGTAGAGCAGGAAGAGGGTGACCACAACTTAGAGTAGATACGGTCGATGAGTCGAACAATGTTAAGCATTGGGGGCATTCAGTTGCTCTCCCAAAATCGAAAGCACAACCAGTGATAGCCCTAGAGTTACCACTATCATTTACTGTATTACAGGCTCCATCAAACTCTTGTTGTGCAGCGTTTGCCTGTTGGAAAGGTCTTTTTTTGTTAAATCTAGGTCTGCCTCGATTATCGTTCCCCCTGTAATTATTTCGACTATCATTTCCCCTGTAATTGTTATCATATTGCCTATTGTAATCATCATTCCGGTTTGAATCCCGGTTTCTAAATTCACCATCGTCATAATCTTGACGTCGAGAATGATTACCTCGAAAGTTCGAATAGTTATTATTTGGATAGCCTTTGCGAAAGTGTCTCAAATTATTACCACTAAAATTACGAGAACTACCATCTTGTCTCCAATTCATAGACGAAGAACCATCATGTGTTGGATTACTCCGCTTCTGAGTGTAATTCTGATTACTTCCCCTATTCCAGTTTTGTTGAGCACCCTGAAATTTTTTTTTGAAATTAGGGCCATATGGTGTTGCCGAAGCAGCTGGCAACCCTTCTTTCACTTTAGAATTGCTAACTGTAGCATGGGGATGCGCGGTGGCATACTGACAACAGTATTCCTCCATATCTTTTAAGTTTTTAGGCTTACGCTCATGAAGGAATGCAAGAAAAGAATCATTAACAGATGACAAAACCTTATCTCGCAATAATAAGTCCATTAGACCTTCATATGTTTTCTCAGTCTGAGACAACTCAACCCATCGTGTAAATGTACGACGTATTTTTGTAACAAAATCAGAGAAATCTACTCCATTTTCTGGCAACATTGTCCTAAAACGAAGACGATAGTCTTCTTCTTTTAGTTGGTATTTTTTTTAGCAATGCTGCTCTGACAACATCATAATTAGTCCTGTCATGTTCGTCTATTGTCATAAGAGTAGTCACTGTGTCACCTGTAAAAAATTCCATCAGTTGTTCAACATATTTTTTCCTTTTTTATGTTATGCGTATCGCATAAAAATTGGAATCTATCTAGATAATCTGCTACGTCATCCTTTAAAGGATTGAAATGAGGCAATTTAATCCTATTAACAAACTCCTTTGTCGTACTCGAAGTTGTTTGCTGAGCACCCGTACTCGCCAATTTCAATTTCTCTAACTCCAAAGTTGCGAGTCTTTCATCAAGTTCCATTTTCTGTTTTCTTTCCTCATGTTCCATTTTTCTAATTTCAGCCTCAGCTTGAATTTTTTTCTCCTCTGCAGCAGCTTGAGCTTGAATTTTTTTCTCCTCTGCAGCAGCTTGAAGTTTTCTGTCTTCCATTTCCATCTGGAATTTTCTCTCCTCAGCTTGAGCTTTTCTCTCCTCAGCAGCAGCTTGAGCTTTTCTCTCCTCAGCAGCAGCTTGAGCTTTTCTCTCCTCAGCAGCAGCTTGAGCTTTTCTCTCCTCAGCAGCAGCTTCTCTTTGATACCTTTTCTCTTCAAGTTCTAATCTTCTATTCTCGGCATCTAGCTTCTTTAGTTCAGCTTCTGCTCTCCTTTGTTCAGCTTCTGCTTTCAATTTAATTTCCTCTTTTTGTTTCTTTTCTTCTGACTTTAATGCAATGGCGAATAGAGCAGATGAATATTCTTCCAATTCTTTACCAGACTTACCAAGGGTTAACCCTTGCTGGATGAAGAAATCCAATGTAGACATTCTGTCTAATGAGATCAGTAACCTGAAAAATTCAACAATTACCTTATCCCACTTCAATGGGAGACAAGTCTGAAATGCTAGACTTGTATACTCACTTCACTTTATTTCACTCTCTTAGTCTTAGACAAAGACCTTGTATGGTCCTCCTGTTTATAATGTAACAAAAAATCACTTGAGTACCTGTGGAAAATAATTCCTTTATATCCCACTCACTATGGGCACAAGTCTTTTTTATAAAGAACTTGAATATGTATTTCACCTTGTCTCAATCTTTGTGGATAACAAGTCTTTTATCAAAGAACTTGTATAAATATCTTATATAATAATATTTTATTAACAATCTCTTTATGAAGAGTGTACCTTATCAATAATAATAATAATACATGACCAAGTATATGTATGTAGACTGTGTATGACAATAATGTAGTACAATCAAAAATACAAAGACAAAGATACAGAACAATGACCGAAAACGTTCGCGGAAGTCAAATAAACAATACAGCAAAAAGTAAAGAAAATGTTACACAAATGTGTAATGATAACCGCGAAAAATAAACAAGACAAATGGCAACACTGTTATAAACAAAAAGGTGTAAAGAAATAAACAAAAGAAAGGAAAGACCTACAGATACAAACAAATGAAATCAAAACTGAAAAACAGAAAAAATATTACAAAAACAACGATAAGTACAGTTTCAGCACAGCTAAACGTAAATAGCAACGATTGTCGCTAGCAAATTCCAATTAAGGAAATTTGCAGTCCCTAACGACACGCTCTCAATAGATAACCTCTATTACGTGGCATTTATCTAAAGGAGTCACCTTTACCCAACCAGCCCGCAAAAGAACACAAGAAAAATACACAACAATAGTACAATTAACATAAATAGCAATCAATTCAATGTGTTGCAAAATGAAGCTTAGTCACACATGATATTACAGTAACTAACTTGCTCCTTGCGAACACAGAAACAAAATGTCAAGCGCGCACTGAATGTCAAATCCACTGTAGCATAAAGTGGTATTCACGAACAAAAGTTACTATGACCTTCTCGACTTAGGACTTGCACATTGAATGTTTACAATTTCCACGTACTGTTTACAAACACTTGACCTCGAACAATGTAACTTGAACGCTCGGGCATAGAAAAGTCTGTTATTGACTGAAACGTGTACCGTTTACTGTAAGGGACTTGACTTGCAGTTGTGGTCCACGTAGCAAATGCTTAGATGTTAACTTCAGTACTTGTCCTGTTGTTGTTCAAGCAGCATTATAACATAAATGCTAGCACTGTTTATCTGGGTCAACAGTTGATGACCTATTTCTGTCCTGTTGTAGCCAAAACTTGCAAGTGTAGAATTAGCGATGTGTGTTACAGCTGTCCAGTGTGTAGCTTAGACCCACAGATCAGAAATGTAATGTGTACTTGTCCTTCTCACGCAAATAGCCCCATGAAATGTAAATTTCTGGACCACATTAATGTCATCAATAATGTTAATTGCTCGCTCTGTCCACCAGAAATGTATCAGAAGAGCCCTCCCCACATTGGCCACCAAAAATGTAACTGTCTTTTTCTCTTGTTGAGGTGATCACTGGCCCAAGACAGTATACATGTTGTTAGATGTGTAGTGCTGGCGTATGATGAACTGAGTGTGGGTGCGAATGAAGGCGCGAATGTGTTTAGGCTCGTATATATGTAGACACTGCAACCCCTACACTCACATGCAGTAGTCAAGGATGCTTGAACACTGCAGGTACGTTTCAAAACATTTATTGACGATAACACACATAGTAGCATCAACAGGAACAGTCATTGTAAACAAGGTCATGCTGACCGGAAATCGATAATAATACATCAGGCGTTCAAAAGGGCTGGTAAACATTCCAATATTCGTGCATGGTCAATAATAATGTTATTCAATGACAGTTCAAAATGCCGCCTGATCTCTCTGACTAAACGCGTCAGATACCTTAATCACCTTGACACATAGGTACAACTTGGCATTCCCCGCCAATTGCACATTATCAGGCTGTAGTATAATAGCCGAAAACACAGGCCTCGTTCTGACGTCAGCTGTGTACTTCTGATAAGCAGGTTACCATCAACCCTGCAGTAATGCGTATGTGGACATAAATATGCCGCCAATCTGCGGCTCCCACAATATATCTTCGTCACTGGATTTCTGGATGGTATGAAGACTAATAGTCTTGGATGGCTACCTTGAGCACAACATATATGTTCTGTAATGGAGGACCGGTGAGTTGCAGTTCACAGACTAGGTAATCTTCTAACATGTTCTGCCACCGAAAGCGTAATAATGGAAAAAGTCGGTATTACCTGTAACCGAGTCCACAGAACCTAACAAGGAACTCTGCTGTCATTCCAACGCACAGAGATTCACTGGGGAAAACTGCCATCGCAGTCACTTCGAAGATTCTCCCCGAAAAACACAATGGACCCTTGGTCCCTTCAGAAATTCCAGGACACTTCACGGCTTGCCGGAAGTCTAACTCAACTCCCGCTTAAAAAACCCTGCCTATGGGCATACGCTAGAACTGTCTACCTTTGACCCTAAAGGTCAAACACAATGAATGAATAAACAAGGGAAGACAACCCCTAATCAACCTGACATCGCAGGTAAAGACACAATTATTCTTATGATAAAAACATAAGCAAATAACTTGACAGATGACTCCGTCAAAAATGACAGCAACAAGCATCAATTCACCTGTAATGAGTTTCTTCTTGTCTACCCCCTTCCACTTTGTCTCACACATTCCCAGAACCTCGATTTTATATTCCCTCATTTCTGCTGCTACTTGTGCCACTTTCCCTTGTTCGTTTAATGTCCGAACATTCCAGGTGCCAAATCTGGAAGTTCTCATAGAAGAAAGAAGGTTAGTCAGTTACACAGACTCTTTTCGGCTTTCTCTGTGTTGCATCATACGCCTCCCTGTGAGAGGACCTTCCCCTGTCTTGGATGGCTGTGTTTTATTTTCCTTAATTGACTTGTCCATGTTTGTTCAAGTTTTTTGTGGTTTACATTTTTTACAGGATGAGGTAACCAGCCCCATTCCCAACCCTCCTTAGTCGCTTTCTACGACATGCATGGCGGGGAACAGTGTTACTAGTCTTTGCTCCTCTTCCGGGCACCAGTTAGCAGGATTGAATTTCCTCAAGTCTTTAGTTGGTACTTGATCACGAACTCTAGCAGACACTCGATATGAGCTCGATCAGAAACGATCATAAAACCCTCTAGGATTAATAAGCGCACGGTGAGGTTGTATTTGCTGAAGTATATCTGCCGTGCATGCAGCGTGAAAAAACTTTTCTTGCAGATACTGTCTTCCAGTCTCTCACTCTTGCGTCTGGATTTTGTGTGTGTGATTTTAAACGGGCCGCTCTGTCCTTATATTTGGACGACTCTCCCGTATGAGAAAGCACCGTCTTGAGTCCGCTTAGATTTTTGTCAAATCTCTTGGTTTGAGGCGATCTGTGCTTCTTCTGTACTTGTTTTCTCTTCTTTTCACTATACACTTATAACTTTCCTTCCTTCCTAGGTATCCTTTCATTTTCCCAATAGGAAGCGTTCATTCTATCCAAGTTTTATCGAAATCCGTTGAGATATGAATTTATAATAAATTTTTAAAGATCATGGCTAACTATTAGCAGATGTGATGTCTTTGAAAAATATTATTTATTTTTTAAACTGCTAACATCTGAATAATGTATTTTTGGAAATCGCTCATTCTCTATTTCCTTATATGAATTATTACAGTTTTAATATCATTCCACCAAGATTGCGCTTGTAGCTTTAGATTTTCTTTCCTGTCAATGCAAATTTTAAGGTCGGCCATGTTTTATATATTCGCTCCTTCCTACACTTTCCCAATGCTGTACGGCTTAGGCGAAACGCAAATATTTCAGTCTAACGTCAACTTCAAAGCAAGACTAACCGAGCCGTCCCTTCACCCTTGTATCGCTCTGTGTCGCGTTATACATTTTTTCACAAACAAAGCAAGTGGTACCAAATTTTGCAACACTCCTTAAGCCCACACCCTGATTTACTCAGTGGAATTCTTATTATTATGGTATAGCTCTGTTTTAGAGTGTGTTTAGTAAATTGACTGAGACAAACATGTAGCACATTTAAAATGATTGAATCGAAGTTAAATTTGTATACTAACAAATAACATATTTTATAATCATTTAATTTTAACAAGGGTTAAAATAATTAAATAGTTTAAAATAAAAGGGTCATCAATGATTGATAGTAGGTTTTATGAACAAAGTTCACTTTGGCAGCTTATCGGTGTCACTTAGCTGCCAATAGTAGTTTCTGCTACCGCTGATGGGTTCTGGGAAGATAGGTCATGGGCGTTCTCACGTCTCTGGTCAAGATTACAGGTGCAGCACGTTTCAAGAACAATCAAGAAGTATCTGCCAAGCTGGTCCCGCGTTTCTACGTCAGTCCACTTATACCCTCACTTTGTTCCAGAGATTAGTACTCTCCTGGTACCACCAACAACTATGGTATAAGAATAGAAACGAAACCCTCTCTTGAGTATTGCGTTTTACCGACGCATACGTATGTGTCCCCTTTCTTATTCTGTCATCCCAGTTATCTCAGAATTTACCCTTGATGAGAATTAAACTTAATCCCTCGAGAGAAAACTTTCTTTACATTTAAATTGAATAGCTTTATCCTTATTTTACTTTTAAATAGAAATGTTAATAGTACAGATAGAATGTGTTTACATTTACATCTCCACTGTTTGAAAAGTGTTCACAATATAAACTGAATCCATTTTCATTTACATTTACACTGATTTGAAACTGTAAGTACTATACTTATAATGAACATCATTTCTTTCATCTTTCCCTTCCTGCTCCATATGGAACTTGGGACTTACTCATGCTTTTTAGCTCTCTTTAAGATACTAGCAATAACACAGTCACCAGCCATGTCAGTGGTCGTTCAGGAGATTGTCATTCTATACGCTGAGGTTGCCAGCCTCAAATGACTTGGACATCCACTAGCGTTTTTCACATATTAAAATTCATTTGGCAATATATACATATTAGTTCACATGTTAGTAATGAAAAATATAGAATGTAAAATGACAACTTACGCCAATCCTGGCTCACAGACATTTTGCTCAGATGAATGAAGTTAAGGCACTTGATTTGGCCTCTTACACGTGTACTGGGGCCGTTACGTTTATAAGATAATTTCCTCTATGACTCCGTGTCTTTCAGTTTCCTCAACCTTCCTTATTAAAATGGGTTTCCTGGGCTATGTAAGTCCTTCAAGATGGCTCCACAAAGTCCGGCCTGATAAATGGAAATTCTGAATTCTAACTTCTGGCAAGTCTCGTTGTGTCTTGGCAAGCATGAATCTCTGTGAACTAGACTTGAAAAGCGCCAGGTTATATTCACTGTCCTCCCCTACATCTGCTTGTTATGGGGTTACTCAAAAGCTCCAATCATTTTCAAACATAAATGTTGGGTGCGGTCATTTCAAAATGTTCCTGACATGGAAAAAGTTTGAACGCAATGTAGAGGTCACCTTTTCCATATATGGTATGAAAACATCCGATTGCCTGGCAGGCGAACTCACTAACACATTTGTAAACGCATACGACAATGTGTTTCAGATGTAACAAATTATTACTATCTAAAGTAATCTTGTCATAACAGGTCGCACAGGAAGCGATTAGGTCATCCGTGTCTGTCCAAAACGTGTCACCCAGACAAGTAATCTCTTATCAGTTACACACCCTGGCCTGTAACCGCGATTAGCAAATACGCTGGTGATCTAGTGTTAATCTGATGTCCGATGTCGGCCGCTGACAATATTAACCAACATGGTTGTCGATAATATTATCTCAGCAGAGATGGGCAGGTGAACAGACAAATCGAAATATACTGAAGGGAGTGTAAGAATGAAAATACCAAACATCTACTATACACAGCATAGAAAGAAAGAAAGCGCGACAATTGAAAGCACGCAACAAAAATCAGTACACAAATGCAACAGATACTGCTGTAGAGAAACAAAGATCGAGAAGGGTCGCCCCATTCTGTCACGGGGGGGGGGGTGATCCTGGTTTCTCAGATAATAATCAGTCAATGATACGCTTTTTTGGGGTGCAAAATTGACTGAACGTCATTTCACGATGTACTGTCACTCCAAGATGATGGCGCCATTTGGTTAGTCCTGGCTTCGATTCCCGGTAAATCTACCACTTATATTTTCTTTTCTGTTGTCTGATGTCTTCCTTTAATATTTAACGAGTACCTATTACTTACCTTTATTTATTTATTTTCTTATTTATTTACTGTTCACATGACTCAAGTTTCCTTCATTACTTATTTAAGGGTTCACCTATCCGTGATTTAACCTACCCGTCAATTCTCCGTTATTCGGCTTCCACTACACATTACTGGACACAAGTATTTCGGCATTTATTTAGTCTATACTTGCTGATAGGAAAGTTATATTACTGACTGCGGCTTTAAACTGTCAGGGTTTTTCACTGGTTCTATACACCATAGTTGTGTGGGTGTCATTAGAATGACCTCAGTCAATGATGCACTTTTTATATTGGTGCGAAATTGGCTGAGCGTCCTTTCACGATGTACTGTCACAGCAAGACGATGGCACCATTTGGTTAGTCCTGGGTTCGATTCCCGGTAAGCCTACCACTTATATTTTCTTTTCTGTTGTCTGATGTCTTTCTTTAATGTCTAACGAGTACCTATTACTTACCTTTATTTATTGATTTATCTACTCGGGCAACGCCGGGTATATCTGCTAGTATTTAATCAATGTAAAATCTGTTCTCTCTCAATGTTTAACTCCTGCTGTAAAAGCTTGATTATCTAATCACAAAAATAGCTGTAATTAATGAAAGCAACACACAATGCACACATTTTCAACTGGCTGTGAGTACAAACATTAAGTCTCCAATTCAACAATTTTCACTACGAATATTTCGCAGAAAGTCACGTACAAACTTCCAGGAGCTATCTCGTTTCTTCTCCTCGTGCGGTTACTACAGTCTCGGAGGAGCCATATTTTATTCTCTCGCCCATTTGGGCAGTTTATTTGGGCGTTGTTTGGCAGCACTTGTGCGTTGAACTCTGCAGTTGTTATCGGGTTGTCTAAATGTCAACTTCCCATAAACTGCCCATAACGTGCAGAAATAAATTTTTATTGTCTTTAGCGTATTTGGATGGCTGATTACGTTTTTTTTTTTTTTTGTTAATTAAAGAGATGTAAGTGTTGCTGTCATTTTCGACGGAGTCATCTGTCAAGTTATTTGCTTATGTTTGTATCATAAGTATAATTGTGTCTCTACCTGCGATGTCAGGTTGATTAGGGGTTGTCTTCCCTTGTTTATTCATTCATTGTGTTTGACCTTTAGGGTCAGAGGTTGTCAGTTCGGGCGTAGGCCTATGGGAAGGTTTTTTAAGCGGGAGTGAGATATACTTCCGGGAAGCCGGGAGGTCCTGTTTTTCTGAAGGGACCAAGAGTCCATTGTTTTTCGGGGAGAATCTTCGAAGTAACTGCTATGGCAGTTTTCCCCAGTGAATCTCTGTGCGTCGGGATGACGACAGAATTCCTTGTGTAGTTCTGAGGATTCATTTACCAGGTAATACCGACCTTTATGCATTATTACGCTTTTCGGTGGCAGAACATGTAAAGGATTACCTAGGGTGAACAGCAGTTCACGGATCCGCCATTTCAGAACTTATATATTTGTGCTCGAGGTAGCCATCCAAGACTGTTAGTCTTATATTGTCCAGAAATCCAGTGACGAAGATATATATTGTGGGAGCCGCAGATTGGCGGAACTTCTATCTACAATAAGTATTACTGCAGGGTTGATGATAACCTATTTAACAGAAATACACGGCCGACGTCAGAACGAGGCCTGTGCTTTCGGCTATTATACTACAGCCTGATATGTGCAATTGGCAGGGAGTGCCAAGCTGCACCTGTGTGTCAAGGTAACTAAGGCATCTGACGCGTTTAGTCAGAGACGCCAAGGGCGACGCTACGAACTGTCATTATTGAAGAACTTTGCTATTGACCATGCACGTCTATTCTGATGTTTACCTTTTTGAATGCCAAATGTATACCTATCGATGTCAGGTCAGCATGACCTTGTTACACTGACTGTTCCTGTTGATATTATGTGTGTTCCCGTCAATAAATGTCTTGAAACATGCCTGCAGTGTCAAAGCATCCTTGATTACTGCATGTGAGAGTATGGGTTGCAGGATCTACATCTATACGAGCCTAAACACATTCGCGTCTTCATTCGCACCCACACTCAATTCATCATACGCTCGCACTACACATCTAACAACATGTATACTGTCTTGGGCCAGTGATCACCTTAACAAGAAAAAAAAAAGACAGTTACATTTCTGGTGGACCAGTTACGTGGGCTCTTATGATACATTTCTTGTCGCCAATGTGGCCTAGAAACTTACATTTCGGATGGACCAGATCTGTGGGTTTAAAAAGAACAGAGCGAGCATTTGACATTATTGTTGACATTTATGGATTCAGAAATTTACATTCCTGGTTGGCTGTTACATGTATGATGTCTCCAGTTTTGTCGAGAAAGTTACAAGAAGGACAAGTACACATTACACTTCTGATCTGTGGGTCTAAGCTACACACGGGACAGCCGTAACACACAGTGCTAATTCTACACTTTCAAGTTTTGGCTACAACAGAAGTTTTGGCTACAACAGGACAGATATAGGTCATCAACGGTTGACACAAATAAACAGTACGAGCATTTATATTATAATGCTACATAAAGCATAACAATACAAGTACTGAAGTGAACTACTAGGCATTTGCTACGTGGACCATAACTGCATAGAAGGCGGGTTCCTATTGTAAACAGTACTGCGGGTTGTGACACGTTTCATTCAACAACAGACTTTTCTAGGTCAGAGCATTCAAGCTACATTGTTGGAGGTCAAGTGTCTGTAAACAGTACGTGAAATTGTAAACATTCAATGTGCAAGCCCTAATTTGAGAAGGTCATAGTAACTTTGGTTCGTAAATACCACTTTATGTTACAGTGGATTTGACGTTCAGTGCGCGTTTGACATTTCGTTTCTGTGTTCGCAAGGAGCAAGAAATTTATTTTAGTTTCAGCTGTGACTGAACTTGTTCTGCAACACATTGAAATTGATTGCTATATGTTTATGTCACTTCTACTGTTTTTGGTGTATTTTTCTGCGGGTTTTTCGGTTGGTGGGTCTTACGGTAAATGTGCCACTTGATCGAGGCTTACTGTAAGCGGTCTGTAGGTGCAAATTTTCTTAATTTGGAAATTTGCTAGTGACAATTGGTCGCTATTGATGTTAGCTGTGATGTAATTGTACTTAACGTTGTTTTTGTAATATTTTGTCTGTTTTTCAGTTTTGATTGTCGATTTGTTTTGTTTGTATTCTGTAGGTCTCTCCTTTCTTGTGTATTTCTCTACACATTTTTGGTTAAAACAATGTTGCCATTTGTATTGTTTTGTATTTTTGTCTTTGTATTTTTTTTTGTTTGTACTACATTACTGTCATGCACAGTCTACATACACATACTTGGTCATGTTTTGATATTATTGATAAGGTAGACTCTTCATATAGAGTTTGTTAAATAATATTATATAAGATATTTATACAAGTTCTTTGATAAAAGACTTGTTATCTACAAAGATTGAGACAAGGTGATATACAAATTCAAGTTCTTTATAAAAAAGACTTGTGCCCATAGTGAGTGGGATATAAGGGAATTTTTTTTTCCCACAGGTACTCAAGTGATTTTTTGGGTACATTATAAACAAGAGGAACATACAAAGTCTTTGTCTAAGACTAAGACAGTAAAATAAAGTGAAGTGAGTATACAAGTCTAGCATTTCAGACTTGTCTCCCATTGAAGTGGGATAAGGTAATTTATTTAATTTTTTTCAGGTTTCTGATCTCATTAGACAGAATGTCTACATTGGATTTCTTCATCCAGCAAGGGTTGACCCTTGGTAAGTCTGGTAAAGAATTGGAAGAATATTCATCTGCTCAATTCGCCATTGCATTAAAGTCAGAAGAAAAGAAACAAAAAGAGGAAATTAAATTGAAAGCAGAAGCTGAACTAAAGAAGCTAGAAGCTGAGAATAGAAGATTAGAACTTGAAGAAAGAAGGTATCAAAGAGAGGCTGAGGAGAGAAAAGCTCAAGCTGCTGCTGAGGAGAGGAAAGCTCAAGCTGCAGCTGATGAAAGAAAATTCCAGATGGAAATGGAAGACAAAAAAATTCAAGCTCAAGCTGCTACAGAGGAAAAAAAACTTCAAGCTGCTGCAGAGGAAAAAAAACTTCAAGCTGCTGCAGAGGAAAAAAAAACTTCAAGCTGCTGCAGAGGAAAAAAAACTTCAAGCTGCTGCTGAGGCTGAAATTAGAAAAATGGAACATGAGGAAAGAAAACAGAAGATGGAACTTGATGAAAAACTCGCAATTTTGGAGTTAGAGAAATTGAAATTGGCGAGTACGGGTGCTCAGCAAACAACTTCGAGTACGACAAAGGAGTTTGTTAGTAGGATTAAATTGCCTCATTTCAATCCTTTAAAGGATGACGTAGCAGATTATCTAGATAGATTCCAATTTTTGTGCGATACGCATAACATAAAAAAGGAAAAATATGTTGAACAACTGATGCCATTTTTTACAGGTGACACAGTGACTACTCTTATGACAATAGACGAACATGAGAGGACTAATTATGATGTTGTCAGGGCAGCATTGCTAAAAAAATACCAATTAAAACAAGAAGACTATCGTCTTCGTTTTAGGACAATGTTGCCAGAAAATGGAGTAGATTTCTCTGATTTTGTTACAAAGATACGTCGTACATTTACACGATGGGTTGAGTTGTCTCAAATTGAGAAAACATATGAAGGTCTAATGGACTTATTATTGCGAGATAAGGTTTTGTCATCTGTTAATGATTCTTTTCTTGCATTCCTTCATGAGCGTAAGCCTAAAAACTTAAAAGAAATGGAGGAATACTGTTGTCAGTATGCCACAGCACATCCCCATGCTACAGTTAGCAATTCTAAAGTGAAAGAAGGGTTGCCAGCTGCTTCGGCAACACCATATGGCCCTAATTTCAGAAAAAAAAATTTCAGGGTGCTCAACAAAATTGGAATAGGGGAAGTAATCAAAATTACACTCAGAAGCGGAGTAATCCAACACATGATGGTTCTTCGTCTATGCAGTGGAGACAAGATGGTAGTTCTCGTAATTTTAGTGGTAATAATTTGAGACACTTTCGTAAAGGCTATCCAAATAATAACTATTCAAATTTTCGAGGTAATCATTCTCGACGTCAAGATTATGACGATGGTGAATTTAGAAACCGGGATTCAAACCGGAATGATGAGTACAATAGACAATATGATCACAATTACAGGGGAAATGATAGTCGAAATAATTACAGGGGAAATGATAGTCAAAATAATTACAGGGGAAATGATAATCGAGGTAGACCTAGGTTTAACAAAAAAAAGACCTTACCAACAGGCAAACTCTGCGCAACAAGAGTTTGATGGAGCCTGTAATACAGTAAATGATAGTGGTAACTCTAGGGCTATCACTGGTTGTGCTTTCGTTTTTGGGAGAGCAACTGAATGCCCCCAATGCTTAACATTGTTCGATTCATCGACTGTATCTACGCTAAGTTGTGGTCACCCTCTTCCTGCTCTACCTGCTACAGTTGCGCATGATGGGAGAGGATCTCTCATCTTACATAAAGGTCTAATAAATGATAGGCTAGTCTCAGTACTTTTCGATTCGGGATGTACTACCGTCGGGGTTAAGGAGTCTCTGATAGATCCTTGCTGTGCCACTGGAAAAACAATCAAATGTGTTACATTTGGTGGTACTATGGAAAGCTATCCTACTGCTATTATTAGGATTGACACTCCTTTCTTCACAGGAGATGTCCATGCATGTCTTCTTCCTAATCCTATTGCGGATCTTATAATCGGTCGTATTCATGGGGTTAAGGAATGCACCCCGCAACAAATTTCTAGTTGGGAAGAAGAAAACATTCAAACGGTCAATGCAGTGGTGACAAGAGCTCAAGCTCTTAATCCCCCAACTTCATCTGATAATAGTAATGAAGTTGATAGCCAAGACGAGCACTTGGTGATTTCCCATGACTCGTTTGTTAAACGTCAAGAAGAGGATCCTTCTTTGAAGAAATACTTCCTTCTTGCAAAGAAAGGGGATCCCAATCAAAATACGAATCACAAATCGTATATTACTATGAAGAATGGTATATTGGTACGAATGGTACAACACTCGGACAAGTCTATGCATTCGCAAATTCTTGTGCCTAAGTGTATGAGAGCCTTAATTCTTCGGCATGCACACGATTCTCAGTGTGCGGGACACATGGGTTTTTCCAGAACTAAAACTAGAGTCCTTGCGTCATTCTTTTGGCCATTCGTGAATAAAGACATCCGAATTTATTGCCGATCTTGCAAAATTTGTCAAGAGGTCAAGTCTAGGGGTCCGAGACATGCTGCTCCTATTCAGGCTGCAGATATTCCGATTCGGCCGTTTCAGAAAATGGCTATAGACATCATTGGTCCGTTCAAAATTAAGTCAGCCAGAGGACACCAATTTATCCTCACTTGCGTGGACATGTGCACGCGTTGGCCAGAGGCTATTCCTCTGAAGAGCATATCAACTGTCGATATCGCTGATGCTCTTTGGCTCGTATTTTCTCGTCTGGGATTCCCCGGAGAAATACTGTCGGATCACGGCACTCAGTTAATTTCGGACGTTATGTCTCAGGTAATGGCTACGCTAGACATTAAAAGGTCTCTCAGTAGTATTTATCATCCAATGTCCAATGGATTGGTAGAACGTCTTAACAGGACACTAAAGAACTTACTTGGCAAGATAACGGAGGATCATCCTGAAGATTGGGACAGGGTTTTACCTGCAGTCCTCTTTGCCTATAGAGAGGTTCCCAACGAGCATACAGGGTTTTCTCCTTTCGAACTTGTCTTTGGCGCGCAACCGCGCGGGCCAATGTCCTTGTTACACGATTTGATAACTTCCGATAATATTGACGATGATACACAATCGTCATATGAATATGTTATAGCTCTTAGAGAAAAGATTATCGAATCGTGCAGGTTAGCAACTTCATCTTCCGAATTTGCGAAAGAAAAAGCTAGGCGATTTGCTAATAAGAAAAGACGCCTACGTCAACTTTGTCCTGGAGACAAAGCATATGTCTTACTGCCCTCAAGAGAGAATAGACTTCTCATTTCTTGGAAGGGTCCATACACGATAGTCTCGAAAATTTCTGATGTCGACTATATTGTCGATGTGGATGGAAGGCATAAAACCTTCCATATAAATATGTTAACAGAGTTTATTGAACGTCCAGACTATTTACAGCCTATTTTCCAGGCGACGGACGACTCTCCAGTTCAACATGGTCACATCTCATCCCTGTCTGTTATACAGGATGAGGAAACTATTTTTTCTGACGTGAACTTACCTCTTCCTGCGATTCCACTTACTTCAACGGAATCGTGGAGAGACGTTACAGTCTCTTCCAACTTGTCTTTTGAGGAACAACGTCAAGTATCCTCTACGTTACAATCATATCAGGATGTCCTTACCGACATTCCTGGACACACAGATGTCATAGAACATGACATCATACTTACTGATCGTAATCCGATCAGAGTAAGACCATACCCAATACCTATTCATTTTCAAGCACAAGTCGAGAAAGAATTGGATGAAATGATTCAACTACAAATAATTGAACCATCCACTTCAGCTTATTCTTCGTCGATAGTTATTGTTCGAAAGAAAGACAATAACATACGTCTTTGCGTTGATTATCGCAAATTAAATCAAGTTACGAAGTTCGATGCTGAACCTATGCCGTTATTAGATGATCTACTTATTAGACTTTCTAAAGCTAAATTCTTTACTAAACTAGACTTGTCGAAAGGTTATTGGCAAGTCCCACTGACGGAACACGCCAAACCTCTCACTGCTTTTTCGACACCTAGGGGTCTGTTTCAATGGAATTTTATGCCTTTCGGGCTTATGAACGCCCCAGCGACTTTCGTACGCATGATGCGACGAATTCTATCAGATCGTGCAGATGTCATTGCATATTTAGACGACATCTGTCTTTTCAGCGATACTTGGGAAGAACACTATGTGGGTCTAAAGGAATTGCTATCTACTCTACGTGAGCATAGTTTGACTGCTAAACCCTCTAAAGCTTTTGTTGGGTTTAGTGAAATTTCCTTCCTAGGTCATCGAGTTGGTCATGGTCTGTTGAAGACAGAGGACCAAAACATTTCAAAGATATTAAATATCTCGGTTCCGAAGACAAAAAAGCAAGTGCGTAGTCTCTTGGGATTGATACAATTCTATGGAAGATTCATTGAGAATCTGTCCTCCATTATGGCACCACTTTCAACGTTATTGAAAAAAGGTTCTCCTAATATGGTGCGTTGGTCCCAAGAATGCCAATCTTCATTGGATCAGGTTAAGAATTTGTTCTCATCTCATCCTATCTTAAGACTACCGACGATTGATAAGACTTTTGTCCTTCGTAGTGATGCCTCTTCCACTGGCATTGGAGCGGCACTAATGCAGGAATATTCAGGAACTCTGCATCCTGTAATGTATATTTCTAGGAAGCTGAATGCGGCAGAAAGGAATTACTCGGTTTTGGACCGTGAATTGTTGGCTATGGTTTGGTCCATTCTTAAGCTACAAAGGTTCCTTCTGGGCGCGCATTTCTTTATGGAAACCGACCAAAAAGCTCTTACGGCTATGCAAAGTAAGGATTTGAAGAGCTCGAGATCTACTCGTTATGCTATTGCTCTTCAGCCTTTCCATTTCACGGTGCGAGCTATCCGTGGTTCGGATAATGTGATGGCGGACATATTGTCTAGATGCCCACATGATTCCAGTTAAATCTTGTGTCCTAGTTTTTCCTGATATATTTTCAGACTTAGGTCTGTCCTTAATATCATAATATGTTGTAATACAAATGTATTTGGATGATGTTTAGATAATTTAACAAATTTCATTTTGTCCATCCATCAGTGATATGTTGCTAAAATAGCATTGACATTTGTATATTGCTATGATTATATTATTTAGTAATGTTTGATATATGATTGGTATTGCCAGCAACTTAGGTTTCTTGAATGGTATCCCTTAGTTTGTTTGGTTTAAAGGAAGTATTTTCTCTTATGTTGGGAGATGATTTGTACCCTCTTCTATTGTACCTGATATTAGGTTCATTGTTTGCATGAGCACAGAAGTGATACTGGTGCTATCTTGCTCATGAACATATTAAAAAAAAAAAAATTGCATTTTTTTTTTACAGGGGGGTGGTAGTAATGTTGCTGTCATTTTCGACGGAGTCATCTGTCAAGTTATTTGCTTATGTTTGTATCATAAGTATAATTGTGTCTCTACCTGCGATGTCAGGTTGATTAGGGGTTGTCTTCCCTTGTTTATTCATTCATTGTGTTTGACCTTTAGGGTCAGAGGTTGTCAGTTCGGGCGTAGGCCTATGGGAAGGTTTTTTTAAGCGGGAGTGAGATATACTTCCGGGAAGCCGGGAGGTCCTGTTTTTCTGAAGGGACCAAGAGTCCATTGTTTTTCGGGGAGAATCTTCGAAGTAACTGCTATGGCAGTTTTCCCCCCAGTGAATCTCTGTGCGTCGGGATGACGACAGAATTCCTTGTGTAGTTCTGAGGATTCATTTACCAGGTAATACCGACCTTTATGCATTATTACGCTTTTCGGTGGCAGAACATGTAAAGGATTACCTAGGGTGAACAGCAGTTCACGGATCCGCCATTTCAGAACTTATATATTTGTGCTCGAGGTAGCCATCCAAGACTGTTAGACTTATATTGTCCAGAAATCCAGTGACGAAGATATATTGTGGGAGCCGCAGATTGGCGGAACTTCTATCTACAATAAGTATTACTGCAGGGTTGATGATAACCTATTTAACAGAAGTACACGGCCGACGTCAGAACGAGGCCTGTGCTTTCGGCTATTATACTACAGCCTGATATGTGCAATTGGCAGGGAGTGCCAAGCTGCACCTGTGTGTCAAGGTAACTAAGGCATCTGACGCGTTTAGTCAGAGACGCCAAGGGCGACGCTACGAACTGTCATTATTGAAGAACTTTGCTATTGACCATGCACGTCTATTCTGATGTTTACCTTTTTGAATGCCAAATGTATACCTATCGATGTCAGGTCAGCATGACCTTGTTACACTGACTGTTCCTGTTGATATTATGTGTGTTCCCGTCAATAAATGTCTTGAAACATGCCTGCAGTGTCAAAGCATCCTTGATTACTGCATGTGAGAGTATGGGTTGCAGGATCTACATCTATACGAGCCTAAACACATTCGCGTCTTCATTCGCACCCACACTCAATTCATCATACGCTCGCACTACACATCTAACAACATGTATACTGTCTTGGGCCAGTGATCACCTTAACAAGAAAAAAAAAAGACAGTTACAGTAAGTAAAGCGGAATATCATCAAATGAGCTTTATTTGCCTACGTTCATTCAACATCTCGGCAGAGAGTCTTCCCTGTTCAACGGCAGTCGGTTATAATTAGTGTAATTGTATTTTCCATTTTGTGATTGTTTTCTTTAGAGAAAACAGAGTTTGTTGTTTGCTCATTTCTTGATGTTTTCCGGTATATACCATTTTGTTCGCTGTAGTTTTCACGCGACTCGCGTTGATTTGATTTTAGTCTTTTTTTTAAACCTTTGATTTCTTTAGTATTAGTTACTAATAATTTGTGTTTGTACTTCTAATCTATTGTTGATGTATGGTTTTCGTCTGGGTTTTTTAAAGGTTTTCTAACGTGTCTACCTGCCTGTGATATACTCTGCGTACTTCTAAAGAAACAAGTTAAGCTGCTTGCAGTAGGCGTATGGTAGCAGCGTTTCACACACACACACACGCACGCACACACACACATACACACACGCACACACACACACAAACAGCTTATGAAATCGATCTGTATTCCTTATCTTTATTGATCATTTTTATTTCTGGAGTTTCTATCATTCTCACTTTTTCTACAGCTTTAATTCTTGCCTTGATAATAAAGACGATGTGCCCGTTCCGCATCGAAGTTTGGTTGTTTAAAACGTATACAGTCTGTTGACTTGTTTGATACACACAGGTGAGCTATTTCCTCTTCCCCTCTACTTTATGTTATCCTTACACTTATAGCACTGTCATCTTCTTATCAGTTTATCCTCAACGTTTCCATTATGGTTTTCATCGAATTGTTTTGTCTTTATATGTAGCCAAAATATTGCATTTGTCTCATATTAATATTTTTCGTAAATAAGCTTTCATTCTGAGTTTAACTTTTATATTAATTCATTATTTAGTTTCTTGTATTTTCGTCAAAAACATGCCTCATAGAAATGCAACCCTCACCCATAAAACAGCAGCATCAGTTCCAGCAGCAGCAACGAATACGTCCCATAGTTCCAAAAGCAACCCATATCTCCCACAGCTCCAGCAGCAGCAACCCATATCTCCCATAGTAGCAGCAGCAGCATCCCATATCTCTCATAGTTACAGCAGCAGCAACCTATACCTCCAGTAGCTCCAGCAGCAGCATCCAATATCTTTCATAGTTGCAGCAGCAGCAACCCATATCTCCAATAGTTCTAGCAGCAGCAACAGCAACCCATATCTCCCATAGTTGCAGCAGCAGCAACCCATAATTCCCATAGTTGCAGCAGCAGCAACCCACATCTCCCATAGTAGCAGCAGCATCCCATATCTCCCATAGTTGCAGCAGCAGCAACCCATTTCTCCCATAGTTGCAGCAGAAGTAACCCATATCTCCAATAGGTCCAACAGCAGCAGCAACCCACATCTCACATTGTTGCAGGAGCAGCACCCAATATCTCCCATAGTAGCAGCAGCAACAACCCATTTCTCCAATAGTTGCAGCAGCAGCAGCAGCCCATATCTCCCATAGTTGCAGCAGCAGCATCCCATATCTCCCATAGGTCCAGCAGCAGCAACCCATATCTCCCTTAGCTCCAGCAGCAGCCACCCATACCTCCCATAGTTCCAGCAGCAGCAACCCATATCTCCCATAGCTCCCGCAGCAGCCACCAATACCTCCCATAGTTTCAGCAGCAGCAACCCATACCTCCCATAGCTCCAGCAGCAGCAACCCATACCTCCCATAGTTCCAGCAGCAGCAACCCATATCTCCCATAGTTACAGCATCAGCAACCCATATCCTTCATAGTTCCAGCAGCAGCAACCCGTACTTCCCATAGATCCAGCAGCAGCAACCCATACTTCCCATAGATCCAGCAGCAGCAACCCGTACTTCCCATAGATCCAGCAGCAGCAACCCGTACTTCCCATAGATCCAGCAGCAGCAACCCATACTTCCCATAGCTCCAGCAGCAGCAACCCATACCTCCCATAGTTCCAGCAGCAGCAACCCATATCTCCCATAGTTCCAGCAGCAGCAACCCATACCTCTTATAGTTCCAGCAGCAGCAACCCATACCTCCCATAGTTCCAGCAGCAGCAACCCATATCTCCCATAGTTCCAGCAGCAGCAACCCATACCTACCATAGTTGCAGCAGCAGCAACCCATATCTCCCATAGTTCCAGCAGCAGCAACCCATACTTCCCATAGTTCCAGCAGCAGCAACCCATACCTCCCATAGTTCCAGCAGCAGCAACCCATATTTCCCATAGCTCCAGCAGCATCAACCCATATCTCCCATAGTTGCAGCAGCATAAACCCATATCTCCCATAGCTCCAGCAGCAGCAACCCATACTTCCCATGGATCCAGCAGCAGCAACCCATACTTCCCTTAGTTCCAGCAGCAGCAACCCGTACCTGCCAACGCACAAAAGGCATAGGCTACCACTTTTACAGTTTTATGGTGACAATCACAGTAGACAAAAAGCATCATGGGTACGTTTACTCAAACGAAACAAATTCAACTGTTTGCAGAAATCATTATTAAACCCTCTGATAATCCATCAGACCTGAAGCAGTAAATTTCTCATATTGCAAAACTGACATTCTTGGTCGAAGCAAATGGTAAACATACTTTTCCTGTTGAGCTTCAGTTGATAACACAATTGTCTATATCTGGAAGAACATGGTAAAGCTTCCTATGAAGAAATTGACACAGTTATAATAATAATAACAATAATAATAGCCCCTTCAGTCATAACTGACTATTAGAATGCACCACTGAGGTGACGGCCCTCAGTTGCTTATTTTGGTAGTGTTCCTTTCGACGTTTTCCCCTCTCTTCTGCTTGTTGTGTGAGTTTCTTTTCGCCCAATCTAAGGTGGCGCAGCAGATAGCATCGCCACTTGGTGCTAAAGGCAGTTTCATCCTCCTTCTAGTTTTGGGATAATTGCTTGGTGCAAAATTGCCTGTCCACACTTCGGGTTTGACCCTAATCCCCGCGCACCCAATAGGGAAAATAGGAAAAGCAGGCAGTGGCGGGGCAACACCTAATTGACTGGGAGCGGCCCAGCTTGAAGCGGGCGGTAGCTGTCCAGTGAGATCCTAGGGATAGGAACTTGTTATGTATAAACAGCCGGGATGTTCGGACAGTTATCATCTTTAAGCCATAAAAAAAAAACTTGTTCGAAATCGAATAACAAACCAATACGGTAGAACACGTGTTCACAGATAGTTTGATTAGTCCAATAGAATAATAATTGGCTCATCATAACTTGAATGATGCAGAAATTTAGAAACAACTTGATTAATGTATTAACGGAGTATCATACTTCAGTACAACAGCCCAAAGATGCCAACAGGGAAATACAAGCAAGCAAGTGGCCCCATCAAAGATAGAATGGAAAATTGCGTAGGAATAAAAAGAGAAAATGAAAAGGTGGACAGAACATTTTGAAGAACTTCTCAATAGACTTGGTCCATAAAATCCCCCAGACATCCAGGCAGCAGAAAGAGGCCTACAAGTCAACTGTGTCAAATGAACTAATGAAGAAATTAAGAAAGATATACATCGTCTGAAAGATAGAACAGCGGCTGGTCTTGATAGCATTCTAGCAGAGACCATGAAAGCAGATATTGACACCGTTACAGAGGTATTGTACAAACTACATGGTAAAATCTGGAAGAGAGATGAACTACCAACAGAATAGAAGGAAGGTTATCTGGTCAAGTTGCCTAAGAAGGGAGATCAACAAGAGTGCACAAATTACAGAGGAATAATTTTACTATCAGTGCCAGGAAAAATACTAAAACGTATCATGGTGGAGAGATTAACAGAGTCCATAGATGAACAAGCAGATTTTAGGCAAAACAGATCCAATACAAACCGCATAGTTATACATATAAAAATAGCAGAACAAAGTCTGAAATAGAACTCACCACTTTACAATGGATTTATGGGCTATGAAGAACACTTGAGTTGGAGAATGAAAACAATTAATAGGTCATATTAACCCTGTTATTCTTTAAGAGTCAATTGCTTGAGATTTGACCATATAAACTTTAATTTAAATTGTAGTTAAGCTCGATGGAACTTATAACACAAAGGTTGAAAACTACATCATCATATACAGCAACAATAAGTATAGTTTATTCATCGTCCTGATCATACTAACAAGATAACATATTTAATTGGTGTACGTTGACACATGGAGACATTACAGTTTGTAAAAAATTTACAATTACTCGAAACTACCCTGCACTAAAATGTCACGTATTTTTTGCTTTTAGATGCATTCAATTCCCTTTTATGTTTTATCAGGAACAAGTTGTCCTAAATGTTTTACGTCTAATTTCTGTTTGAAAATCACTGCGCTGAACGTGTTTTTCAATTTAAAAAATATATATATATGTACTTCGTGCACAGTAAATTTGAAAGCTACTTTGAAAAGTTATCTTATTATGACTAAGTGAATCACATGCTAATGGGACCATTCTTGGTATCGCATTGTGTATCCTCAGCTAACTATCCTGTGCATTTAAACATATTTCGCTAGAGCTGCGACGTCTGGCTTAGTGAAATGTGAACTTTGTCAAACAGATATATCGCGTTCTTGGGGATGGTTTTCTCTAACCCCCAAGTTCAAATTGGATTGGAATAAAGCGCTTGCATTAAAAAAGTGGGAATGGGAGGGATAAGCAGCAAGCGAGTTGGTGGAAGAGAGAGAGAGAGAGAGAGAGAGAGAGAGAGAGAGAGAGAGAGAGAGAGAGAGAGAGAGAGAGAGAGAGAGAGATAGACGATGGTCCAATGTAGAATCACAGGGGTTGTAAATTGTGTTCGCAGACTAAGTACATGTCACTATTAAAACATAAATACGTTTTTTTGTGTTAGTTTATTAGTTTATTCATTTATTTTTTTTTTTTTACATTCTGGTTGCGATGGACCATACTGTGACCTAAGAACGAGCCTCTACTGCTTCAGTGCTCACAATTACGGTTACATGGGAAATTCTCATATTTTATTGTGACTATCCAACACTAGACAAGTCGAAATAGAAACGGCTATTTTTAATGTAAAAGCTGAACACTATAGAGATGCAGACATTAAAAAAATCAAACAGGAACCAAACACAGAAGAAAGAAATAAGAAAACGGCACGTGCATAATTTTACCACAAGACGTTATAAAAAAAAAGACCAGAAGAAACTAAGGAAATAAATAACAGAATTTATGACATTAGTTGGAACAGTTGCATGACAACCCCGAGCCCCCCCCCCCCCCCCCCCTTCTTCCCTCTTTCCCCCCCCCCCCCCCCCTCTCTCTTCCAGGGAAAGAGAGAACTTAACAACTCCACTGAGTACAACACTATTGGACTAAACACATATAGATCACGGGGGGCTCTGAGGCGACACAGAAAGAATAAGGCCACTGGTTCTTCATGCATGTCGTAGGTGGCGACTAATATGAGTTTGTGCATGAAGCAAGCAACCTCATCTTGTAAAACATTGACAGAAACTACCGCTGCAAGAGAAAGTGACTGCTGTGGTGCAAGCTTTCTACATGGGGCCAGCTGCTGTGGTGGCTTCATGCTCCATATGGAGCGAACAGGAGAATGATGATGATGATTATTATTATTAGAGGTCACGAATTGTACAGAGATGTCACAAATTGTACAGAGATGTCACGGATTGTACAGAGATGTCACGGATTGTACAGAGATGTCACGGATTGTCAGCGTCTTCTTCTCATCTCTTGTTCTACTGGCACTTTTCTTGTTCTTGTCATCTACATTGTTGACCTTGTCATACTAGTTCTATTCTGCGCGAGCTATGAAAGTCTGTAACTTCCTGGTTGTCGTGTTCGCTGTTCTCCATGTTTCAGAGCCATACAATAAGACTGACTTGACACATTAGTTTGAAGAGTGTTATTTCTAATTCTCAGGTTCACTACATGTGAAAACCTGTATCTATATTTCATGTGCATAAACTGTAAAATACTTATTGTACAGCTTAATCATTTCATTGAGACATATTGTCTCAATTGTCAGAGTAGCGTTCTGAAAATAGATAGCTTGATTTTATGAACTGATTATCAGAATATCGGAAATGTTATATTGCCAGATAGAGAAGAAGGGGCGAGGGGGGACGAGTGAGAAGAAGGTGTGAAGAAAGACGGTGACAGAGAGATAGGCCGAAACCGCTGAAGGAAGACAGTATTTGATAAAAAGACTCTATAGATGTATTCTGATTTATAATAAAATAGATATTGCAAGGACATATTCCTCGATTTTAAAGGAAGTAAATTATTTTAATCTTAAACTAATACTGTGTAAATATCTACTTAGTTTGTTTTAGGCCAGCAGCCACAAATAGTGATGGTTTTAAGGTTGTACGAGGCCCTAGACAAGCGTGTTGGATCCGTTTAGTTCACTGTTGAAGTTGTTATGTACTATACTGCAGACATGGTGTATGGGTTGGAATAATATGGCGCGGTTAGCAACTGTTAATATAGTCGATTTAACTGTTATCAACTTCAGTTGGGCTTACATATAGCCGACACAAATTCAACATTATGAAACAAGGATGTAGTCTTAAGTATTGACCACAACTGGTAAAAGGATGTAAGTCGAGTCCATTTCTTGACGAAGACGCGGACAATTTATTACAGACGTTAGTACAAATTCAAACGTAATATTCATAAGCATGCATCAACAATGTAGATTACTTCTTTGATATGACAGTCCATAGTGTTCTCATTCTTTCCATTTTTTATTAATCATGAGCTTGATCAACATTTTATAATAAGGACCGACTTTTCAAGGACGGTGACGACCTTCATGGTAATAATTTCTTCTTGGCTTTCTTGGAGCCTACACGCCACGACGGGCTTCTGGAGTGATCCATAAACACAATAGTAATCTTGAGAGTATTCGGTATACGTCTGGAACCCACTAGCAATACGACCTGTGGTTCGTATTGAAGTCCAGCCAGATCGAAACACGTCAGAAGAAATGACGAGAAAATATCATATAATTAATGTACACATTATCGTCCTACCTTGGCCGATACAACTGTGCTCCACTCCGGAGACTTTGAATACTTTATGAAGGCTTCCCAATATCTGGGCAAGCTTGAACAATAGTTCACACAAAATACATGACCGACACCGGTCATTGCCATAAGGTCACTCTACAACGTCATTGCTCTTTGGCAACTCTCACACCCGCGCACCGCGTTGCGCCTTTTTGCCCACTAATGTGTTTGACCGTGCGTAAATAATGAATTATATATATACTTACTCAAATGTGCCCCCACATTTAAATTACACGCGCAAAAAAAGGACGTAACAAAGCGTCAACTTGCAATGCTTCTTTTAAATAAGTTCCTGCTATATCGATAAACATATAATTGTGCGCGAGGCCTTAGGCAAAAGCCAAGGTTACCCATGACCCATGCCTCAAACAGCAACTCGCCACAATCTCTATTCTGTTCATGAATCTGACACCCACTTCTCTCTCTCCAGGTTTTCCCACAAATTATGCCCATCTATGTTTATTTTCTTTGTGTTTCTTGTCTAATCAATCTTCTGTTAGCCGAGTTCATTACAGTTCCCAGCTTGGTAAATAGGGAGGGGCTTCCCAGTTTATGTGCAGTACTTCGGCTACATGGTATCCTTATCTAATGCTAAGCCGGCGCTTCTTTCATTATTTTCAAAATATTCTTTTCTCTGTCCTCTCTGTCCTCTTTGTCTCTCTCTCTCTCTCTCTCTCTCTCTCTCTCTCTCTCTCTCTCTCTCTCTCTCTCTCTCTCTCTCTCTCTCTCTTACTTTCTCTGTGTGTATGTGTGTGTGTGTGTCTTCCTCTCTTTCCCTGTCTATTTTGTTCTACTGTCTTACGAAACACATATGATTAATGAAAACAGAATAATTAACTTTCAATATCTTTATTAATATGATAACATGGACTAAAATTAGACAAGTGTCCTAAGTACACATTTAAATATTAGCATTGACAGAAAAGTAGCAAATAATTCGCGTACTAACTCCAGGATTACGGCATTACTAAATAATAGTCCGTATATTTTTTGTTCAGTCTGCATATAAATGGTATGACAAAATGAAAAATGTGCTACTGATGACAAGTGCCAGTGGAACAAGAGAAGAGAAGAAGACGATGGTAATGGATAGGACACACACTGAGGACACCTGATGATATCATTACAAGGCAATCCTTGTATTGAAATCCCCCAGAGAAAGAGAGGCAGAGGTAGACCAAATAACACACGGAGAAGAGAGCTAGATACAGAAGTGAAAATGATGAGGAAAACATGGAAAGAACTTGAGCGGATGGCACGTGACAGGAGGACTTGACATGTGTTTGTTGAAGGCCTATGCTCCCTGGGGAGCTAAAGGGTATTGATTGCTTGATATTTTTGCTCACATATCCATAGTTTAATTGCAACTATGAGAACAAGACAACCGAGCAGTATTTAGTTAAACAGTATAGATAGACTTATGAGCGTGTTAAAGTCTCCCGCATAGACGTATTTTAGTGACTATATTATAAAAACTACATGGCAGAGAAAGGTGTAGTTATATTCTTCCACTGACTTACTCAAAGCTAGTATTCTTCTAATCAATCAATCATTCAATCATTTTCCTTTGTGCTCTCTTAAGAGCACAGAACTAACACTGCAGTTCCCCCCATCCCCATACCCTGCAACAATCATTCACATACTCTTGCAGAAGTGGTTTATGTGGTAATTTGTTTTACATTTTTCCAGCCCCATATACATCTTCATATAAGTCGCCTGGTACGACATGCGAGAGTATGCAGTGGTACCATTGTCTCTTCAGAAACCACTGGGAACTACACGGAGCAAGTTTTTTTTTCCTGCAGCATAAATATATTGACAATATATAATACTAGATATAGAAGCCACTCAAGCTATCGGAGGTTATTCAATTTACGTTTAACGAGCAATAGATATTTGTCTCTAACTTTGTAAATAACAGCTACGTGTTTTACTAGATAAAATATAATTAAGGGAGATAACATTAACAGTATATTGATAATACAAATTCTTTCCTCTATGACATGGTGTTACGATCTCTGTGTGTGTATGTTGTGCCATAATAAATGATTGAATGAAACAGTTTATAAAGGAACGTTCAATAATCTCGACCAAGTAGAATTCAATTAATAACCCCAGTCCGTTTGACACACAGACGACATATTTATTAAACTTCCACCTTGGAAGTCCAAAACAGCTTGATCCTAAATAATTACAATACTGTGATCCATAAAAACATTGATTAATCCAACAATGCGTAATGTATGTCCATGACATATGTCCATATTATTTACGATGAATCCATTCTCGGCAATATACCATCACATCGAATCTGACAAAACAAAACTTAACATCCGTTAGGCAATCATAGCTGCGATCATATCCACACTGAATTAGCATCTTTCACCGATCAAAATACACTTGGGCACAATCATGACTTGTTCCTATGAACACATATTCCAGAATCCCACTTGTTGCTCCCGTCAACATTCATATGTCATATCCCAGTCGCGCATATACACAATCGCATCGGACTCTTTATGTGCACCACAGAGTTTTCAAATGTAAGATCCTAAGTGATGCACAAAAAGAGTCATAACACAGGGTTTCTTACCCTTTTTGTGGCATGAACCGCTTTGATTGCCCAGTGAAATCTGCGGACCCCTTCTTAACACATTAACTACGGCGAGCCGGTACTGAGAGTTATAAACTGGGAGTTAACAATCCTTCAGCTGCTTGTGAAAAATATAATAAAAAATATTTTAAAAACATATTTTAAACACACGCTTTTAATGCACTAAAAAGCCACAAATAATTGTTCAAAGAGTTTATAGCTTGCAGTCAAATAATGTAACATCAAATTGACAAAAAGCGTGGCGCTTAAGAGGTTATCATATATTTTATCCATAAGTTTCTAATGAAGTATAAAGCAGAAGTTAATTTCATGCAGAATCAGCGCCTCCACACTATTTGTCAATTTGATGTTACATTTTTGTAATGCAAGCTATAAACTCCATGACAAATTATTTGTGGCTTTCTAGTGCATTAAAGGCGCGTGTTTGAAATGTTTTTTTTTTAATTTTTAATTTTCTTCTTTTTAGTGTAATTTTTTTTTTTAAATTTATGTCAAGTGTAATTGATCCGCTAATGACATTATCAGTTTGCGATAAAGAAGTCCAGAGCACAGGAGGCGGATTTCATTATTCAGTATATTACACGGAAAGTACATTTAAAAAAAAAATATTTTGTTGTAAATTACATTAAAAAAATGAATTTGTCAGTTGTGTGTATGTCTGTGTGTCTGAGCACACGCATGCGATAGTGTGCGTGTGGAAAGGGAAAGGGGAGAGGGGGGGGGGGGGGGGTTTCAACATTTCTCTCAAAAGAGACAGTTTTGTTAAAAGAATACACCTAGATTATTTGTAGTTATCTCCCATCTCCGTGCTGTATCGGGAATACACAACTATGCAAATTAAGAGCTATTGCTCATCTGGAAGTCATTGAAAAATCGATTGCAAGATTTGAAGGTGACTCGAGAGTGACATACTGGGCACGTTAAAGAAAAGAGTGTACAAAAAACAACCCAAGTCAGTGTCTTTATGTCTCGGGCCATAAACTAATGGGGAAATTTTATAAATCCACTGAAGATACTATCCTTTGTGCCGTTTTCACAAACATAACTGATTCTAGCTTACACCAAGATAGGCTGTCGGTTAACTCTGTCTTTCCTCTGACAGTTAATACACGCAGGTTTCGTACTGGCCAGAAGGCATACCTAGTCGAGGTCATCTCAGGGCAACCGTCTGTATTGACGCTCTTATCCAGGCGCAGCGAATTATAAACAAACGTGCCCAGTTATCTAATACTCGATGCTTAATCCTGTTGGGTCTGGGTTGAGACCTGTTATTGTGACAGAGCACTCAATTTAAGCACATGTCACAGAGAGTTTTATGATCTATAAATTTTCTATATTCTCTTCTTTTTTCTACCCGTGTCCTCTGTTTTATTATCACTCTTTATCCTTTTCCTGTGTTTTTCGCATTCGTACGTTTGCGACTATAAACATTACTATTTTCCCATTCAAACTTTCGCCTGGTTTCGTTTTCTCATTTATAAACGCAGTAGATTACCTAACGTATCAGTCCCTTGCACGAGATAATTTTAGGTGGGATTTCAGTCTATCAGACATGATGAGCAGACAAATTGTCTACATTTGCAGCTGTCACGAGAGTTTTTCGTCAGGCTAGGTCCCGGCGAAGTGTGAAATTGCAATCTGCAGTGGAGACGGGTCGTCTGACATTCGCATCTGACATGAGCGCTCACTGTCCGATAGTTAGACGGAGGTGTGAATCGCGCCAGACATGCTCGCGCAGAGCAGACAGAGTGTCTAGCATTTCTCAGTTGACACGCGCGCTCACGGTCAGATAGTTAGACGGAGGTGTGAAGACATACGGTTGACATGTTATTGACCATGCTTCTAGTTAATGGGAGGTGTTAGAGAGAGTGAAGGGGTGAGACCTGCGCTATTGCGTGGTTTTGGAAATAGCGCACATCCTTTGTGTGTTTTCATATATCTTAACCTGAGTTTGAAACTTGATTGCACTCATTCTCCATTTGCAGTAGACGGGGTCACTTCGTTCTAGATACTTAAACTTATAAGTGAAATCTCTTAGTTTCGTTGTGATACCGTAGGTCTGTGTTGAGGTAAATATTATATTTAATATATCTATATTTTGTGAGTGATTAAGTGTTTATCGCATATTTTTCACTAGTTTCTTTTATGCAGAGTGATTAATTTATAAGTCTGTTATATTCTCTAGTGGACGTGTTTCAGTGGAAAACAGAATAAATTATAATTTCTAGCTTAAAATCATGTAGCTATAATGAATTTAATTTAACTGCTAAATAATCAGACGAGAATAATTTTTCTAAACTAACTTATAAATGCTAGATGCCTCATGAGTGTTGACGGAATACGTATGTATTCCTAATTCATGATGATTGATTTTTATATTCAACTTATTTCACGGGAAAGTTTAAACATCAATTCAAGCTCTACGCTTGCAGTTCAAAACGTAAGCTATATTGAGTACATAATATGTAAAATATTTCATGTGTTTTTTTCTTTATTCAGTGAATGCTGGGGTAATCTAACTTTGCCAGCGTTTAGTACAGAGACAAACCTGTGAGAAACATAAACATTTTTTATCTTTAACCACGGGGGTTTTTCAAGTAACACTTGTCTGACAGGGCGTGTGCCTTCAGAGATAGACAGAATACCAATCCCACTAACGGGTTTTTTAAAAGAATAAATGCTTATACTGGGCCTTTGAGCCAGATCATATTTCTTCACAAACTCTAATGTGCATGCTGCCTTGTGGCGAGTAATAATTACAGAAAAAACATTAACTTTTCCGACATTATTTGACCAAGTGTGTGGTGAACCAAGATTATCTGTTAAGAGAAGTTGTCCACCGGTCATCTTCCTAATTAAGGGAAACCTCGTGTTCTGACACTGTGTGCCCGCTGAAACCCAAACTCTTACCTCGTGAATAAGTGACATTAACTTAAATCTGTAAATCTGTAAGGAAAGAACGATCGCCTGAAGATGACGCTCCCAGGACATGTTGAATGAAACAATATCTGCAGAGCTGGGTATCCGCTTCATCCACAGATAGACAGATTAAACGAAGTGTACACTAAGGCTTGCGCCAGACGGCGAACAACCGCACGATTGTAGGTAAGGTTTTATGAGTCAGGGCCCTGATGAAAGAACCGAGTGAAAGTAGACTGAAGGATGTTCTTCGTTTGATTCACTCACTTTGTAACTTTCCTTATGTAAGATTTTGTTGCTAAACTATATTTTTCCTTAGAATAGATACTGCTATCAAAGTCAGGTCACACCTTCAAAAGGGGAAAATATTAAACCCAAATCATATGTATCTGTGACTCTTTGGGCTATCATCGTTCTCCTAACAGGACTGTGGGCTAAAAATCGAGGGGAGATCGTAACTGTTGGTCTATCATTTCTTGTAGAAATTCCTTGATTTTTATGACTATTTGTATATGCTTTGATGTAATTTTATGTGTTGTGATAAGATTTTTAGATGATAATTAAAACTGCCTTTAAACTTAATCAGCTTATTGGTCAACTCGTTCTAGAATATCTATATAATCCTTTGTTATAGTTTTCCCATGTCTGTACGTCTAACTGTCGTCTTGTATGTGCGTGCACGTAAGTGGATAGAAATATATATATATATATATATATATATATATATATATATATATATATATATATATATATATATATATATATATATATATATATATATATGTGTGTGTGTGTGTGTGTGTTTAGACTGTCTGACTCCGCTAAATCTGTCGTAGAAGATAGGTGAAAGAGAGAAGATTTCTCGATTTCAGAGACAGCCTCTATCACAGTCTACCATCTCACTCGTGGAAATCTATTGCTATTACTATCTCTCACTGTGACTATCACTTATTCAAATCTAATCAGAAGGGACCAACCCAAGTCTTAATTCTCCTATCAAAAAATCTACGACAGCACACAGTAAGATATTTTCAATTAAGCTGGCGATGCTGTGTTGATAGATATGCTGGATGCTGCTATGCTCTGACTTGTACTAAAAATCATTACTGAACAATGTCGCTGGTTCTACACTGCAGTTGAATCTATATTCGCGTGACTTTCCCTCGATTAGTGGGGTTATGAGAAGTGGGTATAGTTGCTAAGCTATTTGACACTTGTCTTGCTGCAAACCGTTAGGCAGGAGGGAGAATGTGTGCGTTACCTCAGATTGTATTTGTAGTCAGCTGTTTTAGCAGTAGGGGTACCTGGAACTAAAGACCAAACATACACCCATTACCTCAAGCAAAATAATATCATAACGTTTTTTGTTATTACAGTATTTGTTTTATTATTGCTAGGCAATTCTCTGTGTTGTCTCCTCTCACACGAGTTGTCTGCTTGTTACTTTACAATATCACTTGTCAACATGCATCCCGCACAGCCTAATATATTTTGTACATACATGTACATCTGAGCATTTGCCCTGTCCGTTACATCGACGGGGTGTCCTCTCCCATTTGAACATTTTGATGTTCCGACCATGGAGTTCTATTTGGGAGGATGCACCATTCATACTATATCATTACTAGAATTTACATAAAATATTAGAATTAAATACATTACAGAACCAATTTGTATGTGCCCCGGGGAGTCGATAGAAAAAGGAATAAAATAAAAATCTCCAAAATGGAATACATACATAGACATTGTTTATGCTGCTGTGATACATTGTGACTTTACATAGGAATTAATTATTTCACTTGCCGGTGGTTAATTCTGTAGGTTGCCTTGTAAGTTATATCTAAACTACAAAATAGACATACCAAAGTCAATACCCTGCCACGAGAAGTTTCTCCCAAAATAAAATAACTACCTCCTACAAATTCATTTGCTATAGCATGCACACGTTACTACTAAAGATTTATATAAATAATTTACACAACGGTAATTTTCCAAAAGTAATGTCAGCATAAGCTTACAGTTAACTGTGACGTATAATGTAAATATAGCGTTAGTAATCCAACAGAAATCCTACCACCTTTGCTTCCCCATATAGTGTTTATAATTTTGCTGCGCAAAAACCCCGAATTTCGCTATATGTCTATCTCATATTTTGAAGCCGCGCCTATTTTTCCTGTTTTATGTGCGCTGATGAGTGTTTACCAACTTTCGCACATGGCAGTCTTAACAAGGGGAGCGAACCTGGTTTGTTTACCTGAGTTCTCACGCGAGCTGATCTGTCAATCATTGGTAAATAGACAGAAGCACGTGGGGAAAAGACCAGATCCTTGAAGAAATACAACGGCGATAATAATACTTCCCGACCGCCTTTGATGTCCGTGCATTTCAGGGGACGTAAAGCTTTGATCTGCGGAAACGGACGGAAATCTAAAAAGGGCCCGTTCGCACGGCCCATGTCTTTTGATGTCGTTCGGCATCGCAAGTAGAGCGAATAGTAAAATCATTTATCTCGGAAACGAAGCTCCTTGATTTTCTCTGCTATGCCGAAGGTGTGAATTGTCACATCCTTTAGAGATATTACACAAAATCTGTATATATACGGCGTTCTCTCCAAGTCAGACATCAGGTCTCTTAGAAAATTTAGATAATCTGAACGCGTACGCTAGAATCTATGTGAAATAGTGCGTTAATAGCCTTCGTGGGGATTTATTCTGATTTCTGGTAATAATAGTAAGTTGTGCTTAAGCGTTAAATGTGTTGAAGTTTTACCATTTTAAGACTAGTGAAATAGCAAACGCGTAGATATTTTCTTACCAGTTGTTCAGTAATGTAAAATCCATCAACCATTTGTTTACACCAGAAGATGCGGTTTAGCTGACTAAAGTATAATGCTATGAGTGACGGATAAAGTGACAGAGTAGAATGCGCATTATATTCCATTGTGTGCAAATTTTTAAATGACTAGTGTTAATATCATGTGTCAAAACGATAGACGCCGTCAATCAACTAGCTAGTAATGACAGGCGATATTTGTTAAAGGCACGTAGTCATAATTAAATTAAAACTGACATTGTGCACTGAGTGTTTTACCGGGTCGCGGGAGGGAAAAGGTGGCATGCCTTTACCAAACCTGTACTCGCTAAGCGAAGCTCGATAAGATAGGCTAAGACACTGTGTGCCTTTTAATATAATTAGGTGACGGAGAGGATAAGAGATCATACCTTACGCTTGATAGCATAGGATATTGGTATTTTAGTTAAAGGAGAATACGCTGTTTCATAATCGGCATTCCCCCCAGAGCAAGCCGATAGGATTTATCATCATCATCTTAATTAACAGTTTAGCAACCAGATGTTTTCTTTAGCTATTGGAAGTACTGTCTACTGTGAACACAAGATCGCGGTTTTTTTTTTTTTTGCTACATGAATTATTTGATGTGACATTGCATATCCAAGAATCAACCACCAAATTAGGCATCCCCCACTATAAAAATTAACTATTAGTGGAGGGACTGGGGCCCATTTCGGAGGATAAAACTACTGGATCATGATACATATGTATGGATGTTTACGTTCAAGAGTGTTACACAAAGTTTAGGTAAGGCGCGATTGATGTGGCCACAAATGACAGAGTGAGAGTGAATATTTTATAGTTACGGAAACTGTACCATCCTTTATTTTCTTTGCAAATACTGTTATTTTTCTGGATAGCTTAAGTAGAAACTTTGTTCTTTTCTTTACTGTCTATTCTATAACCTAGTGTTAATCTTTGACCTTTTGGATTATAAACTTCTTTTGGGTTCCTTTTCTCAACAAGGGGGAGGGGACTTATTGGGTTATTTTCCTACGTCTGTAAATATGATTATATTGAATTATATATGTTTGATGTTGTAAAGTTTAAGTGATAATAAACTAAACAAGAACTTAACTTGTATGTTGGTCAGACCCATATCCATTTACCATAGTTTTCACGTTTTGTGTCTTGTTGTCACATAATTTTGTGTGTGTGTGTGTGAGTAGTAAACTTATAAGTATACTTATAGGGAAGTTTGACAGATCGTCTTATACTAAAGATAGTCGTATAGATAGGCTGGACTAGAGAAACCACTCATTCCAGAGACAGATCTTCACCTTAATCTGTTCACTCGTGGAATTTATTCTAACACCTTTCTTTCTCATATACCCCCACCTTCTGCTCTACTCAGACGGGACCAAATATCTATCTAACCTATCTAAAAATGTACGACATTAACCCATTGGAAACACTAGCAAAACTGTCAGGCTCTGGACAGATTAAGTTCTTCTTCTTCTTCTTCTTCTTTGATCCACTGTCACTGAGCGACAGATTAAGTATCTGTTAGCTTATGTTTTAACGGAGCTAAATTGGCACCTATATCATGACAGCATACTGAATAAATTACTGAGGAGTTGTCACAGACAAAATTGCAAGTCACTGCTATCAGTTTTATATACACTAATAACTAAGCACTTATTATTTTACAGTCTCAACTCATCCCGAGACACCAAGAATCTTAGGCGGTACTGGTCGAATTATATGCCCACAGTTTCCTGTGTCTCATTCGGTTTATCCTCGGGTCTAGTTTTGTTAACGAGGTGTAAAGACATGGTCAACTATCAGGCCTATATAGTCCTGGAACGGACGCTGACCTCACATCTGCGATCGCGTGTTTTATGCACGGATCTGGGCCACTTTGCGTTTAGTGTAACCTCGAGTAACATAAACATTAGTCAATAATCTACATCAGAGACACCAAAATGTCCTGTAATTATTTATGAGTATATGAGGAGAACTGCCGTAAAAGGGGGTAAAACGGTAGAATGAAAAAAATATACATACAAAAGCACACAAATAATAATACGTCTTACAAAGAGAAAGGACAAGAAAAACTTACGTTGCGGCCACAAGGCCTTCGTCAGGGACAGACAAACAAGGAACAGGAGGGAAAGAAAGTGAGAATTAAGTAGAGAACTTGAAACTATAAAAATAAGAGAAAAAACACTTCCTTATGTCCCGTCACATGTTCGAGCAATGATGGCTTCCACTAAACCCGAAAGCGGAAGTAGATAGTATATTAAAAACAAAGAAATAACAAATAATGAAAACAAGGACTGGTCGGTGACGTAAGGAAGTTACCTAGCTTTCAAAGGGCTAACCACTTTATCCCGCTCAACTTAAAAAACAAAAACTTTAGTAAGGCTGCCTCACAAGCATAAAGGAATCTATTTAGCGGCCAGCGGTAAGAGCAGCTAATCTTAAATGAGGAGCCGACATGAAATCAAACTCTAGACGCGCCGGCAGGAACAAAAAAATTTAAAGAGAAGTGCCGGGAGCCGCGCTGGTGTAATGGTTACCACACTGAACTGGCAATCGGGTGATCCAGGCTCGCGCCCTGGCCAGGGTATTTGAAGAGGTGTCTCGACTGGGACTTGAACTGGATTAATTCCGAGTCCTGGCGAAGACATTTGAAAGAATGCCTTCGACCAGGGGACTGGAATAACCCGAGTGGCTCCTGAGCACAACCCCATTGTGGATGGGAAGGAGCGAAGCTCCTGACCGGGTTGGAAGGGGGTATGTCCCAGAATGGATTGGGGCGACCCCTTCTTCTTCCTAATCTCTGTTTCACTACGGGAGTAATGAGTGCATTCGTTGTACTGATTTTATTGCGTGCTTTCAATTGTCGCACTGTCTTTCTTTCTTTCTCTGCTAAGTAGCAGATATTTGACATTGTCAAATTATTTTGACACTCCTTGCAGGTGATAATAATCACATTTTACGTGATGCGGCATATATTGGATGAGATTAGAGCAGGTGAAGGCCAATGTGGGTTTGCTGAGTTTCGCATGATTTTGTTTTCTCAAGCTCGACCGGGTGATACAATTACTCTCTGCGGAGTTTTACTCCTGGAAGGTTCTACCAAGCTGGACATGTTTGCGCGGGCAGGGGTCAGACTAAAGCAGACACCCTTGTCCTCCAGGTTGGGGGTTTTAGCATAGGGCTGACAACCCTGTCTATGTAAAAAAAAAATGAAGTTATGGAAACAACAACGAATGAACAAACTTTGCTGCGGGACGGACATCCGGAGTCTGAGGCTCGTATGACTGTCAGTGGTGAAAGCCGAAAGGAAGCCACTGACATGAGAACGGACGTCCTGACCGCAAAACATGATACAAGAATAGGAATTTGGAATGTCAGGACAATGAACGAGACGGGTAAACTAAAACAGGTCACGGCAGAAATTAGAAACTATAGGTTACACATTCTAGGGATAAGCGAGAGCAGATGGACAGGGGCAGGAAAAGTTAAAACAGCAACAGGAAAAACAGTACTTTACTCTGGAAGAGAGGATGGACAGCACAATGAAGGTGTAGCCATTATTCTACAGAAAGGAATAGAAAGGACATTACTGGAATGGAAACCCATCAACAACAGACTGATAAGATTAAGATTGAGAGGTAGATTCACCAATACTATACAATGCTACGCACCAACGAATGAATGCGATGAAGAGGTCAAGGATGAATTCTATCAACAACTGCAGAAAGAAATGGAAGACACACCTAGATATGATCTTATTATAGTAATGGGAGACCTCAATGCGAAAGTTGGTACACACAATACATATAATGAAAGAGTAATGGGGAAATGCGGCAGCGGAACAGCAAACGAAAATGAGAATAAATTAATAAGTTTCTGTAGCATTAACAACCTGGTCATTGGAGGAACACTTTTCCCACATAAAGAAATTCACAAATTAACATGGGAATTACCAAATGGTCGGGACAGAAACCAGATAGACCACATCAAGATTAATGGTAGATGGAGACATGCATTACAAGATGTGAAGGTAAGAAGAGGTGCAGATGTGGGAAGTAATCACCATTTAGTAGTGGCAAAACTGAAAGTGAAACTAAGAAGGGCTGGACCAACTGTAACTACACATAACAGGTTTGACATCAGCAAATTGAAGGACCCCTTTACCAGAAAAGCTTTTGCGGCTGACATAAAGAAACGATATAAATTTGCCAAAAGTCAGGAAAAGACACTGACTGATGATATAGACCAGAAATTCAACACCATTTCAACAATATATAAGGAAAGCAGCAAATCATGCTTGGGATTCCAAGAAAGGAAGAAGCAAGACTGGATAACACCAGAAACATTAAACACCATAACACTGAGAAAGGAAATGAAAAGAAGGAAAACAGAAGCGAAGTCCCCCAGGTTAAAGCAACTATATAGCGAACAGTACAGTCAGCTGGACAAGGAAGTTAAACACCAAACCCGAGCCAACAAAAGGAATTTCGTAGACGATCTTGCAAGACAGGCAGAAGAGGCAGCTCTGAGATATGAGCAAAGCACAGTATACAAAATAACTAAATTCATCAGCAGAAAACGAGGTGCAAACAATATTACATTAGTAAGAGATAAGCAAGGAAATCTCATCACGACAGCAGAGTGACAGGAAACAAGATGGGCAGAGCACTTCAGAGAAACTCTGAACAAGGAACCACCAGAGACTCAATTGAATGTTCCTGAGGCTGAAAATGATCTAGATGTAAATACAGACATTCCACGAAAAGAAGAAATCATCACAGCAATCAAAGGGTTAAAGAACGGAAAAGCTCCTGGCCATGATAACTTAAATGCTGAGCTATTTAAGACAGACCCTGAGCTAGCAGCAGAACTATTAGAACCACTATTTGCACAAGTCTAGAAAACAGGGACAACACCATCAGAGTGGAACAAAGGAATAATTGTCAAATTGCCCAAGAAGGGAGATCTTGCGGACTGCAATAATTGGAGAGGAATCACTCTTCTCTCAGTTCCCAGCAAAATACTAGGCATGATAATTATACAGAGAATTTCAAAAGCAGTAGACCAGAAACTGAGGAACGAACAAGCAGGATTTAGAAAGAACAGAAGATGCGTAGATCATATATTCACTCTCAGGAACATTATAGAGCAGTGCTCAGAATGGCAAAGACAGCTGTACATTAATTTCGTTGATTTTGAAAAGGCTTTTGACAGCATACATAGGGACAGTTTATGGAAAATACTGAGAGCTTATGGAATTCCAAGCTGCATAGTGTCAATCATAAAAAGCCTCTATGCCAATTTTAGTGTAGTGTTGGGCAAAGCAGCCTAACCTTTGAGGTGGAGACAGGAGTACGACAGGGATGCCCCTTATCAACCACTCTATTTTTAACAGTCATAGACTGGGTGATGCGCCAGACAACAGTTCAAGAGGAATAAGATGGACTACATTTTCTACATTGGAAGATCTGGAATATGCAGATGACATTGCACTACTAGCCCATTCATATCATCACATCCAGGAAAAAATGGATAGACTTAATAAGTATAGCCAGCAGGTGGGCTTGAACATCAATTTAAAGAAGTCAGAGGTCATGACGCTCAATGTAAGCAACCCTGAGCCCATATCAGTAAGGAATCAGCAACTGGTACAGACAGACTCCTTCACATACCTAGTATGCAAAGTAACACCAGACGGCGGGGCAGGCAAAGACATCAACATCAGAAGGAATAAAGCAAGAACAGCCTTTTTTAGCCTAAACAACATCTGGAAGTCCTCTCAATACAGCAGCACAAGCACAAAATTAAGATTATATCAGAGCTGTGTGCTTTCTGTGCTTTTCTATGGTGCGGAATGTTGGAGAGAATTAGAGAAGGAAATTTCGAAATTGTCCTCTTTTCACACAACATGCCTACGAAAGGATGTACGAAGGATGGCCACCGATCGTGCAAAGTGGAATCAATTTGTTGTTGCCCTACAAGACGCCACTAGGCGTGATGGCCACTGACTGCTTTGACGGTCGGCGGCTAAGGATCAATGAAGAAGAAGGTTTTCGTTTGCTCAGGCAACAGATAAGATTACCCGTTTGTGCGACACATTTGGGACGGACACGTATGATATAATCATTTCCTGTCCACGACATTACTCTGTAAGAAAGTAATAAGTGTTACATATTGTTACGTGCAGTCTTTGATATCTTACAATATTATACATTGGTATTCTTGTTATCTTGGTTTTGATAACTATTATGGTTACCTTTTTTATCAAATCTGTTTTGAGGTCCCTGAAATCTGTGTGAATAATTGGGATTGTATGGTGTTGCTGAAGCAACTGGCATACTCTCCTTAATCTTAGTGTTGCCAAAAGTCACGTCGGGGTGTGCAGTGACATATTGGGAACAATATTCTTCCATTTCTTTTAGAGATTTAGGTTTACGCTCATGTATAAATTCAAGGAAAGGTTTGTTCACACATGACATAATCTTATCTCTGAGCAACAAATCCATAAGTCCTTCATACGTTTTTTCTGTTTTGGAAAGCTCAATCCAACGATCAACTGTGAGACGTGCCTTTGCAGTGAATTCTGAGAATTCTACACCCGTCTCAGGTACCATCGTTTTAAATAAAAGGCGATAGCCTTCCTCACTTAGCTGATATTTTTTTATCAAAGCCGCCCTAATGACATCATAATTATCCTTATCTGCTTCTCCTACAAGGCATAATCTAGTCAAAGATTCACCTTTCAAGTTTTCTGATAATTGATTAGCGTATTGTGATTTATCCACATTATGTGTACGACAAGAACGTTCAAATCTATCCAGCCAGAATGTAATATCGTCACTGGACTGATTGAACGGTGGAACCTTAACCTTGTAAGTAGAAGGTTTATCATTACCACTAGATGCCTGATTAACATTACTCATACTTGTCAATCTTAATTTCTCCAACTCAAATTCATGTTCTCTTATTGCTTTTTTTTCTTCAGCCTCTCTGTCTAATCTTTTTTGTTCAGCTTCCCTGTCTAATCTTTTTTGTTCAGCTTCCCTGTCTAATCTTTTTTGTTCAGCTTCACTGTCTAATCTTTTTTTGTTCAGCCGCAGCTTCTCTTTCCAATTTTTTTTGTTCAGCTTCACTGTCTAATCTTTTTTGTTCAGCCGCAGCTTCTCTTTCCAATTTTTTTTGTTCAGCTTCAAATCTCCTTTCCTCTACCTGCATCTGCAATTTCTTTTGTTCAGCAGCAGCCTCAGCTTCTCTTTCTAATCTTTTCTCTTCTGCCATAGCTCTTCTCTCTCTTCTGCAGCTAATGCTTTGTCATATTGAGCAACTGCCCATTGTTCTAATTGTTGACCAGTCTTATCAAGGGCTTTCCCTTGTGTAATGAAGTATTCTAATGTAGCCATGATGTCTAACAATAATACTAATCACCTGAATCAATAATAATACCACAAGTTCTCAATGACTTGATTAATCAGTATACTATCCCAATATCTGTGGGTCACAAGCCTTTAATAAGGTCTTGTATAATAGTAATAATAATCAGGTACTGGTTTATACCATAATCCAAGTGCAGTGCACAGGCAATTGTGTCTTATGAAATATACCTATATAAAACATATGTCAACCAACAGAATACATAAAGTACAAATAGGACTGACAATACAAGAACGTTTGCAGAAATCAAAATAAATCAAATAGGGAAATCAATGAAAATAATCACTGAATCTGCAAAGAATAACAACACAAATGACGTCACAATATATGAATATAAATTGTGAATAGAACTGAAAGATAGAAAAGGTTAGACCAACAAATTACAAACAAATCAAAACAAAACTAAAGAACAAAGAAATATTACAAAAATAACAATAATTACAGACTTCACAGCTAACACAAAAGCAACAGTTGTCGCAGCAAATTTTCAATCAAGAAAATTGCACCTATAGAAAACGCCCACAACGGACCCTCTATGACGTGGGATATTCTGTTGTGAGGACGCCGCCCAACCTTAAACACAACCCGCTGACATAGAAACTAACATACTATACAAACAAATAACATGTAAACATAAATATATATAAATTATGTGTATGATAGTATGTGTTGCAAAATAGGCTCAGTCTTACAGTAATGGCAAAGTTATTTTTATGAAAACAAACAAACTGCCACTTTATTCAATTAAACATTCTGGCCTTAAATATTAAAGTTCATATATGGAAAACAAGAAGATCCATCGATGAAAATAGGACTTCTTAGTTCACTCATACTGTCTTCCTGTTAATATTGACAAGAATTGATCCAACTGTTCTGTGAAACTCTATAATGTCTAATGTAAAAAATGTCAACAACGCTGACCTACATACTGCATTCACCTGACAGGTCACGTGACGAAGTGTTGACAAAGAGCAAACCAATACTGCAAGTGTGTCGTATCAGCCACAGGAAACGGTCTGGTATCGGTAATCTGTTGACTTCTGAACTTCTGCGAGGTCAAACCCAGAAAGCTGGTCCACCAGTTGATAAAGGTTGATAACGTTGGATTTTTATTCCCGTTAATGATATCCACCAAAAGATAGATATAAGTGGATGGAAGCAGACATCATCATCATCATCAGTTGATAAGATCTCTATGGTGTTGTTTGCTCCACTGTAGTGTATGGAATGTCAACTTGACCTACGCAGTGGTGTGTAGACATGGATTGAGTGTATAATGTGCGAATGATGATAAAGGTTCGTGGTGTTGACAAAAAATGTTCTTTTCTCACACTCATGTATGGCTGGAAGTCATCGACACCAACGACTGTGTACCTTTTCTAAAGTTTAATTGGACGTACACACTCGACAGCACAGATAGTGACAAATCACAGGTTGCCATAATACATCATAGTACAGTGGATAAATGGTCTTGCAATGTTACATGGGCACTCATGTAGAATAAGTGTATAATGGACTGTCAGTAGCCAAGCACTCAGTATCGCCCATACATATATCATCTGACTTCACTGACTGAGCACGTCAGCTTATAAACAATATTTCAGATGGCTTCTAAACCTAATCTCGTCTAGCGACGATTCTTCAACATAATGTTCAGCACATATTTTTCCATATAATAATATTGAACCGCTAGCAATGGGTTCTCATGTGTAGCAGTGATCTCTGGACTGATCAAGCGATAATACGGGCATCCCTTTTCTCTTCTTGAAAGTCACTACATGTTTTGGTTCCAAGATGGCTTCACTCGTGAGCTGTCACTCACGTTTGGATACAGATAATGAATCTGTCCTAAAGTTAGTCATTCATAAAACATTTCATTGCTCTGTAGATTTGATCATGAACAATTGACTGCAATCTACAGGATATAGTGCTGCTAGGAATCGAAGTCGTTTTCATCGAGTCAAATATATTCTCTTAGACATTCAAATCGTAACTATCGAAAATGGTGGCTTCGATCGAGAGTTCATAAGAGTATCTTTGATTACCTTGGTATAGGAAATATGAAACTGCCATTCCTTGGCAATACGACTAAACACTGGGGTAAAGCATACACGATAGGTTTAGACGACTATCACCTTCCCCACAAATACTGAGATCACTTTTTCCCCGGCGACAGGCCGACATGGAAAAACACAGTCCCTATCAGGACGAAGCCAAATCACACCACACTCTAGCGACACATCCGCCGAATAGCCTTCGACCTCTCTAGAGACAACAGAACATATAGTTCGACTTAGATATGTAAAGATATACAGATATAAGACAGACTCGTCCTACTCAGACAAACAATACACATAAATTCAGGCCATAGATATTCTGAAGCAAGAACAATCTATTATTACCCAAACAACGAATAAATCGCAGTAAAATGGATTTATCCGCGGAGTTTGATCGAAAGAGCCGACACAACTTTCAAGGGAAGTAACTCAATAATGACTTTCCATTAAGCACTATTTTGCTTTCACAATATTTGCGAAGATAACAAGAATACCAATGTATAATATTGTAAGATATCAAAGACTGCACGTAACACATATGATACACGTTGTCGTATGCGTTTAAGGACATGTTGGTGAGTTCGTACACAGGGCGATCGGATGTTTACAGTCCATTTTCAGAAAAGTAATGTTTGGAATTTTGCTCTAGATGAGTCATGCAAAATATTCAAATCAGATTGACTGATAATTTGAGCTCCATAACAAACAGAGTTGGGTATGACCGTGAATATAACCTGGCGTTCGTTCGGTGTTATTTCACTGTGAAAATTTACTCTGAGAAATCGCTTGCCAACAACAACCAGACTTGAACTCTTCTGACTTATGGTTTGCTGTCCTCACATAATTTCTGCAAGACTTGTAGAAGCTCTGTATATCATGAATCAGAGGTGCTGGAATGTTCTTCCTTGCCAAACAGTTCCAAAGTTTGCTTCAGCTGTCTGAGTGTAAAGATTAGGTCTTGAGTACTTCGGTTAGCTCGGAATTCTCATCGAGGGTAAATTCTGAGATAAATGTGATGGTAGAATAGAAGAGGGGAGCACATAAGTATGTGTCGGGAAACGCAATACTGAAAAGAGCGTTTCGTTTCTATTCTTTATCATAGTTATTTGTTTGTACCAGCAGAAAGTGCTATTTCTGGAACCAAGTGAAGGTAGAAGTGGACTGACATTGTGCGAGACGCCATGATATGAGAGTCTTATAGACAGACGCAGGACCAGCTTCGCCGTTACTCCTTGACGTTCTAGGAACGTGCGACACCTTTAACCTTGACCAGCGACGAGTGTGAGTAGTGTATATAGAACCCATCAGCGAGAGCAGAAACTACTATTGGCAGCTAAGTGAAAAATGTACGTTGCCAAAGTGAACTTCCTTCATAAGAATTCTGTCATCTATCACTATGAATCCTTTCTTCTAAAACTATTCAATTTATTTTCAAACTGTTAAAACCTAACGTGATTATTAAATTTTGTTATTTGTAAACCAGGTAAAGGATCCCGTTACACGCCCATTGAGGCATATTAGGAATACGGTGTTAGGCCCATATTTTCTTGACCATCGGCACACTAGGGGTGATGTGGTCAGCATAACGCCGGCCGCTTTAACCTTCCCAGAAGTTGCTCTGGTACCCAATTCATGAGGCTGGGTCTACCCAGGAGCCGTTTGCGGCCTTAAAAGATCCCACATCATCTGAGGATCGAACCATAGACCACTGAGCTAGGAAGCCAGTGCATTAAGTACTATGCAACCGCTATGCTAAGTGATCATTACATTTTGATATTTGTAATGTTACAAATTTATCTTCGATTTAATCATTTGAAAGTTACCGCATGTTTGTCTCAGTCAATTTACTACACACACTCTAAACAGAGCTATACCAGAATAATAAGAATTCCACTGAGTAAATCAGGGGTGGTGCTTCAACTAGCTGCAATTAAAAAGTGCTTGATTCCTTCACAAAAGTTGTCGGCAGATTCTAGAATTAACGTGCTCAGCCAAACCAGCATTGTTTTCGCTTATCTGAATATCTTGTGAAGACTCCCTTTGTAACAGAAGTGTCATTACCTTTCTATTTTACATCACTGCCAAGAGTGGTCTTGTGCGAAGGTAGACACCTTTGCAGGCCCATATGATACTCTTGAGTTTTGGCCACTGCTGGACCACTACTGCGAAGCAGGGTAGGCAATACCGTCAGAAGCAGTTATTTATTCACCCATGACCATTTCACAAAAGTACCACCATGTAACGAAATTGCAATATCCCCTATATATAGAACTGCCTTAGTGAAACGTCTATAAACCAACAATGAGTCAGTCACACCTGCATTTCGAGAATTACGGAAAAGACGCGCATTTCATAATGAAAACAAAGTCAGCACCCATTAAAATAACGCGCACGTCTTTCAATATTTGCATGCCACATTTTCAGGAAAATGTATAAACGGTTCACGATGCACGGTCTAAGCTTGATTGTACACCCATTAAAATAACATGTATGCCTATCAATTTTTTCTTGATGCATTGACCATTGACCCTATGTTATGATAAGTTTGAATAAACAATCAAATTAAGCTGAACGAAATGGGATGGAATGAAATGACCTCGGGAGAAATGGTGCCGTCATCATGACAACCAGAGATTAAAACACTTATTTCCGTTATTGGTTGGCGGGTTCATGTTCGTAATATATTAGTTATACACGTGCCATCTCAATACAGTAAGGAAGAGTGTATGTTTAGGTCATGATCATTCTTAACTTTTTTGATAACTGTTTGAACGCTGAATATGCTTCACGTTCTTGGATGTAGTTTTGGCCATCTTACTGTCTTCTTAGCTGTTCTGTCATATTATACACCCTCTGTCATAACCAAGATAGAAGAAAATTGTCAGTAGTTCAGCACTGTATCTCCCACACAGGACTGGGGAGTCGGAGTCGTGGAGTCGTTCATTCAGTAGTGGAGTCGGAGTCGGTAAAAATGTCCCGACTCCGACTCTGAATTTTAGGAGACTTACGTCAAGGAAGATCCACGTTTTTATCAATGCAAGGTTAGGGGCTTTTTAAAGCTGGAGAACTCATAAAGCCACTTTCATGTTAAAATGCATTCATTTTTACACAATGTAGGAAAATTTCAGCTGCTTCTGATCATAAATAATGAAAATTTGTTGGCATATTTATAAAAAGCACACAAGAAATGAAAATAAACTATATACACTATCAATTTTCTCGTCATTGATAAAATGATACTATGTGTGGCGAGAGGTTTTATTTGGCTCTTGGATCAGTATAGTACTGACAATTACAGAAATAGAATTTCTGCAGAAAATGGTGAAGTCCCAGTGTCTGAGAGAACTACTGGTATCACAAATTAGTTACGGCTGTGAATGATCTGATCTCGAAACAATAGTAGAGAGGAGACCGACATAAAGTGCCACCTCCGCTGTGTAACTAACTAACTGTGATATTAAAAAACCAAGGAAACAGATTTTACTTAACACTGATAAAATTGACAAGTCGTTCAACTACAATTTCCTTCTTATTTATTTAGTATATACACTATCTACTCTTGTGCTGAAGGGTGAATGTTGAAAAATGGAATGTAATGAATTGTAAGTTTACATATGATTTACAAATATTTATATTTATATAGATATGTAAATAAATATTACAACAAGTTTTCCAATTATAGGAACAAAAATTATATCAGCTGTGCTGTTATTCAATTATAGTACATGTATCAGCTGTGCTGTTAATTAAGGATATAACACTTATCAGCTATGCTCTTATTTTTGTCTCTTGCTATGCTAATTTCACTTTCTCATCACTGACAGTTTCTATGCTCACAATGCCGACAGAAATGGTACTAATGTGTACTCATCTCTTAGAAGTGCTGTCCTTCTTGGTTTGGTTGACACAAAACACCAGCTGTTGATCGTTTCGTTAGCCCACCCAAGACTGAGGGGGACTAAAGATGTAGAGTCTTGACAACCTCTATGCTCCTGCGGAGTTCCAGGCAGCTGGATTGACGACCCACGATCTCAGTTTTTATGACACGTATAAAACATGTAACAAGGAAAAATAGGGGCTAATTTCTGTCCTCAAGCCCACCTATTTCTAGTGTGGGTGAAATGAGCGTGTCTCAGGTGTCTGCATGTAGGATGAATGACAACATGGCTCAGTATGATTTAGCAATAGCGAGACAAGACAGGTGTCTACTTGCAAAACATTCTTTCTGATAAACTAATACATGGATATCATTCCATAATATAAATTCAATGCATGAATACATTCAATAATATAAATTCATACATGAATACATTCAATACATGAATACATCCCATAATATAAGTTCAATACAAATACATCCAATAATATGTACACCTAGGTGTGATACAACAATGTCCTTCCCCCTATAATATACCAGGCCCTCTCTGACAAGTGCTATAATATATCCTAACAATAACGTTATGTTCTCATGATAAGAGTATGTGAGACGAGGACTGTTTGGTGATATATCAGGTGGGAGTTATAGGAGACAATAGATTGGAGTTAGATGAGACAAGAGATTGAGTCCTAACAAGGACTGTTTTGGTTATATTTCAGTTGGTTTTATCTGAGATAATAGACTGAAGTTATAGGAGACAATAGATTGAGTCCTAACACGGACTGTTTTGGTTATATTGCAGTTGGTCTGAGATAACAGATTGAAGTATAGGAGACAATAGGTTGAGTCCTCAAACAAGGACTGTTTTGGTTATATAGCAATTGTTCTGAGATAACAGATTGAAGTATAGGAGACAATAGGTTGAGGTATGAGTCCTATTAGTCTTTGTCTATTCAATCATAATAGGAAATACAATCATTATACTTAATTTCCCCAAGATACAATCAGTAACCTGATAGGTAGTATAAATGACACACACAAAAATAACCAACATTATAGACCTGCTGAAAGCCTATTTTCCTAAAGGTTATCGTAAATATATTTACCCTCTAAGATTCAAACCGGCCAGATTTTGACTCGACTTAGCAAAGCAAGCTGCAGGTCATTGCACTCCAGGTAAGCTATAAATCAAGGTGACAGCTTCTCCTCTTCAGTCGGTCGGTATCTCTGGCGTCGCGTCGGTGATGTGTGATTATGCATAAAATCCGCCCGATTATATAGGTAGGTAAATGCTTAAGGAAAGCGTTTGGTTGGTTCCTGGCGGAGCAAAATGATTGGTTTCCTCCGGTTTAGTCTCAAGCGCTGTACAGCCTAATTTTATTCAGTTTTCATCCGCCATCTTGCGTGAACAAGATGGCCGTTAATTTATTCTGTCTCAGAGACTGGTGAACGTTGCTCGTACGTTGCTCGTTGATTGGTTGAAGCAAATCTGTATCTCGACATAGTGATTAACAAAGTAGTGGGTTACACTCGTTTCACGACACTATGTTTACTCATAGTGTTTGGTAAAGCAGTCATTTGTGTCCTGGTGTGGATGCTGTGTTATTTTGTATTACTGTATGAATGAATTAATAGGGAAAATGTAGTCTACAAAAGCCACGATTTCATTTTTCCACACACATACTGTACTTAGACATATAACTCCATATAAGTGTATAATTTTATGCCATAACACTGGTTGAAAAAAAACTGTAGTTAGAGTTGAACTTTTAAAATTTCCAGAGTCGGAGTTGGACAAATTTTAGACCGACTCCACAACCATGGTCCCAATCAAGATACGTTATATAAGTATGTTTTCTTGGTCCGTGATCGGAGAAAAGTTTAATTTGATTATTACCAGTTATTGTTGCTAGTGGCATTTTATTCAACCCGCTGTAATTTTATCATTATTGTCATAATGAATCTGGCGGAGTGGCTTCTGAAAATAAGAAAACGCCTACGTGCAAACACGCAGAGGCCATCTGGCAGATAGAATTGTTTCTAGACAGCACGTGACAAAACATTGTAAGGAAATGAAGTTTATGGAGAGCTTGATCGAGATAAGTCACATGGGCCGACAAAAACAAAGCTTTTAATTGGAATCAACTTGACCTTTTGTCTTCCTGTGAGCATATGGGAGGCTTAACATTTTACAGCTGGGTAGCAGATCTCATTGACACTGATAAAGCACTGACGAACCTGAGGTCAAATGCTTCCAGCCGCCTCTTAGGAATTTACTTATTTGTGTGTCTTGAGCTTGTTCAAGCTACTATGCCGGCCGTGGTTTCTGTGCATCTTTTTCTTCTTCTTCAAGTGCCATGTTGACTTGCGTATGCGATCATGCCACTCTACAACTTTCACTTTTATGAGCCACAGATTGAATTCTTATACCGTCTTCACCAACATCACCCTTCATTTCTCTAAGACACTTATACCGTCTTCACCAACATCACCCTTCATTTCTCTAAGACACTTATACCGTCTTCACCAACATCACCCTTCATTTCTCTAAGACACTTATACCGTCTTCACCAACATCACCCTTCATTTCTCTAACACAATTATACCGTCTTCACCAACATCACCCTTCATTTCTCTAACACACTTATACCGTCTTCACCAACATCACCATTTCTCTACCACACTTATACCGTCTTCACCAACATCATCCTTCATTTCTCTAACCCACTTATACCGTCTTCACCAACATCACCATTTCTCTAACACACTTATACCGTCTTCACCAACATCACCATTTCTCTAACACACTTATACCAGGTCTATCTGTCCCGTGCTATCCAAGTCTTCTTCATCCGTTTAGTTCTCTTCTCCATGTGTTTTCTTTGTCTCCCTCTCGCTCTCTTACACTGGGTATTCCACATTAAGGACATCCTCGGATTGTATCAGCAGGTATCCTTAATGCGTGAATTCTTAAATCGGTTACGCTGAACTGGAGTGGAGGTGAAAAATTGAACCTCAGTAGTTCAATAATTTTGAAAGAACTTGGAAGTTAATTTAAAGAAGAACATAAGAACATAGATAAACGGATATTACTGTGTGTATGGTCATGGAAAAATAAAAGCTACTGAATGAAGAAAAACGACCGAAAGAAAATACTTTATTTAATTTAGTTTTGAAGAAAATGAGAAATGTCGCCCTTTTTTATTTCTGGATAGGAGACAAGACTATTGACAAGTTGCAAGAAAAGGAATGGGTCATACATGGTATTTGTTCTATACCGATTGCTACATATCTAATATGTTTTTGAAAGTGTCTCTATCGTCTGTACGTCTGTTGTCCGCTATAGAAATTAAGGGGGAACTATGTAGACTGCTGCAAAGGGCTGTAACAGGAGTAACATTTTACGAGAAATCTAATAGTGTGGTTTGAAGCTGTTAAAGTGGCGCCCTTGGTGCCCAAAATTAGAACTAATGCTTATGTTGTTTAATAAGCAACCATACCCATGTGATCTTTAATTGTCATAGAAAACAAGATTATTTATATTGGAGGAGAAGAACTATATACTCTTGGTCCAAATCTAACTAACCTAACTGTCGTAAATAACCTAACCATCAAGATATTACGACATACCTATTACGACATTGGTGCTTTGACCAGATACATCAATGAAAAAGGGACCAAAGCCTTTGCCAGACCAAAGGGATGCTTTTTCCATCATCATTGATCGAGTTTGCTACCTTACGGAAGGAATATTGTTTCTAGATGCTCCTGTTGGAACAGGAAAAAAAGCATTTGTCACAGACGTTTTTATTTGCCAAAGTGCATCAACAACAAAAATAAAAGCTCCACCGGTTGCTTCCTCAGGCATGGCAGCCTCGTTACTTCCTGGAAGTCGAACAGCAGCTTCAAACTTTCATTTGTCCTGGTGTCGTGAAACGAGTTGTGTAAACCCACTACTTTGTTAAATCCCTATGTCGAGAGCCCAACCAATCAACGAGCACCGTTCACCAGTCGCTGAGCCAGAATAAGTTACAAGAAGTTACGCCAGGAAAAAAACTTAAGCCCTGTTTTTTTCGGATGTGGGTCGCGGCCATCTTGTTCACGCAAGATGGCGGAAAAAACGGAATAAAATTAGCCTGTACGAGGCGTGAGACCAAACTGCAGACAACCAATCAGCTTGCCCCGCCAAGAACCAACCAAACGCTTTCACCTGCCTATATAATCGGGCGAAATTTTATGCTAAAACACGCAACACCTACACGAAGCCAGATAGACCGGCTGAAGAAGAGAAGCTGTCAACCCTGATTTATTGCTTACCTGAGTGCATTGACCGGCTGCCTGCTTCACTAAGTCGAATCAAAACCTGGCCTGTTTAAATCTTGGAGGGTAAATATAATTTACTATTTGTAGGCAAATAGACCTACAGCAGATATATAGTGTTTGTATTGATTGTGTGTTATTTATACTACCTACACCTGTATATATTTAATATATTTTGGTTCAATATGAACTTATCAGGTTACTGATTGTATCTTGGGGAAATTAGGATATTGATTGTATTTTCTGATTTGATTGATGAAGACGAAGGCTAATAGGACTCATAACTTCAATCTATGATCTCAGACCAACTGAAATATAACCAAAACAGTCCTTGTTAGGACTCAACCTATTGTCTTCTATAACTTCAATCTATTATCTCAGACCAACTGAAATATAACCAAAACAGTCCTTGTTAGGACTCAACCTATTGTCTCCTATAACTTCAATCTATTATCTCAGACCAACTGAAATATAACCAAAACAGTCCTTGTTAGGACTCAATCTATTGTCTCATCTAACGCAAATCTATTGTCCCATATAACTCCCACCTGAAATATAACCAAACAGTCCTCGTCTCATATACTCCTATCATAAGAACATAACAATATTGTTAGGATATATGTTACCAGCTAGTATAGCACTTGTCAGAGAGGGCCTGGTACATTATAGAGGGACGGAAAATGTTGTATCACACCTAGGTGTACATATTATTGGATGTATTCATGAATTGAATTTATATTATTAGATGTATTCATGTATTGAATTTATATTATTGGATATATTCATGTATTAATTTATCAGAAAGAATGTTTTACAAGTATACACCTGTCTTGTCTCGCTATTGCTAAATCATACTGAGCCATGTTGTCATTCATCCTACATGCAGACACATGAGACACGATCATATCATATACAATAGAAATAGGTGGGCTTGAGGACAGAAATTAGCCCCTATTTTTACTTGTTACAGGTTTTATTCGTGTCATCAAACTTGAGGACACATGTCGAGTCAATCCAGCTGCCTGAAACTTCGCAGGAGCACAGAGATTGTACCTGAGCTACATCATTAGTTTCCCTCAGTCTTGGGTGGGCTAAAGAAACGATCCACAGCGGCTGGTGTGTCAAGCAAACTAAGGATAACAGAATGTTTTGAGAGATGAGTATACATTAGTACCATTTCCGTCGGCAATTGTGAGCAAATTAACTGTCAGTGACGAAAAAGAGATTAAGCGTAGCAAGAGACAATAAAAAGATTACAGCTGATAAATTATACGTAATTAACAGCACAGCTGATACATGTATTATAATTGAGTAACAGCACAGCTGATATAAATGTTTTGTTCCTGTAATTGGAAGACTTGTAATATACAAATCCATTACATTCCATTTTCCAACATTCACCCTTCAGCACATGAGTAGATAGTGTTTATACTAAATAAATAATAAGGAAATTGTATTTGAAGACTTGTCAATTTTATCATTGTTAAGTAAAATCTGTTTCCTTGTCTTAATATCATAGTTAGTTACACAGCGGAGGTGGCACTTTATGTCGGTCTCCTCTCTACTAATTTTTCGAGATAAGATCATTCACAGCCGTAACTAATTTGTGATAATAGTAGTTCTCTCAGACACTGGGACTTCACCATTTTCTGCAGAAATTCTATTTCTGTAATTGTCAGTACTATACTGATCCTAGAGCCAAATAAAACCTCACGCCACACTGGGGGCTCGTTCCTGGGATATTTCTCTATATCTTGAGCCATACTTAGTTTATTCATCTATCTACACTCTATCTTGTGCCACCCTTAGATAAGATAAGGAAATTAATTTTTTTCTTGAGAAAATCATAATAGGATTTTAAAAAAAATTATTTTCTTAGGAGGAGTACCATTAAGTACTCAGTAAATAGTTGATGCTCACAAAGTTGCACGGAAATTTTTTGTTCAATTAAATTAATTACGTTTAATTACAATAATTTGGTTATAGTAAATTTACATACCCTCTCTAAGTAACGCCATGGCTGATCTAGTGAAGTTCAGAACTGCGATCATGCAGATGGGTAAGGAATTAAATATGACAGGTGATGCTCTCACTCAGTATGTCACAACAGAAGTGGACAAACACATGGATAGGGAAGAAAGAAAGTTGCAATTAGAGACTGAAGCAAAGAAATTAGAGGCTGATAGAGAAGCAAAGAATTTTGAGGCTGAAGAAAGGCGGTTGCAAGCAGAAGCTGAAAGAGAAGCCAAAAGACTGGAAGCTGAGAGAGAAACCAAAAGGTTAGAAATTGAAGCCAAGAAATGGGAGGCTGAAAATGAGGCACAGAAAATTGAAGCAGAGGAAAGGAAATTACAATCAGAGAGAGACCATCAGTTGAGATTAAAAGAGCTTGAAATTCACGCAAATACTGGTAATAATGGTGGTAGCTCACCTCACTCTGAGAATAGCTCCATCCAGAGCAGCTCAAGTGGGGCCATGAATTTTCATCTGGACCCATTTGTTGAGAAAGAAGACGCCACTGAGTCGTACCTGGATAGATACGAAAGACTAGCCACTACCTATGGCTTAGTGAAAGAAAAGTGGAGTCTTAAACTATCTCAGGGATTGAGAGGTGTGGCCTACGATGTATATTTGAAGCTCTCAAGAGATGACCAGGAAGATTATGAAATCCTGAAGCAGGCACTGCTTGTGAGATATGAAAAGAACTCAGAATCATATAGAAAGAAATTCCGAACAGCTAAACTTCTTCCAGGAGAAAACTATCACCAATTCTCTGCTAGATTGAAAACCTATTTGGAAAAATGGAGTAGTTTAGGAAAGTGTCAGGATCTGAAAAAAATGATAATGATGGAGCAAGTGACAGAGTCCATGCCTCAAGAAATGAGGAAGTTTATCATGGAACAAGGAGCAGAGAGATTGGAAGATATTGTAACTGTTGCTGAGAGATATCAAGCAGCTCAGGCAGAATTATTAGGAAATAAGAAGAAGCAGGGCGAAAACTTCAAATCATCACAAAACTATACCAAATATGAACAAAAGGACCATACCACAAGGAACAAACAAAGATTTGATCAAAAGGACAAAAACCCTCTAAGATCGGATAAGACACCTTACCGGAAGGAAGTAAAGTGGTGTAAAACTTGTCTAATGAGTAGCCACAATACTGCAGACTGCAGAAGGAACAACCCTCGTTATTACGCTGCATGTCTCACAACAGGGAACAAGGGAAGGAAGGACCTGGCAGTTAGTCAGAATGACCTCCATCATCCCCTGTCTGTGAGGAAGTAACATGTAATGGCACTAAAATTCAGTGCTTATATGATTCAGGTTTGGAATTCGAATCAGTCGTGAGTGCAACCCTAGTGCACCCTGATCAACTTACCACAAAACAGTGGACATACAAGGGACAATGCAGGGAACCGGCACCATGACACTTCCCATAGCAAGGATCAACGTGGGAACTCGCTATGTTGAAGGAGTGATCAGAGCAGCAGTAAGTGATGATCCTATATACCCGCTGGTAATAGGATGTAAATATGTCTTTTTGGGTGACCCAATAAAACCTGTTGTCATGGCAGCAAACCATACCAGGTCGAGCACCACAAAGTAGGAGGGAGATCCAATAAACATTCGTCGTATAAAGATGAAAAAGGCTCAAACAGCAGACAGCACTTTGAAGCCTTGTTTGGGCAAATTGCCTAAAGCACATAACCCTCCAGAGAAAGAAGACTTGTATATGAAGAATGGCCTACTATACAGAAAAGCTGGAACAGGACCTAAAGGGCATGGACAGCTTGTAGTGCCAAAGTCTTACAGGGAGAAGGTTATGACGCTAGGACATGCTATACCCTTCAGTGGACATATGGGAATAGGGGCCACTAGACAAAGGATAGCCTGTCACTACTTCTGGCCAGGAATCACAGAGGACATAAAGAGATATGTAAGATCCTGTCCAGAATGCCAAAGAGTAGCTCCTAAGCATACGACTGCATCAGCAACACTGGGAGAAATGCCCATTATGTGAACCCCTTTTGAACGTGTTGCAGTGGATATTGTTGGACCCCTTACTAGGACCAAGAAGAGAAATGCTTACATCTTAACCTTGGTTGATACTTGCTCTATGTGGGGAGAAGCAGTGGCCATGTCAGCTATAGATTCAAAGCATGTGGCAGAGGCCCTGTTGACAATATTCACCCGATTAGGTTTCCCGCATCAGATATTGACTGACAATGGGTCTCAGTTTAAGGGAAAGCTAACACAAGAAGTATTCAGGATATTTCAAGCCAGGCACTATCATTGTAGTCCCCTACCATGCCAATGGAA